>OY755039.1:36649891-36864673 GCA_963576565.1 Aspidapion aeneum
TCTGTCTGTCTGTCTGTCTGTCTGTCTGTCTGTCTGTCTGTCTGTCTGTCTGTCTGTCTGTCTGTCTGTCTGTCTGTCTGTCTGTCTGTCTGTCTGTCTGTCTGTCTGTCTGTCTGTCTGTCTGTCTGTCTGTCTGTCTGTCTGTCTGTCTGTCTGTCTGTCTGTCTGTCTGTCTGTCTGTCTGTCTGTCTGTCTGTCTGTCTGTCTGTCTGTCTGTCTGTCTGTCTGTCTGTCTGTCTGTCTGTCTGTCTGTCTGTCTGTCTGTCTGTCTGTCTGTCTGTCTGTCTGTCTGTCTGTCTGTCTGTCTGTCTGTCTGTCTGTCTGTCTGTCTGTCTGTCTGTCTGTCTGTCTGTCTGTCTGTCTGTCTGTCTGTCTGTCTGTCTGTCTGTCTGTCTGTCTGTCTGTCTGTCTGTCTGTCTGTCTGTCTGTCTGTAACGACCAACGCGCATAACTCAAAAATCGGTTGCCCGATTTCAATGAAATTTGGTACCTTGCCTGGGTCTTGTCAAAATCCACCGAACACAAACCAAATAAAAGGGTGGGGGAAGATTTTAAAAATTAGAGTTTATGTGAAAATATGGCGTGTGTGATATCAAACGAAAGGTATTTAAGTGTGGAGTTAAACAAAATAAATTTTAGTTTAAAAAAAAGGGTGGTGTAACAAAACGAGATTTGAATATAAATGGTATTTTTGTCATTTATAAGTTTTTAAAGATTTTTAATTAAATATTGTTTTGACATCAACAAGCATTAATTATATGCAAGACTAGGTTAAGATTAAGTAAAATTTATGGCAACTCGGCGACTTGTTTTTAGGCATATTTTCAGGTTCGCCGTATTTTAATAAAAGTTGTATTCGGCTAATATGTCCTTTGAGGCACTAACATCAAAATAATTCTTATTTTGTAACTGGAAACAAATTTTAAACTATTTTCAATTAAAAAAAAACACACTGTGTAATTTTTGCTTTCTAACGGGTTTTTAAGTCTGGCTTGCATTGCTATTTTGTCTCTTAGTGGAGCGCTTAAAGCGCAGTCTATCTCTTTCTCGCCAAGGCGAAAGGGAGTAGAATTCTAGCCAATCATCGCCAAGATATTTGTCCCTTCAAGCGCAGGGTCGCTTTAACTGAGACGGGAAACTTTCGAAAGTCATCAGAGACGTCACTCTTTAGTTTGCCTTTGCCTGGTACGTTACGCTTTCATTCACACTTCTTAAGGGGGGTTTTATTTCAACTGGGGAAATTTATCAATTATTTTAACATTGTATAAAACTGTCAACTTTAATATTCATAATTATTTTGGTCTTTTCTTTTAGAGTTTATTAATTTTAAAGCTTTTATTTATTACTGTTTCCAGTGTTTTGAAATAATGTTTTTATCTGTTTTATGGTTTATTTTAACTACAAAATACAAACCATTCGTTGCCCTAAAATCGGCATTTTTAATCAATAACATATCCCAAACCTAAACAGTAATATTAAGTAAATTAAACAGTTGATTGAATAGTTTCACTCATTCAATCAACGTTTAAGATGTTGATAAATATATATATTTACAACAAATATATAAAAGGTTTATAAAACTTAAAAGTTTAAGAGGTGTAAATATTTGAATACAAAAGTTTAATAGTAGTAAAAAGTCGATATTCAACTAATAAATATAAGAAGTGAAAGTGTAAAGCTGCAAGAAGAAAATTGAAAAGGTATGTATGATTATCCTACATTAGTTATACATTTGAGAAAGACGTTTAAAGCATACTTTTCCTCCAAGAACCGTCAAATTCCCTTTCGAGATTGTGTAAATTTAATAACATATAGTAACATTTAATCTTTTTATAATTTATATAAGTTGTAGCCTAAGTTGGTAGCTTACAACATTTAAGCCTTGGCCACTTGAGGTGACAGTACCACTGTCACACACAGGCCCCTGTTACAAAGTGGTGCCAGTAGTTCAGGCTAATTTAGTTTTTGGAAAATTTGTGAAAAAATTATGGAAAATTTGGAAAAAATTTTATGTTGAAAGTTTGAGAAAAACTCAGTAGTACTTTAGTTAACCCATTGATAGTATTTTGTTGGAAAAACTAAAGAAAATTTTTGTAAAATTGTTCGTTTTAAAAGAAATAGTCTTGTCTAGTTATTGAAAACCAAAACTAATTTGTTGGAAGATGTGCCATAACTGTTTTTCGTTGTTTAATTTACTAACGTTATAATCTGTGTTACAATTATTTTATGTATTTTCAATATTTTTGAATATTTTTTTTGCCCTTGAAACAGTAAATACAAGGAAAATGTCAATGTCATGACAATTTTTCTATTGATATATGATCACTTTAAATTTTGAAAAGATAAATTGGTAGAATATTTTTTATTGAAAAGTTAAGTTTAAATACTATCCAAATATGGCAGCAAATAGAATGCTCTCCATTTCTATCTGGAGGACGGACTCTCCAGCATGCGAAAAGATCAACCTTTTGCCTTAATAAAGCTTTACTGAACTCTAGATTTGAGTTATAAGTCCAAAACTCGTTGGTAAACTTTAAAATTGTTCCATTGAAACATTATTTAAATAAAATGGATAAAAGAGTCCATTATTTTGTCTTAATTGTAGCACAGTGTTGTTCAAATAAAGTGTCATTAAACTTATCATTCTCTTGCCATTAAAAGCCTATTTTGTCGAAATTCGAAAAGCTCCTTAAGCTTTTGTTTTTCTAGCTGAATTTTTTAAGAATCTTTTATTAAAAACACAAAAAAAGAGTCCATTGTTACTCTTTATTTTTGATTAGTTGGCTGAAACAATAATTGCCAACCCTTAAACCTTTTAAATTAAACCTTTTTTATTAATATTTAATAACATTTTTTGTTTAAATAATACAAAAATTTATGTTAAGTCATTATAACATTGTTTTTATAAGTATTTTTCTTCGTAGATATCGATATTTCTACTTTATTTTGGTTTTATTGTTTGTTTAATACCTAAAACTTCATTTGGCAAAAAGTACCTAAGCCAAATTATTTGACCATCTAAGTATCCACAATGGTGTAATTAATTAATCTCAAGTAATTTTCCATTGATATTGCATCATAACTTTAAAAATTATAATTTCTAACTACTTTTTCCATGCAACCGTTCATCTCTCATAAATTTGTGTTACAGGACTGTGGTAAAGTATCTGGTCAGGATAAACTCAAAAAAACAGACCTAGCTACTAGCAATATATTGTATAGAATATGTGATAGATGTTTTTTTTGTCATTTTGTAATTTTTGTACTCTCTATATCATACATATATGATTGAGATTTACCACAAGTTCAAACTCACAGTAAGCAACCGCGAAGTATTTTCAAATTTTATATTTTTATATTTCCAGATTTTGAAAATGTATTTTTTTCCCAAATTGCACACAAGCTTCTTTTTGGAAAATAAACGTGATTTCTTTGTATCTCAGTAACAACTTTGTCGATTATGAGAAATTTCTTTATTATAAGGTCCACAAGTAAATCTTTCAAAATTTTAAAGCACTAGTTTGTTAAAACCATGGACTAAATAAATGTAGCCACAGCAAATATCGATTCTATACAATTATTATCAAATTAAAAATAAAAATTTACGTTTTGTGTTACAAAACATAGCATTCAAACATAGCATTCTTTAAAACGACGTACCTGTCGAACTATTTTGCTTTATAATTTTCTTATGGCGTATTATTCTTTTCATAAAAGAAAATTTAATTTATAATAAGTTGGATATTATCAGCACTATCTGCAAATTCAGAGCTTTTAAGTAAAGTGAGGTAAATGTGAAAACCTCCTGTATATTTTTTGGTTTTTTTGAGCGAGACTTTATTTTATATTTATTTTCTTTCACTAACATGTAGGTAATCAAGTGAATTTCGTTTCATAATATTTTTAATCAAATTAAAAAGTATATTGTCGTTTATTATCGTAAGTTATTGTCAAGCCATTTTTGCAAAATGGTATACCTAATTAAATATTATGAAATGGAAAAACCTATTGTAGAACCCTTCATTCAATTTTCTTTAATTCAGGTAGAGCCTACTAAATTGTCCGGACCAAAACTTTTGTGTTTTGGCCGTTAAAGTCCTAAACTAATTTATCGTCTCTTGTTAGGGTATTATGTAGATGTAGCATAATAAAAATATTTTGGGAAAAATCACAATAAAAGCTCATATTATGAAAAAAAATACTCTGCCAATATATGGGCCCCTAAGCTCACACTAGGTACTATAGTTATAGTGTACGTGTGAGCTAATATAACTAAAAACTGAAATATATTTTATTTAACTCCAGACTAAATTACCTTTTGTTTGATACCACACAAGCCATGTTTTGACTTAAACTCAATTTTTTTAAATCTACCCCCACCCTTAAAAAAAACAAAAAACTAAAATGTATTTTGTTAAACTCCGGACTCAATTACCATTCGTTTGATATCACACACGCCATATTTTCACTTAAACTCTAATTTTTAAAATATACCCCCACCCTTTTTTTTTAAATAAATTAAAATGTATTTTGTTTAACTCCAGACTCAATTACCTTTCGTTTGATATCACACACGCCATATTTTCACATAAACTCTAATTTTTGAAATCTCCCCCACCCTTTTATTTGGTTTCTCTTCGGTGAATTTTGTTCATTTTTAAATGGGACCATCTCGACCCAAGACCCAGCCTAGGTACCAAATTTCATTAAAATCGGCCAAGCGGTTTTTGAGTTATGCGCGTTGGTCGTTACAGACAGACAGACAGACAGACAGACAGACAGACAGACATACAGACAGACAGACAGACAGACAGACGGCGCAACAAAAAAGTTTCAAAATCATCTGAAACGCAAAGATATATAAAAATTTTTGAATTCGGAGCAACTTTTTTTTTCTCGAAAAAATTAGGATCACCATAGCTCACACTACTATAGTATAGTATATGTGTGAGCTAAAATACTGATCTTTGTCAACATTAAAATTTGGTACATGTCTAACTTTGAAGACCTATTTTTTTGAAAAAAAATCCAAAGTTATATCCTAAGAAAGGATATTAAGAAAATTCGACCTTTTTTAAAACAAAGCCATAAAATAACCACCTTTAGCGAAAAATTTATGTTATTTTTCATATTTTCAAAAATCAAAACGTTAACCTAACAGAAAACTAAACCTTTTTGGTAGAAAAATTAAAAATGGCATCCATATCGGTTTACTAGTTACAAATGGTAACACAACTTAGCTTATTTAGAGAGAGTTTCATCCTATTTTTGTATTCGTGTGTCATTGTACTGAATAATAACTTTACTGGAAAAATAAATAAATTATCCACCAATTAACTTAAAAGTCAAAACACGTTAACTAAACTTAAGAAAGGACTATATTACCTATTGAGAACTGCCCATAAGGGTTTATCTCAGTACATATTTTAGATCGAGTCAAAATTTTTATTTATAAAGTCCTTTATTTTATCATCTGTATTTTACACTAAAATGCCACCTAGAGCATTGATTGACATTGCGCAAGTTGTAATTAAACATTATTTGTTATAAACTACCACTAGTTTTATTGTCTTAGTAAAAGTGAAGATCTCATTTTTCTGTGCATTATGTGTGACATTCACAAGTTACCACAGAACACAGTAGACAGAAAACATAATTTTTTGACAGTAATTTTTGAGTTAGGAATTTATTCGCACGATAATTAAGCAAGTTTTGCATTGGTAATTTTAACAGTACATTCATTACCTTTTAAAAAAAAATTGTGCTATCTATCTATTTATTTAGCCTTCTTCGATCCATCTTTGGATATAAGCCTCCTTCAATATCTTCCACTCTTTCCTATATGACGCCGTATTCATCCATCTAGTTCCCGCATGTTTCTTCAAATCGTCCGCCCATCTCATTTGTGGTCCTCCACTACTTTTATCTTCTCAAGGTCTCCAGTTTACAATACATTTGTTTGACAGAAGGACGATCGATTTAACAAATGTATTGGTGCTATCGACCATGTCTTAAACGAAATAATATTTTGTAAAGCCATACAGTAATTTTTGGAAAAAACATAATCTCATAGCATTTTCATTGCATAAGGCTAAAGAAAGCCACAAATCAATGTCCTAACACAGTAAAGGCTTTTCTTAACCCTTTTTACTTGTTTTAAAGCGATAATTTGTTATAACAGTGAAATCGTTTTGATTAGTTTGAAGCTAGAAGATATTTTCTTGTAATTTTTTTTAAAAAGACCAAGTTTACAGGTCATGTCCATGTCTTTATGACTATATAGGTACATTATTGATTTTTATTAAAAGATATACAAAATTAAGTAGTACATTTTAAATAACTAAAAATATAAACAATTTAAATAAATAAATTCGATAAGATCAAAGTACCATGTTTGATGTAATATGTAGTTTTACACCAAAACACCAGATAACCTAAAAAGATTGCTTAGCAGTGCCTTTTCCATACTATGTAAGAGAAGTACTAATAATTGTTTCTAAAATTTAACCAAAGATAATGATAAATCAATCTATTTTTCTAAATTTGACTTGACCTTTGAAATTGGATAAAGGTATTTGATATTTTTCCTAAAATAAAAACTCGCGTATTTTGAGTTAGTAATAATTTTATACATAATCTTAAAAATAATATTATTTAACATAAATAATAATTATTAAAATAAATATATCATAATTCCCATTTAATAATTAAAGACTGGTTAAAGAGAAAACGCAATATGAAAATATGGAAATTTAGGTTATACATAACCAATAAGCTAACTTAATTATAAAATTAATTAAAATCAAACAACAAATATAAAACCCTTTGGTTAATAATCATTATAGGATGTGATGTGTACGGAAACGAGACATAAATTAGTTTGAACGACTTTGAAAAACTAAATCAACTTTTGAAAATTATTGCAAATACCGTTGCAAAAAGATACCCTGTATATTTGCTTGAATCAATTTAAGTATGGTAAAACTTTTTTCATATTTTTTTATTGAACTGTATCTAATTTTTTTTTTAAATACATATTGAAAACTTTCCCACACGACGAAGAAAAACCGTTAAATATTTTTTTAAATTTTGACCTTTTATTTCGAAGTTAAAACGTCTTGGCCCATAAATCAATTTACAGGCTATAAAAGTATTCCAGACCACTTGAAACATCTGGCTAAACAAAATTATAAAACACATGGGTATTTCCAAAAGGTCTTTTATTTAGAACAGAGAATATAGTATTCTTTGTGTTAGTAGGTACCCAAAAATTTTTAATACAAACACGTGTTTCCAAAAATGTTTTCGTCCGTACGCATAACAGTGGCGTATCGTAATTTTATTTGGGGAAGGAAATATTATAATAACTATTGCATAAAACTATTTTGCATATTGTCCAGACCAGTGTATTATGTGTGTCCAAAACAAATATATTTTAAGATTTGGGGGGGAAATTTCACTTTTTTTACCCTCCCTTAGTTTCGCGCCTGATACGTCTATTCACATTTAACTTTACGGTATCTATCAACTAAACTATGATATTGAATTTATAAATCAAACAAGCTTTCGCGAAAGAATGTTTTGTTTCTCTCATATTTTTCCGTGGGTAGCTTGAACGCTCACGGGGGTCCAATATTTGACTTTTCGTTCACGGGTACTATTAAATTTATATTTTTCAAACAAAGATCTATAGTGAGAAATGCAGTTCCTTGATTTAAATTTCATTAAGGTCGGTCGGGTATTTTTGAGTTGTCTAGCTAACTCTAGACAACAATGGCTTATGTACATAATTCCTAATGTTCTCGTAACCACATCACATGTGACGATTTTTGTGCGTTAAATTAAAAAATATATATAAGATATTTATTTACAATTTAGATTTAGATTTGGTATACAAGAGTCAATATACATTTTTGGAACCAGTGTTGAAGTGCTGATGGGATATTATTTTAAAACAGGTTTTATGGTAGACATTTGAACAATTTTTCTGACTTGGTTAAAAAATGAGGTAATTAGATAATATTTGAGATAGTAACTAAAAGTTAGGATTTTAGAAATTTAGGTTTAATGGTATAGGAATAGGAAAAACCTAGAAGATACAACCATAAAGAGTAGACGACTCTTGAGTCATGCCATATCAAATGAAAACCGTTATATTTTTATCAGTGATATTTAATCGAATATTTTCCATATAGGAGAAAAAACATACAAAATAAAATATTGTTTTATTGATAAACAATACAAAAATTCAAAAATAGTTTTAAAGAATCAAATGTTATTAATTTGGATAATATTGATTTTATCAAGTTATAATATAATGAGAAGAGAAAAAAAATAGAAAAATATATCTAAGCAATGTTAAGATTGCTATGATAATATCCAATTGGATTCAAGACTGACTTCAAAATGGAAAAAAAATATATGTATACAAATCGAAAATTTTTAACAGTTGATTTATTCGGTTTATGGGATCTTACAAAAGTCAGAGTCTAAGCACTGATTAAGAGCAAATGATCCCTATTTAAAAAACAAAGCTTTTTTGAAATAATGGACTCTAAAATATACTATATATAATCGATTTTACGTTAATATTTTAACCATTACGTTACGTTGATTTACTATAACACACATATCCATCACAAAAGAACAAAACCAAAAGGCATGTGTGGATTTTAACAAAAAATAAAATATTTAGTTTTTTTTTAAATATTACAAAAATAAAAAAAAAACAATTAAAAGTATTCAAAATATCTATAATGTTCTGGCAACTAGAAAACAAAAATGACTTTACCAAAATAATAAAAAGTTAAGTATTACACTTTTTCCGTGTAACACAAAAAACAAGATTAAAATTACATATCTGACAGATGATTGATACAGATATTATCTGAAAAGATACAATTTACTTCTACTAAAGTAAAGTAAAAAAGAGATTAAAGAATTGGTTTTCACGTATAATAATAGGTTACAAAAGCTCTGTATACCTCAAGATAGAACTGTGGCATAACGCGATAGAGACACTGTCTCTAAGTCCAGCGATTGTTATGCCAACTACCAATCTCCACAGCTAATTAGCTATTTTTTTATAAAATTTGTGCTTATGCACTTAGTTTTATGACAATTAGTTTTACGGGTAACATTTTACAGAATAAAAAAAAACAGTTGTTTGCTGTACACTAGAAATTTTTTTTTTACAAAGATTTTATTTACTTGATTTTAGATATACTCTTCCATTAAGATGTTTTTGTCTTAAAACTTTCTAATTCAAATGAGACTTTTTCGTTAGTCTATAGGTGTTATCACTGCTAAAGCCAAAGACAGTGGTTTTATATATAAAATTTCAAGACAAAAGAAAATATATAAATTTCATAAAGTAAATATTACCAAATGACATAAAGATTAGTTTAAATGGCTTATCAACCCTATAAAGTAAAAAGAGTAAAAATTTGATCATAAAATTTTATAATAAAAGAAAATACTTCTTTATTCTGCTGTTCTTGTCTGTTTTTCCAATCTCTGATTATTTCTTGATGTTAATATCTTTTTTTTTTTTTGGCGGAGTACTGCTGGTTTTTGAAACGAGAGGGTTGTACCTCAGGGTATAAAAGGAAAGCCAGCACCAAGTGAATGTACGAAAGTTCTTATTTATCAGTGGCGCACCCAGGAATATGTCTTGGGGGGCCCGACGCCTCTATAGCCTCATGGTGTCGAATTTTAACCTATTTTTTGTGTTTTTTTTATAAAATATGTGGAATAAATGTAAAAAAATCTAAGGCTTGGGGGTGCGCCCATTTATTTATATTGTTTGAAACTAAAATAACCCTCTTTATACTTAAAAATTTAAATTTATGTCGATAATATTATAATTATTATCAAAAAATTATAAAAATATGTAAAAGGGCTGCTCCCTCAAAAATGGTGGGTGGTAGAAGAAAGCGCAAGATATATTTGGATTCAGGGCGTCGTCTTATATAAGAATCAGCGGAAATAATGCCAGGGCTAAATAATTTTTTTTTGCAGACCAGTGTTATTGGGCTAATACAGGAATAGTGCATAATGCTTGGATACGCTGGAATAGAAACATTTCAAAGAATTCCCTAATAAGTCGACCATGAACTGGATAATTAAATTTTAATAAAGTAACTTCTAGAACTATACAGATACAACATTCATGCAATAACAGGACTCTAAACAGGCCAATGCTGACTTAGCAAACACTTCAATAGACTGGGAGTATTACTGTTACCATGGGCGCACTCAGGGGTGGGGGGGGGGTTGGGCGAGGCCCGGGGCCCGCCCCTTCCACACCTCAATTTTTTTTAGATATTTTCCACATTTTTCATGAATAAAACATAAAAGAGCATAAAATACGACATCATTAAGCTTCGCCCCCCCAAAGAAGCTTCGGGTCCCCCAAGAAGCCTCGCCCTCCCCCCTAAGACATATTCCTGGGTGCGCCACTGCTGTTTCTTTTTTCATCTATTAAAATCTCATAGCGTCTATAATATGATAAAAGTTTATATAAATGCTACTTTGCGCCCACATACAACAATCACGTGTGAAAAACGCGTAAGAAAAAAACGTTGGTTTTAAAAGCTGCTAGAAAAATTTTCATTTATTTCATATATCGATACCCTAATTCTGATACTTCGTAACCCACAAAGAAACGAAAATTCATATTTTTGCGTCAATTATGCATTGCTATTGCTATGTTATTTGCCACTAACTTTTCTTATTCCTGTAAAATTTTGTTGAGTTGGGTTACGACGTGTCAGAATTAGGTTGACGATATGCAAAACAAGCTTAATATGTCATTTATTAACTTTATAAAAAATAACGTTGCTAAAAACGGCGTTGTAATAACGCCATTATCAAATGAAAACAGCAATGTTTTTACTACATTTTCAACTGAATTCCAAGTAGATTAGGTTCGCGCCTCTTCTACAAGAATTTTAAAACGCGACTTGCATTTTGCATTTCTTTCAAATAATTTTAAGATTTTACTAGAAGCAGCATCACCTATTGGTGACTCTACTCGGGAGTGCTTTGGCCTCTAAACTTCAAAAACCAGTTAATAAACTGATCTCTGATCCTTCACGATCACGACGCATCAGTTATTAACCTGACAAAGACAAATTAATATTGTGTGAAAGTGTTTTCTGTTGAAAAATCTTGTTTAGCTTTTAAAGAAAACCTAATGTATGTAGAGAAATTTTGTCTTACCTTGTGCGTCATCTTTTAAAATTGTCTTAAAGTGATGTAGTCTTAAACTAGTGAACTTTTAGAACTTCCCTTCGCGTCACTTACTTTTAAGTAAAAAAAAAAGTTAGACGCTTTTAACAAGTTTTTATCTAGAGGGCTTTAAGAACAGGCTTTCGCGCCTTTTTTGTTTAAAGACATATAGAGAAAAAACGTGACAAAATAATACGCAAAAAGTTAGTAGGTTTGAGAAGTCTTAATCTAGTGGCGTTTTAGAACATGTTGTGGAGGACTTTTCAAGTGGGAATTTGGCACATGAAAATAAGAAGCGTAAAAATGACGTTATATACACAGCACCAAAAACTTTAGCAAACATTACATTTTTATAGCTTAATTTTTCTTTGTTTTTAGGTTATCGTTAAACATGTAGATTTAACAAAAAAAATATTATATGGTATGAGGTTGTTTTCTATTAAAAAACAACTTTATTTTTGCTCACGTTAATTTAACGTTGATGTGGATTTTTGTGCTGTGTGGGCGTATACTAAAATGTGTGCAGGTGCTCAAGGCGGCCGATTAAGGGGGCGGCCAAAGGACACCTTTTACTTTTGGATTAAGATAATTTTACACACATATATATATATATATATATATATATATATATATGTAAAACAAAGAGTGATGATAATAATCAAATTTATAAATAACAAAAAGCAAAATGGATCCACAATGAAACGAATGCTTGATGATACAGGGACTGATGAGAGTCGAAAAACAGTAAAAAAGTTAAAATAAATTATTTTGTAACTATTCTATAATTAGATAGGTATAGTTTTTTGTTACTTGCAATATAATTTAAAAACAAACTGATTAGGACCATTCTTAAATTATATACTGGGTGTTCCAAGTTAAATATCCACCATTGCTAATTTTGTTAATGTTAAAAATATAAAGAAGTTTAAATTGGCAAACTAGTAGAATTTTCGAAAAATATAAAGGGTGTTTAAATTAAAATTGGTTTTATGTTCTTTGAAAAACTCGAAAACTCGATGTTCGATTTTTTTTGATTTAAGCATCTTAAGGAGCATCTTTAATAATAAAAAAGTTAGCAATGGTGGACACTAACTAATATTAGCGTTACAGTCAATGTATTTTTATGAATGTCCCCTTACTGCCATTGACTTTTAGTCATTTCAATTTCCTTTCGAAAAAAAATCAATATTATGTGGCTAGTTTGCTTTATTGTTCGGCGAAAAAAGTTAAATTAATATGAACAAGAGATTCGAATTAACTTAGGAAAAGTATTTATAATCGTGTCCCGAATCTGACATATATAAAACTGTTGGAATTTTTATCATAAATTTTTAAATAATTTAATAAATTTTGGTATTTTTACGGCTTCTATCTTTATTTTTCTCATAATATGACGTAGACCGTGTAGAAGTTTCACCTTTTTATGCAAAACCAATATGGCCGCTGCTATTCGATCACTGATTGGTTGAAAGCTCCCATGCTACGCGTTATGCGGCCTATGAAAGTTTGTGTATGATGGGCTTAACACTTAAGTGGAAGTGACTTGCACAGTGTCATACTTAACCAGGTTACAACCAACAAGAAAACATAATAAGCTGCGTTTTAGCTTCGAATGGGGCAGTAAATAAAATTGACAATTTTGACACATGTCGATCGGTGGTGCGTCATTTTTGTTGTGGTTCTTTGCCTTGTTTGTTTATTTATACATATCGCACCCTCAGATCGAAAACGCACTAACTCAAAAAATTTAATAATGTTTAATCTTTTGCATTTACCATAAGATAATAATATTCTGAAAAAATATAAACCACTCATTCGCCCTGTGTATGTACAGTGCGATTATTTATACATGCACATATACCTGGAGCGCTTATTTTAAGCTTTAAAAACAAACAAGCTAAAATAAGATTATTTAATAATTCTGTTTGCACAACACTTTTTCATTCTCTTAAATTCGTTGAACCATTTTAATTTATCCTTCTCTATTCTAATGTAAATTATTTAAATAATCCGGAAGAAATCACAAAATTCTTTTAATAACTTTTGAAGATATTACGTCTCAAAATATGTTGACTAAGTGACCTTACAATACATATTACTACACTGCGAGAAGAATTTTGTAACAATAACAAACATTTTGTAACTGTTACCAAATGCGTTACCCATATTTGGCTTATTAGATATTTGTTTGCAGGTAACAATTCAGAAATTTCAACAATTGAAACAAATATTTGTTAATAAAAACAAAATCGTCTGGTAATATTTAAAAAAAGCTACATTAAGCACTAATATATTGTTGGTATTTAAAAATATATGTGAGTTTAATTATTAATATACTGTATATTTATTATAAGGATCATTCTTATTTAATATTAATTTAATTAATTATGGGTTATTATATAATTAGTAGCTGTAATTATATTTAGTTATTTTGCATTAATAAGGTATTTGTAGGTTTCACGTTCTGTTTAATATACAGGGTGTTCATTTTAAAACTTCCCACTCCAGATTTCTCGAAAATGATTTTTTTTTAAAAAAGCAAAAACACATTAATTAGGACACATTTTGGCTATCTTAAAATTTTTGTATTACACACCCCCTTTAAGGGGTACATTTTACCCCTATATTTTGAATATGGAAAGTGGGTCAATTGACACTTTTTTTTTGAAGGTTTCTTAAATATCTTTACAAAGGTGTACAAATTTTGAAAATCTATCAATTTGTTTTTGACATATTCACTTATTTTTTCAAAGGGGGTGTGTACTACAAAAACTATAAGATAGCCAAAATGTGTCCTCCTTAATAAATTAAATGACATGTTTTTACTTTTTCTCAAAAAAAAATCATTTTCGAGAAATCTTGGTTGGGAAGTTTTAAAATGAACACCCTGTATATTTCTATAGGGTTAATGGAAATAAGGACACCACTTTTGATCACACACCTGTATTTCTTCGTCTTCCTCAGGCTACACACCTTAGCCTTAGGAAGACGAAAATGGATCGTCGAAAAGAAATAAAGTTGTGTGATCAAAATTGGTGTCTTTTTTCCCAATAACCCTATAGAAATGAATAAGGTATAGAATAATAAGAGAATTTTAATAATAATAAAAAGCAAGTTGTTTTGATGAAAAATATTTATTTGTATTTTATTATAAAAGTGGAGTCAAATTTTTTTATGGTGGCTGTTAATCTTTGTTTTTTTTGGAAAGGTTGGTTAATGAAATATACACACGTTTGTTCCATGTGAGATGCACACAAAATTTTGTCAAATCTGACATAAACTGATTTTACCTCACTATAAGTTGGGGGACTCCACCATTATGAAAGGCCGCATGGGTAGCCCGTTTTTTTTTAAATGTTTCTCCTTTGTTCAATTACTTCCTCCACCTTCAAGTCAGTGCTGACCTGAAAAAGAAAATACATTTTATATATTTGTAAATTTAATACAGAACCAGTGGCGTATATAAGGGGGGGCCTGGGCCCCCCTTTAAAGTTAAGTTTTTTTAGATATTTTCCACATATTTTATGAATATAAACATAAAATAGCCTAAAATACGGCCTCATGAGGTCTCGCACACCCCCCCCCCCCGAAACCGTCTCGGCCCCCCCAATTTTTTTCTATATACGCCACTGTGCAGAACATTAAATGTTTGCTTAAGTTAAAAGGTCTAAACTTCACATTTTCATACTAAAGGCTCTTTGCTTAAAAATCTTTAATAATTAATTCAAAGAATTGAAGCCATGATGCAAATGACATCAAATTTAAAATTATTAAACTCACAAAATACAAATATAAAACATTCTAAAAAAAAATAAATAACACTTACTATTCTCACTACCCTTTAAATAGGATAGTTTTTGTGATTTCTAATAGGATCTGTTATTGTGGACGACCAAAGCCAGATTGTTTCCATCTTTGAGCGGAAATCTGAAAAAACAGTAAAAAAGCCGCCATTTATTTATTTATGACATCACACAGACCCTTCAACTCAAATTTGAGGCAAACACCCGGTGACTTAAAATTGTGTGATCTATTATTACCAATCGATCTAGGGAAATTTTAAAAATTCGTGCTTTTCCGAAAGCTGGCGAAAGAAAGACCAAGAATATCAACCGAAGAAAATGGTCAACAGCTATACTAACTGAAATTCCGGTTAAAGAAGAGTTGGAACGTGAAAAAAGTTAAAAAAAAGAAAAATCTGTAACCAAAAATGTCTTCAAGGAAAAGAAGCATAGAAAAACTACACAGAAAAGGACACTGAAAGATGACAGCGATGAGGGAAACATATTGTCTAGTCTGCATGGAACCATTCTCAAACAGCAAACCAAAAGAAAAATGGGTACAATGTTTAACTTACAAGTTTTGGGCCCATGAAACATGTGCTGATGCAGGGTTTACTTATGTTTGCTAAAACCGTAATTCCGATTCAGACTAGAGCAAGAATTAGGTTACTTTATATTGTTTGATTTTTAAGAAAGTTAATGTATATTATTATCAATAAAAATAATCTAAGAATTTCCTGTTATTTTATGTTGCATATATATACAGTTCCTAATTATTCAACCATGCCCAACTTGCCCCATCGTATGGCCCAACTTACTCCGTGGGTGGGGTTAGTTGGGCCGCTTGCAAGGGTGCTAGAAAACAGTGTTTTTTAAGTTTGAATGCATAGTTTTAAAAACCAATATTTGCCTTAAACATATTATAGTTGTAAGACTGTAAGTAATATAGCAATGCTTTTAGTTACATTTATGTAAACCGAAACGTCACAATCTACGCGCAACAAGGCCCGAGCCGAGACGGTACAAATTTGTATTGCTCGATAATATCGCTTGTTAATAGTAACCAAATTTGTTGTGAACTTTTCGAGGTAATTAATAGAAACCAATTCAGACCGTTATAATAACAAAATCACGCCATAACATTATACAAAAAATGTTTGTTGTAATAAACACAAAGAAATATTTGCCAATATTAAGAGTATATTTATATTTAGGAAATTTTAAGTATTAATAACAAAGACGTTCTGTTACCTTAAAAGAAAGAGTGTTTTGGTTATGGTTAATATAAGGCAATTAATATCAAGTCTGACTGAAAATTTCAGATCTTCATATGATCTTCCCGTGGCAAGGAAACGAAGGGCAGCATTTAGTCGCTGTTCTGGTCCAATGGCTTCTCTCATTTGGGTATCTTGTCTCCATTCTTAAATAATTTCTAAAATCGTCTGGATCATTTTCTCTTAACTATTTTAATAGAAGGTCATGGCTAAATAGTTTCCTCTTAAGCAAATAACTTTTAACCCACTTGGAACGTCTCTTTTTTACACCACTATGCATTATTTCTTTCCTATACACAGAGCCTGCTTCTTTTTAGCACGAAACATTTTACATACACTTTACTTAAAATACCGTGCCGCATAAAACTTTCGACTTGACGAATTTCCACAGTTTTCGTTTAACCGGCAGATAAATCTTAAGTTTTCTCCCACTAACGCGCGGTTATGTCTGCCACAGACCGATATGAAGGATCGATTCGAAAGATTTTTTTTTGTGTTAGTGGACTGCAGCAGTTTTAAATCGTTGCAGACAAAACGGTCAGACTTATCTGTGCCGTTCCAAACCGACGGATCAACCTCTGTGTGTATGGCCAGCTAATAGCTGGCCATACACACAGAGGTTGATCCGCTGGTTTGGGACGGCGCGGTTCAAACTGGCGGATTTGTCTTTTAATTATTGGACATTCGTCGCCCGAGTTATAGTCGGTACAGATTTATATGTGAGTTCAGAATGGCAGGCGAAACTGGTGGGTTCCGCGCTCACAGTTATTTTAACCGGCGCAGACTTGTCTGTCGGTTTACACTGTGCCAGGGATAACAGACCATTTTCCTCCAAAGTTTTAACTGCGATAAGGTGGTCAACATGTCTTGTGAAAGTGTTGTTTTGTCAAGGGATTTTCTGGGCAAATTTATACAAATTTACAAAGCACATCCGAGTTTATGGAAGATTAAAAGCAAGGATTATACTAACAAAAATTTAAAGAACAAAGGTTATGATGAACTTGTCAAATATTGTAAAACATATTACCCAGCTGCCAATCGAAAGTTCGTGTGCAATAAGATACAAAATCTCAGAGGTTGTTTTCGAAAGGAACTGAAAAAAATACTCTGCCAATATATGGGTCCCTAAGCTCACACTAGGTACTAGGGTTATAGTGTACGTGTGAACTAATATAACTAAAAACTAAAATATATTTTATTCAACTCCAGACTAAATTACCTTTTGTTTGATACCACACAACCATGTTTTGACTTAAACTCAAATTTTTGAAATCTACCCCCACCCTTAAAAAAAACAAAAACTATAATGTATTTTGTTAAACTACGGACTCAATTACCTTTCGTTTGATATCACACACGCCATATTTTCACTTAAACTCTAATTTTTGAAATATACCCCACCCTTTTTTTAAAATAACCTAAAATGTATTTTGTTTAACTCCAGACTCAATTACCTTTCCTTTGATATCACACACGCCATATTTGCACATAAACTCTAATTTTTTAAATCTACCCCCACCCTTTTATTTGGATTGTGTTCGGTGGATTTTGTTCATTTTTAAATGGGACCATCTCGACCCAAGACCCAGCCTAGATACCAAATTTCATTAAAATCAGCCAAGCGGTTTATGAGTTATGCGCGTTGGTCGTTACAGACAGACATACAGACACACAGACAGACAGACATACAGACAGACAGACAGACGGCGCAACAAAAAAGTTTCAAAATCATCTGAAACGCAAAGGCATATAAAAAATTTTGAAGTCGGAGCAACTTTTTTTTTCTCGAAAAAATTAGGATCACCATAGCTCACATACTATAATATAGTATATGTGTGAGCTAATAAGCAAATAACTTTTAACCACTTGGAACGTCTCTTTTTTACACCACTATGCATTATTTCCATATTAATAATCATTCCCATATACAGAGCCTGCTTCTTTTTAGCACGAAACATTTTACATACACTATGCTTAAAATACCGTGCCGCATAAAACTTTCGACTTGACGAAATTTCACAGTTTTGGTTTAACCGGCAGATAAATCTTGAGTTTTCGCCCTCAACGCGCGGTTATGTCTGCCACAGACCGATATGAAGGATCGATTCGAAAGAGTTTTTTCTGTGTTAGTGGACTTCAGCAGTTTTAAACCGTTGCGGACAAAACGGTTAGACTTATCTGTGCCATTCCAAACCGACGGATCAACCTCTGTGTGTATGGCCAGCTATTTTATATTTTATTCTGACAAATAAATAACAATATGCCAAAATATAATTCAGTAGTTAGCCATGCAATTTTAAAAATACTTCTGTTTATTCCGTTCCACTTTTATAATGCCGATAGATAGATAGATAGACATAGGTATATCAGGGAGAGTGTTAGATTGATTCAAAAGTTATTTGAGTGATAGAAAACAGAAAGTAAAATTTAGTGGTAGAATATCTGAATTTGTAAATAATGAGTGTGGTATGCCTCAAGGAAGCGTGCTAGGACCTCTGTTGTTTATTTTATATATAAATGATATTGTTAATGACTATATAGTGACTTGGATCTGCATCTTCTTACTGACGATACTCTGATATATGGATCTTCTGATGACTTTGAAGTTCTGGTGCAAAATATGAATTTGGCTTTGACAAAAACTGACCAGTACTGCCGTAAAAATTTATTAAGCATAAATAAGGACAAAACTAAATTTATGTTAATTGCAAAGGAGATTGTCCAGAGAAATTTTCAAGTAATTAAACCTATTAAGTTAAGATTGGCAGTGAGCCTATTGAAATGGTCAAAAAACAATTTAGATATCTAGGTGTATTGATGGATGAGAAGATGTCATTTAAGGAACATTGTAACTCAGCTATTTCCAAGATTAGTTTTGCTATTAAGGCGCCCAAGAGCGGACATTCGAGAAACACCTGCGGGGCATACGTGTGGGACGAGGTAAAAAAAAAGTGTCGAGTAGGCGGCGTTTACCGCCCCCTCAACCTCCCTACTAGTGCCACCAACACCTTATGTTCTCAGGTCCGGGCTGCGATAAACTTACACCCGGGCTAGCGTGAAAGACATCGTTTAACCCTCCCGTACGTCTCCCCCGCATTGTCTAGCGTGCAGCCACGTCTCGCTGCGCTTTCTTTGACGATGCTTACCTACATTTACCTGGCAATATTATATTTTATATTATATTTTAGGGCATCAGAGAAGCGGTCCACTCGGATCTGTTTAGTTAGTACAATGAATAGAGGAGTTTTACCCTACAAAAGGTCCGGTAGTTCTGAATTTTGGATATGTTATTAAGGTCGAAAGGGTAGTTAAAAATCTGAGTTTTCGTCACCCCCACCCCTGTGCTTCCTCCGCCAAAAAACCATCAAAAATTGGCACTTTTTGTAGTTTTTTGCCTGTTTTTTGTCATTTTTGGAAATTATCTAGCTCCGTTACTACTGCTCGCAGAACAACCATGGTACCACCCAATTGTAGATAATTATATCCTCTAAAAAATGTCTTTTTTGCGATTTAGTGTACTGGAACGAAACTAAAGGCAAAAAACTAAAAAAAGTGCCAATTTTTGATGGTTTTTTCAAGATGGCGGAGGGAGCACAGGGGTGGGGATGACGAAAACTCAGATTTTTAACTAACCTCCTGGGCTTAACAACATATCCAAAATTCAGAACTACCGGACCTTTTGTAGGGTAACCCCCCTATTTTGTCCTCTAATAATTGAACTAAGTGTACTCATTCGTTTATTGAGTGCATTTGGGTAGTAACTTTGATTATATAACAGTCGTGTAAACATTGGTAGTAAGTATGGATGAACGAAGAAAAGGGTAAAAATTGATACTTCGACTTAATGCGAAGAGGAAAAAAAAAAAGGCCCAAAAAAAGTGGTAAGTGCAAACATAAATTATGCTTAGGCAGTAGGCGATAATTAGATATTTTGAACGATAGTTTTTTGCCACTTTTCTTTTTTTTTAACTATGTTTAATATGTATAATATGGAAGCGTACTCCTTTTATTTTAGGGTCCTGGTACGATGCCAACTCTAACTGTACCGAAGGGTCCCAAGGTTTCTTCAACTTGTGTTAACCAGAAACACAGTGAGGCCAGAGGTATTTATAAGGTTAGTCTTATAGGTAGTCAAATATATTTCAACTTTTTTATAAAATAGGGATAAATCATGGTGGGGACATTAAAGAAACTAATTTTAGCTTTTAAGGGGGGTGAGTTCGGTTCGGTTCAGGGGAGAGGGCAGTAGAAGACTCAGATTTTTTTTAGATTTAATAATAATTAAAGGTAATTTATTTAAATTTTTCTGATTTTTGTTTTGATACCTTTAGATCTGTACATTTTTACCCTCCGAATACCTGCATCGGGCGAGAAAAGGGAAAGTAAGTCGACAGAAAAAATTCCGAGATAACACTCAACATGAGGGAAAGAGGGGGTGTTTTCACTCAACATGAGGGGAAGAGGGGGTGTTTTTTGACAGAATATATAACTACTTATGTCTGTAAAACTTAATGAACCGAACCGCACCTCAGCGAATAAAAACGTATTTTTGACCCTCATTTTAGGGACTAGAAACGCATTTTTGTCTCTTATTTCAGAGAATAAAAATTTTAGTCCACGAAAGTCAAGAAATTAGTACAGGTTTATATCAAGGGATAAACGTGTCACTTTTTTCCCGGAGGCGAAAAGTTTGTAGTTTGACAAGCTATAGAGGGGACAATTCGCCGCGTGATTAAAAATAAAAAGAACAATTTTATCACAGGGTTTATACGATTTTTCGCACTTTTTGACTTTTTTCCGAGTTTTCTCTATTTTTTAGGAGGTTCTCGGTTTTCACGTTTTTATTAGAAATTTAATTTTTTTATTTCTTTATATGTCACTTTTAATCCCTATTATTACTTTTCATGCCTAAAGTGCGAAAAATAAAATTTAGGCCACTATAGTTAAGTCTGTTTTTTTTGCAAACAATTTTAATAAAACGGGGCCATATAAGCGCAAAAAATAGTATAGTATATAACTCTTTTTATCCTCTGGCAAATTGTAGCTCTCACTAAGCTCCTACTACGTATTTTTTGCCTTGAGATAGAAAGTGTCACTTTAGTACCTAGGTATATAATGTTCTATGTCGCAATTTAGGCTTAAAAAATAGCGTAATAAACCGCGGGATAAAAGGGTCTGTCTTTTTGTACCTAGTTGAATTTAGGTACTTGATACGCTCGCTTTTTATCCCTTGGTAGGTAAGTGCTATAAACAAGTGATAAAATAAAAAGAGCACTTTTTATCCCCAACGTTAAAAAATTTTTTTAAATCATTTTATTGTAGGCTGATTCTTTACTAATTTTCGCAGACCACAATAAAAGTTACTCAAATACGGAAAGCGTTATACAAAATGAAACAGAAGAAAGCCAAGTAAGTAAGCCAAAATGTGCGTAATAAAATGTTTTGAGTTTAGGTCAAGAGTGAACCTTAGGTTAGAAATGCTTTGACATCTGGTAGAAAAACATTTAGTAGAATACATTTGGTAGAAAATGTATGTGGTAAAAAAATGTTTGATAGAAAATGCATTTGGTAGAATAACACTTGATAGAAAATAAGTTTGGTAGAAATAACATTTGTTAGAAAAACATTTGGTAAAAAATATTTAATGGAAAATAGATTTGGTAGAAAAACCTTTGATAGAAAGAGACTTGGTAAAAAAACATTTAAAAAGTACATATTATGTCAGGCTAGGTTTGGTTAGATTATGAAATATTTTCATACCCAATGTCCTTTCTAACATTTGCTGTTCTGCCAATTGTACTTTCTATCAAATGTTATTCTAGAAAATGTGTTTTCTGTGATAGGTTTTTTTGCCAATTGTACTTTCTACCAAATGTACTTTACCAAAAATATTTTTTACCATTTAAATGTGTTTTCTATGAAATGTTTGTATACCAAATGTTTTTCTAGCAAATTTTTTTTCTTTAAAATATTTTTCTACCAAATGTATTTAAAACAGAAAATCGTTATACAGGACTCCATAGGACTTCCACAGGATTGCCACAGGACTATACAGGACCCCGAGGGTACTGGCGCCTAAGGGGTGCCCTAAGCATGATTAAGTAGGGAGGCCGGCAAAGGCAAATCAACTCTCTAAGAAAAACGAGAGTGAAGACGTTTTTAGCTCACACCATTGAGTAAATAACCCATATAGAGGAGCCACCGGCGAGCTTTACCATATTGAGGGGCAGATGGCGCTGAAATAAATTCGTCTGGTACGCAATATTCAGGGACTGCTAGTACGATTTAGTTACATGTGCGAGTTCCGAGGCTCATGCCTATCATACAAATGTCATTAGATCATAGTAGTGGTCTCTGAATATTGCGTACCAAACGAATTTATTTCAGCGCCATCTGCCCCTCAATATGGTAAAGCTCGCCGGTGGCTCCTCTATATGGGTTATTTACTTAATGCTCACACATATACTATACTATAGTAGTGTGAGCTATGGTGATCCTAATTTTTTCGAGAAAAAAAAAGGTGCTCCGATTTCGAAAAATTTTATATATCTTTGCGTTTCAGATGATTTTGAAACTTTTTTGTTGCGCCGTCTGTCTGTCTGTCTGTCTGTCTGGCTGTCTGTCTGTCTGTCTGTAACGACCAACCCGCATAACTCAAAAACCGCTTGTCCGATTTAAATGAAATTTGGTACCTAGGCTGGGTCTTGGGCCGTGGTGGTCCCATTTAAAAATGAACGAAATCCACCGAACGCAAGCCAAATAAAAGGGTGGGGGTAGATTTCAAAAATGAGAGTTTATGTGAAAACATGGTGTTTGTGATATCAAACGAAAGGTAATTAAGTCTGGAGTTAATCAACATAAATTTTAAGTTATTTAAAAAAAAAGGGTGGGGGTAGATTTTAAAAATTAGAGTTTAAGTAAAAACATGGCTTGTGTGGTATCAAACGAAAGGTAATTGAGCCTGGAGTTGAATAAAATATATTTCAGATTTTAGTTATATTAGCTCACACGAACACTATAACTATAGTACCTAGTGTGAGCTTAGGTACCCATATATTGGCAAAGTATTTTTTTGTGGGTCGCGAATTTTTTTATGGGCGCCTGTCAGTCAGGACTATACAGGACACTACAAGTCCAAAAATTTATTAAAGTCCCGTAGGAAGGTGTACAAATTTGGTTCAGCTGATCACCCCTCGGTTTTTATAAAAAAACAAATTATATTAATAAAACGTCGTAGATAGATTGACAATTTACATACAACATATTTGAACTTATATTTAAACAGTAACAAAAATATTAAAAGATGGCTAAATAAAGTGAAAATACGACAGTGTCAAAAAGTGCCATTTTCCGTACCAAACTCATCCAAAAAAATTGCCGCAAGTCAGTATTTTCCGCACGCGAGTGTAAAAAACAATTTGTAATTTTGAATTTAGTAAAACCCCTATCAAAGGAAGAGAGGATACGAACATTTTATAAATTGTAAGCGTTTTAAACGTCCCAGATGCCATTTTATTTTAACAATTTTTTTTATTATTTAGAAGAATATCACCAGTAAGACGGAAATTCTTCCCCGTTTAAAATAAAGATCTATTTCCTATAAAAAAATTATTATAAAATTGTCGCTTTGTAACTATATTTAAGCATAATTTTATCTAATTTTCGACATTTTGTTTAAATTTAAAAATAATTCTGGTCCTAGACAAAAGATTCCTTTCAATAATTAAGGAAAGTTTTTGTAAAAATCTGTAGCCGTCTTCACAACCACAAATTACATTTACACTAGAATATCGGCGCAACTCTGACTCTTAAAAATCTGTGCCATTATATTGATCTAAAAAACTGTCAAAAAGGTGGATGGAATTATGTATATTAAACTAATGCTAAATAAGCAGTGATTTTTAGACAGGTAATTAAAGTACTTTTATAGGTATTTTGTGGCACCCCTGTACATATTCAGGAAATAGCGTCCAGTAAACAATGTTGGTCTCACTGTTTAAAATTACATATAGAAACCTCAAACACGGGTTAAGCCTTATAGAAACAGCCCTTTTTCGAACATTTTGTTCGATTTCTGGCTCATTCTCTAGGAGTTAACAATGTTAAGGTGAAAATGTCTAATTAACGTCCTTCTGTATAAAATATATAAATTTAAAAAAAAAACACCGGTACTTATACACGTGCAAATGTTTATATTTTCTTCCAATCACTTACACACAATTTATTTGTTTATAGTCCGCCCTATTTTTTAATGTGTAAGTGAAGACGAAAACGTGCCACTTTCCATACCAAACAACTCAAGTCAAAAACAGTGCGGAAAGTATATGAGAATGTCAAATATAATTTACCATTTTGATTTGGTAAAACCTCTATCAAGGGGTGAAAGGGACTAAAAATTTTAAATGCTGTCGTTGGCGCCAAAAATGCTAGCTGCGGCTCTGATGGTCCGGTTTCGTAAAAAACCGAAAAGACAAGGATATATATATTGTTTTAAAAATAATTTTTAGCGACCAGCAGAGTGCCCCACTTTATTGATGACAAAAGCGGCAATTGTTGGTCTTGTAAGGGTTTAACAATACACGTTTTCCTACCAGATGACCTGCAATTTTTTGTATTTTTTTTTTTATTTATTTAGAGGAATGTCCCTTGTAGGCCAGAAATTCTTCCCCGATTAAATCACATAACAATTTCCTATTAAAAAAATGATATGAAAATGATCGATTTTTGACTTTAAATAAGCATAATTTCATGCTATTTTGGAGAAATTTTGTTAACTAAAAACTAGTTTTAGGCCTGTACCAAAGATCACTTTAAACGATAAAAAAAAGTTTTTGTTAAAACCTTTAGCCGTCTTCAAGAAAAGCGTGTATTTCCAAACGCTTACATTAGCACGAAAATATCGGCGCGAGTCGGCCCCTTAATCATCTGTCTAGGCGTTCTCATAGTTTGACAAAATGGTCAAAATTGGTAGTTTATAACATTCTAGTATTAGCACATTTTAGCTATTGCTCTACAATCTTTTTTATGTTGCAACAAACTGAGATTAATCGCCTGCAAAAAAATGCAAAACAGAGCAATGATTTTGTCTTGCAATAGATATACCCCCATCCTTACAATGTTAAGACAATTTCAATGGTTGCCTATTGTTGAATATTTAAGGTAGGTATACTATTGTTAGTTTTTATTTATAAAATTGAGACTGGTCAAGCTCCAATATATCTCAGAAATAAATTGACACATAACCATGAAGTTCCCGGATATGTAACGAGACAAACAAATAATTTTTATGTTTCACGTACAAATAAAAAACTAGCCGCCAATTCAGTATTTTTTAACGGTCTAGATGATTTTAATAGATTCCCAAGTGACATAAAAACTTGTTCCTCCCTCCAAAGCTTTAAAAAACAATTAAAAATGTTATTATTAAAATAAAAAAACTATGATGTTTTCTCTGAATAAATGTTGGTAGGGTTTTGTTTGTGTAAACGTTGGTTGATCTATCAAACAACAGTGTTAATTTAAATTTAAATTTATAAGGCAAAATTTTAAATTTGGTTAATCAATTGGCTGCCTGATTGTTTGTGTTATATGTATGATTTTAAATCTACTCTCTGTTTTAACCAATTTGTATTATTTATATTTTAAGCAGAATGATGTTTCCTAATCTTAAATTTTTAGTATTTTCATGTAATAATAATAATACTTAATTATAATTTGCTTTATTTGTTGTTATAATACCTATTTTTGCTTATACTGTTAAGCTTTACTTTTCTATGATTATTTGACATTTATAGACTTGTTTTGTATTAGCTTTTTTTTGCTAAATAAACGGATTATATATATATATATATATATATATATATATATATATATATATATATATATATATATATATATATATATATTATATAAACTAAACCATCTTTTTCACACATATATTTTGTAGATGTTGATAGAGAAGATCGAGGAGAAGATGAAGTAGATGAACTATAACTAAATTTATTTTAGTTAGTCTTTAGTAGATTTATAGCAAGCACGGAACAGGTATTTAATTATTTACAAAACCCAAAATGTACAAAATTTTCTCTTAAAAGACGAAATTACGCTATAAACAGCGTTTGACTGCTGATTCATAGGAAAACTGTGACGTAGCTCTGACGTCACGGCCGTGTTACCAGAGTTACCAGACAACCGGTTTATTTACGGACCGTGGAACTTCTATCTTCTATGCGTCATGCTATGCGCTATGCATTTTTGTGTGTGATGTTTAGATTCAGATAAGTTTCAACTTAGCTTAGTTTCATATCCAAGTGCCAGGTAACAAAGTGGCCGAGTGATGACCCTGATTCTTTAAACTAATATGGCCAAAAAAAAATGTATGCGATTTTAAAAAATTGTGTAAAGTAGCTTCGTGGAAAACCGACTTTGTGTTTGATCAGTTCAATTTCAAGCTCAACAATTTATTAATTTCGGATCTGGCGATCCGAAATAAAATAGTTGATGGATTTGTTTGCAAATTATATGACATGCACCAACGTACCATAGTTCATCCAGGGCTATCAAAACGCACGGACCACGATCTACAACTTTGTTGACGTCACAGCGTATTCTTTTTGATGGTCATGTCACGCCACAGCTGGTTGTCTGTAAAATATTGCAGTTGGAAAGACGGTTTATGAATATTTGATTTCTTTTTCAAATAAAGCCGGTTTTGAGACTTTTGTAACTTTTTTTTTTAGAAATGTATAGTAATCCTAAGTTTTTTAAAGCCGCTGCATTAGCTCACACAAAAATTAAATTTAATGCAGAAGGGATCGTGTTCGTTTCTGCGTTGAAACTAATCGACTCACCTAACGGCAAACTTTTAAAACTTAAGGGGACAAATTTGATTTAGGCAATTTTTTACGTAAAAGGCAACAATGCAAAATAGTTAAATATCAGTGAAAAGGTGGCACTACTGAGTAAAGCATTGCCCCCGGTAGGTGGTTTTGTTTAGAGTAATAGGTGATGTCGACTTAGGACAGAGTGTTCCGAATTTGGTTAAAGTACAGTAAGGCCTCCTGTTAGAATTTTTAGGATGACAGTGTCACCTAAAGTCACTAATCAAATACTTTGGCATTTTGTTCGTTTCAAAGTAAATGTTTAAATTTTTTGTTCAAAAAGAAATGCCGCTTTCTTGCCAGAAAAATCATCATAATAAGTAAGTAGTTATTTTTTAATACAGTAGGCAGATAATAATAATCCTTTATTTTTAAATATATTCTAGCAAGCTTTAGTTTCTAAGATATTTTGAACATATTTTTTTAGAACTTACAGCAGCTATGCTTTCTACAGTAGGTTATTAGCTAGGAAGGTAGTTGATCCATTTACTTTTGAATTATTCTTTACAGATACAGAATTTCATATGAGCATTCCTATTCATACAAAAGAAAGCAGAATAAGTGGATCATTAAATATGATAGGTAAAGTATATCGAAAAATATTGTAACAAATATTTATCTTAATATTTTCAGGGACGTGAGAGAAGGCTATTTCCGAGAAAAAAGTTTATATAAGATGGGGCTCAACGTACATCTGTTTTTAAGATATAGGATTTTTAAAGTTAGACGAGTGGGGAGAAAAAGGGTTTTAGAAAAAAAATTAAATCTGTCACAGCCAGCTGAATACTCAGGTAATTGTGATTAAAAAATGTGGTATTATTTTTTTTGATAAAAGTACAAGTTTAGAAGATACAGGCTGTCAAAATAACCTCCAAAAATTTATAAAAAATAAAATAAGGCATTTACAAAAATTTATACCAAAAAATTTGTTTTTTCTGAAAAAAATTGACCGATTAATTTTTTCAAAAATTATTTTTAATTCAATTTATTGCTCTTGTTCTAATAAACGACTTTAGCCAATTTCATATTTTTACTGGGTGTTTTTAAAAAGTTATTATCAAAAAAGTTTAAAAAATCTCCAACTTTGATGAACCCATGCGGAAACTTTTTATCAGACATGACCTCCTCTATCACCTGTTGGCCTATGGCTCCTAAGTTATGGGACACCCTGTATAAACAATGCAAAAATCAATAATTAAATATTTACACATAAATGTTATCCTAAATCAAATCAAATCAAATCAAATCAAGCTTTATTGTCTATTTGGTTTTTCTCGAAACTGAACTAGATGACCATTACAAGTATGATATATCATAAAAATTGCATGTTAAATTTTAGTGATACCTTGGTGACTCATGATGAGGAGTTTGCGGACCAAGGAAGAGAAGCAAAAGTTGCGAAAGCCAACTCGGAGACAGGGTGAGTAATTTAATAATTTTTTATTGTTTTTCTTATTTTTTTAAGTATAAATAACGTCAAAAAATTCTTTTCAAATATTTTGACCTAAATTAGGGATATTTTATCGTATATCTGCTATTTGTTTATTTGAATATATTCAATAAAGTAAAAAGTAGCTAGAAAATTTATTTAATATTTTAAGGTTTATGAAAATATATTTTAAATAAAATATAACAAGATTTATTTCCTAAAATATTTGAATCCAAGGGCGGATCCAGAGGTGCTTCTCGGGGGTGCCACTTTAGGTGACATTCTCTGTTGGTAAAAAACGGTATATATTTTTTTAAGCAGCATTTTATTGAATTAGTCAGTGGTTGTAATTTCGATGATAATAACAATAGACACTTTCATGCGCCGCAGGCAAAAATTTTGAATTTTTATTAGCAAAAACATTACTTTTTACAAATTTTTTGTATATTCAAAAAATTCTCGGGGGGCGCCCCTGGATCCGCCACTGTTTGAAACATATTAATTTAAAAACTTAAAGCAGCTTTATTGACTTCTACAGTAGCCACTTAGCTAGGAGGGAAGTTTAGTCGATCCATTTCTTTTTGAGATTTAATATCAAAATTATTCTTTACAGATCCACAATTACATATGAACACTCATATTCACGTAAAAAGGAGACCATCAATAATGATAGGTAAAGTATATTGTAAACTATTATAACAATTAAGAGCCTCTCCTTAAAGTACATAACGCTCAAGGGGCCTTGCGTTACACTCAATGTTTTTTTCATGTGTTTTTTCTTGAAAATGCGGTACGAGGGGGGGAGGGGGGGGGGTCAAAAATCCTGAATTTTTGCGTTACGTAATTTAAGGACGTTCTCTAATAAGCAGTACTTATTTATGTTAATATTATGAGGGAAATTGACGTTGTTACTTCTTTACACTGCTTTCTAGCTTTATTTAAAAAATAATTTTGTTTTAGGGACGCATTAAATTTTCCAATTATTGTACCGCTGGTCTTTAATGCAATGGAGCGAATATCGTTTGCAGGCCGTTTACACCATGCTAATATCTACAAGCAAAAGAACGAGTTCGTTTGGGTTTTCTCTATATCAACCAATACATATACAGTACCTTCCACGGTTCCAAGAACTTACTTTATTTTTTGTTAACTGGTCTGTGGCGTAGAGGCGATTTACTGACATTTATTATATTTCTTCACAAACGGGACCACCCTGTATATACTGCCTAAATTTTTTTAAAAGCTGTTTAATTTTTTTTTTTAATAAAAGAAAAATATCAGGTTTGCTCGTCAACCATAATATTTCTGTTGATAATTGTAAAGTATAAAAAATTAATAGAAATACTAAAAAAAACATGGCTTGCTAGAATAAATAATTGGATATAGAGCACCATCGCGTAGATAGACAAATGTGACTTTTTTATTTAGAAATATATAAGAAACGAAAAAAATTTTACCAGATAAAATCCCCAGTAGAAATGGCAAAAACGGACAAAATTGACAACAAATCGGCATTTTTAATACTTCTGATTTTTTGTGTGGCTTATGTCCTTGTATCTAGAATTTTTTTTGCGACAGCACCAAAATTCTGCTGCAAACTAGTGAATAATTAAAAATATTTTAAAGAAAATTCGATTAATCCGAGTCAATAAAATATCTTTAAAAAAATGCGATTTTGCTTGTTTTTGTCAGCATAAAACCTTATCGTGTTTCCCCTGTATAGTAGCAAATTTGACTTTTTTTAAATTATTTTTTAGTAGTTAACAGATTTCAAAAACTTTCTGTGGTAAACCGTATTATTTGTTGTATATTTTCTGCTTTTGAGAATTAAAAAACAAAAAAAATATTTTTTTAAATCGCAAATTTTTTGGAAAATCTAAATACTTAATTTCAAAAAAATTCTAATACATCATTTAATTAGACATTTTAACAGCTTTTAAAAAATATAGGCAGATATACAGGGTGATCTCGTTTGTGAAAAAATATAATAAATAAGAGACAAGTTTGTAGGAATCTCGTATCTCAGTAGATCGCCTCTGCGCCTCAGACAAGTAAACAAAAAACTTGACGAAGTATAGGTTCTTGGAACCGTGGAATGGTACTATATATGTGTACAAAATATGGTAAAGAGGTACAATTAGTTGGACATCCTAAATTTTTGCCTTGTCTAATAATGAAAACGCCCACGGTAAAAATTTTTGTCTAGAATGAAAACACGTTCTTTTCTTTAATAAATTGTTTTACCGTAAAACAATTTGTTTTGAATTAAAATATTTCTTTTTAGTTCAACGCAATGTTTAATCTTAAAATGAGACTTTATTTTTCTTCTTTAATTATTTTGTTTCAGTATATTCCATTTAGTAACAAAGCAAATTGTCTTCATTCAGTTCTAATTTATAAAAAAAAAAATCTGTTTCACATTAAAATAAGAGGCAAGACATTTTTTGTGCTATATCAAGAAAATATTCTCTTGGTGAATAGGAAAGCACAAATTATTTTACTTCAAAGCAATTTGCTTTGATCTAAGACAATTTTTTTTATCGTGCGGTATAAAATATTAAAACAGAATAATGTTTCTGACAATTATCGATACAAATTATGCAATATTTAGTTTTCTTTTGTTACGGGGTTTTGTGAGTATATGAATAAAGCAAGATAATTTTCAAATTAGGTGTCAGGCTAGAACTGACGTAACCTGAGGTAATTAACCATATCCTTAAAAAACCAAATCATTTCGAATTAGAAGTCATTAAAATAACTATATAAGAAAAGAAACCTATATATCCTGCATAATTGTCAATAATTTACAGGTTTTAGTTGTATGTTTTCAGAGAAACCAGCAGATGCCGTAAAAAAAAATTCTTACTGAAAACTTTTTTAACACTTGAGGTAAGTTAGCAGCCACCTGAGAAACGAAGTGTCTATGCATACTAAGTTTGGAGATAATTCCATTTTTTAGTATTTACTTATTTTAGGAATTGTTAGTGTAAAATATGCTTCATAACAATAAACAATATTAAGAAAATTAAAAACATGAGCCATTTAATTATTAAATACAAAAATAGTTCTCAACAACTTCTGTTACATCTAGTCAACAATAAATCCAGATTTCAATAAAGAAAGTCGCATTTAAATCGGTTCACTAATTTGAGACCTAGACACCTGCGAACAAACATGTCCGATATGATAATTATGAAAACTTCGCGAACAAATTTAGCCTCATAATTTTCGTGCGGGTGTCATAACGTAAGCCTGCCTGTTATTTAAACTTTGGTGCTATTGAAACTTGGTAAAATATAGGCACCGGTACAAAACAGCGCGGAACAAAATAGCGGCATCAAAGTAGCGCTTTTTTAAGTTTGTTTATTTATCTGTGAGCAATTTTCCCTTGCTTTTTATCGTAGCGCTGTTTGTCGCAGTGCTATTTTGTCGCCCCTATTTTGTTCCGCGCCATTTTGTACAGCGCTGTTTTGTACCTACTGGAGCCGTAAAAACTAATACAATCTCCAAAGCCTTGAAAAAATAATAATTTCCGGTTTTTGTTTATATAGGGTGTCCCAAAACTTAGGGGCCATAGGCCACCAGGTGATAGAGGTCTTGTCTGATAAAAACGTTCCTATAATGCATGAGTCAAAACTCTTTGTCGAGATACAGAGCATCAAAGTTGTCAATTTTTTTAACTTTTTAGTAGAAAAATGAAAATGGATAAAGTCGTGTACTAGAACAAGAGCAATAAATTGAAATAAAAATTATTGTGAAAAAAATTAATCGGTTAATTTTTTAAGTGTAAACCTCTTTAGGCGCGTTTAGCAGTTTTTGTGGGTAGTGAATTAAACTGAGCCGTCAGGCTCGGCTATGTAACGCTCATTCGGGTGAAGCCGGCTCGAGTCGACTAACTGTGAGATTTGTTGGGTGATCCGTGCATTTAGCGAGCGATATAATGATGCAGATGAAGGCCAGTATTATTAATTTAGCCTTGTTGAAGTTTACACTTCTGCCGTGTGGTCTTAAACACACAATTTTTTTTTTAGGAAAAAACTATTTTTTTTTGTATATACTTTTATAAATGTCATATTAAACTCAATGTTTTTTTTATAGTCTCCAGCGAGACATAACAATGAAATATTATTGATATTTTTTTACAGAATAAGTAAGCAAAAATTATTATTTTTTTAATTATTATTTTTTATACATTTTTGGTGGTTATTTTGACAGCCTGTATCTCTTCAACTTGTAGTTTAATAAAAAAAAGAATACCACATTTTTGAATCACAATTAGCTTTTAAAACCCTTTTTCCCTCCACTTCTACAACTTAAAAAAGCCTTTATCTTAAAAACAGATGTGTTTACCCCCATGTTATATAAACTTTTTTCTCGGAAATAACCTCCTCTATCCCATGGCACTATGGCCCCTAAGTTATGGGACACCTGTATATGGTAAGCTTGCAGCTGCTCAACGAATATCCAAGAAGTAGAAACCAAACTTTTTTAAATGTTGATGCAAAATAAACTGAATCGACAATAGTATATGTCCCATATAAGTAGCTGGGAGTTTATATGCAATGTGAGAATTACCTTTATTATCATTATTATTATTATATATCGTTCAGATTCATCGAAGAATATACCATTTTTGGATCAACATCTCAATTTTATATCTAAGAAATATTCAAATCTTACCAATACTATTACAAAATGGCTAGTTCAATATTCTAAGCCAATACTAAAACACGGGTCATGTGACCTTGATCAGCTAATTACCTTACATCGAAATTTTTTTTACCGAATTTACCTAGTGTTCTGCATTCATTAGAATCACGTCATTTTAATTCTGGTGAATAAGTGATGCCCCCTAGTAGCAACATTATGAAGTATACTTTTTCGCTCCGATATCGACTTTACTCCGCTTTTAAAAATCCTAATAGATCTCGCTTAGAAAATGAAAAAATATATATTTATCTTGTTTATATAAAAGATTTTGTCAAAATTGTCAAACGTATCTTGTTAGATTTTTTGTTTTTGTTTGTATTTACCTAAAACATAGGAAAAACGAGAAATAATTGTTACAGTTCGCTGTAGTTTATATACAAGGTGACGCAAGATCATAGATTTTCCAAACTTTGTTTTGAAGTGTTGTTGGGATTTAGCCATAAATATTTTTTTATCTTTTGAATAAGATAAATTAGCAAAAAACTGCCAAGATACAGTTGCGAAAAATGCTTTAAAAATGCACCTCTCAAAGTTTCGACGCGTGCCACTTTCTCGTTTTCTAGTTCTATTAGAAAAAAGATTTGGCCAAAAAATGGGATATCAGTGTTGTCAGATGGTAAGCTTTCAGGCGACGTTTGCCCCCTTAATATAGTTATTTTGGGTTTACACAATAAAGACAATAGAAACAAATAAACAAATGCCATACCAACGCACTTTAGTCTGAAACCCCAATATTTTGGCCAAAAATACCAAAAACTAACTTAACAATAAAACTGTTTAGTTATTTATTTTTTCTATAAGCGTGCGGAAAAGTCCACTTTTCCGCACGCATTTTAGTGTGGAAAGTGCCACTTTTCCGCACTAGTGCGGAAAAGTAAATTTGTTACGATTTTGAGGTGTTCTATAACATTTAGACCGTTCAAAATACATTTGTATCTTTCCTAGCACACGAAATATCCTAAAAATATTCAAATTGACTAAAATTCTGCTATATTTTCAATATTTTCGATAAAATAAAGTTTTCAGTAAAATAGGTTCAAATTATAAGTTTTAAACCTCCCCGGTATAAATATCGTCATTGTCAATGTCAAACAACAATGAACACTAGTGGTTTTAGATTTGGCATCTTAAATTACCATAGCAACAAAGTACAAACAAACTGTCAAAACAAAGCCAATTTTGCAGATACAAGCGTCTTTTGAATTTTTCAAACAAAAAAATCAGATTTTCAATGGATTCTTCGGACGAAGATCTACCCCAGTCAGTTCTAGAAGCCGCTAGAATGTGAATAATAATAATTGATTTGATTAAAACGTTTTGAATATAAATAATTTTCTGATTAATTTTTAGTTTTTTCCTCACGCTTATAGAAAAAATAGTGTACCTAACTCGTGCGTAAAGTGTCTTTTCCGCACTTGATTGCTGGTCAAACTCCGCTATCGCGTCGTTTGGCCATCTGCAATCGCGTGCGGAAAAGAGGCACTTTCCGCACTAGTTAGGTAAACTACTATTTCAAAGCTAAATAACGGCACCCTAAAATACCAGCATGATTGGCTTCATTGCCAAAGCAGGCTTCGAGATATCGTTGTCTGAATTTGACATTTCCTGACAATGAGCAATTGTTTTTTTATTGTTCATTATTTTTCACTAACTTTAATGTGCTATTTCTAAAAAATGCGAAGAGTTATAGAAAATTCTGGGAATTACTTTTTTAACTAAAGGTAAGTAGATTATTTTTTGATAATTTCAGTCACAGGGATTTTAAACTTATACTTTAAATACCAATGATACCAAAATTGAGCAAGAAATGCATGAATTTTTTTTTTTCGATATTTCATTGGACTAACAAAAAAGCTTTCAAGAGCTTTCATATTAATTTTTGTAAAAATATTTTTGTCCTGCTATGTACTTTCCGGAGTACATACACTGGTGGTGCGAAAAGGTGCGACAATCTCCAAATTCGTTATTAAACATGACCGTACATATTCCGATAAACACAAAGTACCTATTCTAGTGCATTTTAATTTGTGTTTCCGTGTGTCTTCTATATAGATAGTAATGAGCAAAGTACCTTTAAAGAAGCAAAATGAATCATAGATATCAAAACTCCTGTCTTAGCAATAAACTTTAAAAAACAAAGGAAAAATTCAAGATGGCCGGCAAAATGAATAGGAAATTAATAGAAACTGCAAACATTTAAAGCAGACACCATCTGTTTTTTCTGGTATTTGGAGCATCTAAATTCAAATATAGAATACATTTTATCGGTGGAGGGGGGGAAGAACAGTTTAGAATGGAGGGGAGGGGGGTTATCTAGATTTAAAAAATAACATTTGACACGTGATACATCGATTAAGGGGTTTTTGTGTACTCTGAATATAATGCTTAAAATAAATGGATCCATGCTAGCCTATTAGCACACTTCAAGTGAAGCCTTGAAAACAGTTTTTTGTAAATATCTCAGAAACCAAAGCTCTTACCAAGTTTTTTACTAACACAAATTATTGTCCAAAATGTTATAGTCTACTATATTTTCAAGACCGCATATTGATACGTTGCTTCGTTAAAAAGTTTGCATTTTAAAATTTTTTAATTGTCACAAAACTGTCATTACCATTAATAGATTTTAACCAAAATCTTATCAGCTCGTTATGTATCGAACTCTATTTTACCTGAAAATTTTATGAACATTGGTTGAGCGGCTTCGTAGCTATCGTGTTACGGACAGAAATAATATACACACAGACACACACACAGAGAGACATCAGGACGATATTAGTAAGATTTTCGGCGTTATCTCATAAATTGTTTTTTCGTCAAAAATAATACCTTCTCTAGCCATTGCTACGCGGGCTAGGAAGGTAAAAATAAATTAGAGGAAAGTCGACTAATATGGGGTAAGCACGATTTTTTTGAATAAAAACCAGAAGGAGAAAAACTGCTTAGCATCCCCCTGGGGAGGGGAGTCGTGGGAGTCTATAAATAAATTGTGTACGGATTACTATAGGCACGACTAAACTTCTATATGAATTTTTATTTTAGTCTCTACCGCTTCCCCGCTTAGGGAGGAAAGAGGGGTGCTGGGGCAAGATCGTATCCAACCCAAAACAGAAGAAGGGGCAGGTTTCTAAATTTCATGCCCTTCTTAATTTAGAGAGGGGTGGGGGAGTTCTTATTATAATTCAATTTCAATGTCCGATTTTAAAAAACTTGGTTAAAAAGGGGGACAGCTCAACAGCTGCCCTTCTCCCCCCCCCTGGATACGCCATTTGCTAAGGGTAACTTAGGAGATAATTAAGTAAATTATGTTCTTTTATTGTCTTGCTTAAATTTAGCAAATAGACCTATTTCCATGATAAACTGATCATGTCCATTAAAAAGGTAAAGTTTTGACCCCCAAAACTTTTTATTCCTTATATTTCAGTCCTGCGGACCAAAATACTTAAGAATATACATAATATTTTGAATATTTACAATAGATCAAATTTTACCCCTCAGTGGGGGGGTAATGGGAGCAAATTCGATAATTGAAACTTTTTTTTTGGGAAACTCGGTTTTGGCGCACCAAAAGTAGGAAGATTTGAGGATCTATCCTCTGAGTTTTGTAACTTATATTTTTTTGTGAGGCGGTGTAATTTGTAGACCATATTAAAAATAATACACTTTTTTAAAGAGCTTTTAGGCAGTATAAATCACAAAAATGGTGGTAACAAAAGTGGAGGGGTAATAATAAATAGTTTTTAATGGTATATTAGTGATTTAGACTTCTTTATTGATTTGCGTTTAAGTGATTGGATAGTTTCCAGGCAAACGCCTATTTTTGGCCAAAATATTGATCCCTCAGACAATAGTGCAACGTCAAGCCTATGTCAAATCTATGTCAAATCTAACAGTTGGCGTGCTGTGTCCAGCTGATTTTTGTAAATGAAAGTTAGATTTGATACCTTTTTAATGAACAACTAATATTTTTTGAAAAACAAGGTCATTTTCCAACTGTTTTTTGGCATATCCTTATAAAACAAAAATTTTTAGACATAGAGTCGTTATTTTTTTTAGCCCGCTTTATTTTTCTGTACACAAAACTTAAAATACAAGTCAAACTGAGCGTGATCGTTTAGCATCAAAGGTAAACCAAGGACTTGGAAAGTAAACAAATGGTGAAGGTTAGCTGATTACTTTTGATGCTGAAACTAAAACAAACACATTATTGTCATCGAATTTTCATTTTTGTGCAAGGAAAAATGACGCGGGCGAAAAAAATAACGACTATACGTCTTAAAAATATTATTTTATAAGGATATAGTAAAAAACTGTTAGAAAATTGCCTGGGTTTTCAAAAAATTCCAAAAATATTAGTTGTTCATCCTATCTAAGTTTTGTTCACTAAATTCAGCTGGATGACCAGTGACTTGAAAAGTTGACATAAATATTTAAAATTTTAAGAGTTCTTTTAAGAATTTTATCAATTTTTGACTTACAGTTTGCGTCACATACAGAGTGGCTCAAAATAATTATAAAAAATTACAGGAAAAATACCTGAGATTTTTTTAATATAAAAACTTCACCTACTTTCATGTGAGTCGTTTTAACTATTCGTAAGTGATTTTTAAATAAAGGGATATGTGATAAACTTACAGGGTATTTCAAACAATTTTTTAATTCAACGCATGACATGTTTACTAATTATCTATGGAATAGTGTGTTCACGAGGAAGCGTCAAATGAGGTGAATTTAAGATATGTTAAAGGCCCAAACCGTGCTGATAATTGTCTCAAAAAGTTAGGGGATAACCGGTTTTATTTTCAAGCTATAATTATTTAAATGTGCGCCACTGGAATAGGGATAAATGTGACGTTTTGTAGTTTTTTTGCTATAACTTCTCGTCAATCAGAAATAAAAAGCCAATCATAATTTTTCATCAAATATATACAGAGTGGCTCAAAACATGTATAAGAGAAATACAGGAATAATAACTGCGATTTGTTAAATATACCTAAAGGGATGAAACTAAAAATGCATAGTCAAAATATACTAATTTACTTCAATGTGACTTGTATAATTTAATAATTATAATATTTCTATAGCCGAGAGGTAAAAGATGGTATGTCCATAAAACAAAAAGTCGAGTAATATGTGAAATAAGACTAATTCGTCATCATTTTAATTCTAAAAATATAGGCAATCAAGAATACAGGACTTACGGTCTTTTATCTTCAATATTAAATCGGACCTGCTGATTTTAAATATAGTATTTAATTTACTCGAACAGGCCAAATGTGGAGTTACGACTATTTACCTCTAGACTATAGATTTACATTCACATTATTAGCTTCATTAATTTGTATTAAAAAACTTGACAAACCTCTAGTGACACGTTACCACCGGGACATTTTCATATAAAAAAAAATTGTTTCTTTTTACTAATTAATTGGCATCCTTAGTGTTTTTAGATCTAAAATGCAGTGGCGGCTGGTGACGTTATAAATTGGGGGGGCAGAAATTTATATTGCATGGAAAAAACCTAAATAATTTTATTTTAGCATTTTACAAAAAAGCTGCTACTTGGTGTAGTGTTTAGTTTATTTATTTATAGATAAAGTCTATTCGCCCTTCTTTTACATTCGCAAAGTCCTCGGATTAGCACCAGTTTCAGACTTATCATGGCCCCATAGAGCAACCTCAAAAATCCCATAGAATTTTAAACATTCTATTAACCTACTATGTATATGTCTATTTTTTGCGACATTTGTCTTGCCTAGCATAGAAAATTCTATGTGGTTATTTAAATAGGTCGCACTTACTTTGTGTCTTTAACTTTTCACTAAAGTGCTTGATATCACACATTCCTTTTGCCACCCACGCAGGATCACTTCTAGGATTGTTCATAATAAAACAAATAAAGCAAAAAAAAGCATATCGTTTTTCACAACCGCACAACCAGGTTTCAGCATCGTATAATTTTTTATTACTTGCACTAAATTTTGATTAATTTTTAGGATTTTTAGGTCCGGTCTATGTGGTGAATTTTATTTGTAATCAAAGTTCATATATCAACGTATTTAAATCTGCACATTTTATAAACAAACGATAACAAAAATAAACAATGAGACGCGACCAGCAATGATTTTTACTACTGACATACCCCAAATCAAAACAAACTCATACGTCTTCAGTAAGGATAGAACCGGCAACGTGTAGAAGGGCAGCGGACGTTTCCGCACGATGATGATAGCCGACTTCCACTTAGACAAACATTCCCCGCTGAAAAACGGGTGAAAATGAAACCTTGCCACGCGCGGCTCTGCCGGATTGTAATTATTTACGCTAAAAAAGTTCATCCAATTAATTGCTTGTTGTTAACCACAGATAATGAACCGAAACGAAACGAACCGAACCGAACCGAACCGAACCGAACCGAACCGAACCGAACCGAACCGAACCGAACCGAACCGAACCGAACCGAACCGAACCGAACCGAACCGAACCGAACCGAACCGAACCGAACCGAACCGAACCGAACCGAACCGAACCGAACCGAACCGAACCGAACCGAACCGAACCGAACCGAACCGAACCGAACCGAACCGAACCGAACCGAACCGAACCGAACCGAACCGAACCGAACCGAACCGAACCGAACCGAACCGAACCGCCCCGTTGCCCTCCCTGTACCCACATAGAACAAAAATCACATCAATGTTAAATTAACGTGAACAAAAATAACAAAGTTTTTTTTTACTTGAAGACAACCTAATACCGTGTAATATTTATTTTGTTAAAACTACATGCTTAAAGATAACTTAAAAACAAGAAGAAATCCAGCTATAAAAATGTACTTTTTGCTGAAGTTTCTGGTGCTGTGTGTATAACGTGTTTTTTACCCTTGTTATTTTCATGTACCAAATTCACACTTGAAAAGTCCTCCACAACATGTTCTAAAACGCTACTAGATTAATATCCTGTTTCCACCAATGCATGCCCACCCCGATTCAAAAAAACGCATCAGATGACACTGCATTTAAAACCAGTGCAAATCCATGGGCCATCACGTGATGCGTTTTTTAAATCGGGGTGGGCATGCATTGGTGGAAACAGGGTATAAGACTTCTAAAACCTACTAACTTTCTGCTTTTTTTTTGGTCACGTTTTTTTAATAAAATTTTCCTAACATAAAAGAGACGCGAAAGGAAGTTATAAAAGTATACTAGTTTAAGACTACAACACTTCAAGACAATTTTAAAGATGGCGCTCAAGGCAAGACAAAATATCTATATATCTATCTATATACATTATCTACCTATATATTTTTTTTAAAAGCTAAACAAACCGAACCGAACCGAACCGAACCGAACCGAACCGAACCGAACCGAACCGAACCGAACCGAACCGAACCAAACCGAACCGAACCGAACCGAACCGAACCGAACCGAACCGAACCGAACCGAACCGAACCGAACCGAACCGAACCGAACCGAACCGAACCGAACCGAACCGAATCGAACCGAACCGAACCGAACCGAACCGAACCGAACCGAACCGAACCGAACCGAACCGAACCGAACCGAACCGAACCGAACCGAACCGAACCGAACCGAACCGAACCGAACCGAACCGAACCGAACCGAACCGAACCGAACCGAACCGAACCGAACCGAACCGAACCGAACCGAACCGAACCGAACCGAACCGAACCGAACCGAACCGAACCGAACCGAACCGAACCGAACCGAACCGAACCGAACCGAACCGAACCGAACCGAACCGAACCGAACCGAACCGAACCGAACCGAACCGAACCGAACCGAACCGAACCGAACCGAACCGAACCGAACCGAACCGAACCGAACCGAACCGAACCGCCCCGTTGCCCTCCCTGTACCCACATAGCACAAATATCACATCAACGTTAAATTAACGTGAACAAAAATAACAAAGTTTTGTTTTACTTGAAGACAACCTCATACCATGTAATATTTATTTTGTTAAATCTACATGCTTAAAGATAACTTAAAAACAAGAAGAAATCCAGCTATAAAAATGTACTTTTTGCTGAAGTTTCTGGTGCTGTGTATATAACGTGTTTTTTACCCTCGTTATTTTCATGTACCAAATTCACACTTGAAAATTCCTCCACAACATGCTCTAAAACGCTACTAGATTATTATCCTGTTTCCACCAATGCATGCCCACCCCGATTCAAAAAACGCATCAGATGACACTGCATTTAAAACCAGTGCAAATCCATGGGCCATCACGTGATGCGTTTTTTAAATCGGGGTGGGCATGCATTGGTGGAAACAGGGTATAAGACTTCTAAAACCTACTAACTTTCTGCGTCTTTTTTGGTCACGTTTTTTTAATAAAATTTTCTTAACTTAAAAGAGACGCGAAAGGAAGTTATAAAAGTTTACTAGTTTAAGACTACAACACTTCAAGACAATTTTAAAGATGGCGCTCAAGGCAAGACAAAATATCTATATATCTATCTATATACATTATCTACCTATATATTTTTTTTAAAAGCTAAACAAGATTTTTTAACAGTAAACACTTTCACAGAATATTAACACAGCCTACCTCTTTATTAGGTTAATAACAGATGCGTCGTGATCGTGTAGGATCAGGGATCAGTTCCTTAATACAGGTTTTTGGAGTTTAGAGGCCAAAGCACTGCCTGATAGATTTCGTCAAAGTGAAAAATGCCGACAATAGGTGGCGCTGCCGCTAGTAAAATCTCAAAAATATTCGGTAGAAAAGCCATGCAAGTCGCGTTTTAAAATTCGTGTAGAAAAGGCGTGAATCTAATGTGATTTTAACGTTGATAAAAATCACTTGAAACTAACATAAAAACGTTGCTGTTTTAACTTGATAATGGCGTTATTACAACTCAGTTTTTAGCAACGTTATTTTTTATAACGGTAAACTTGTTTTCATATATGAAATAAACGTTTTTTTCTAGCAGCTTTTAAAATCAACGTTTTTTTTTCTCACGCCTTTTTTACGTGTTAAACACGTGATTGTGCCATGTGGGTAGCAGCCGCCACTGCTAAAATATTAAATGTTCTTCATAATAAAACTTAAAAAGCTTAGGTAACCTTTCAATTAATATTTTTTTTAGTCTGTGACAGCCAAAATTAGGTTTTGTTCCAAAAAAAAACTGCCATTCTCTTATCAAACTAGCTTCATTATTTAAGAATTTTGATGTAACACGCTTTGTGCGATTACTGATCCATGAATAGGTCTTTATCCACGCTGGGAAATGTATAATACCCACGCAGAGCATTCTTGAACGGGCTGTAAACTGCAAACAGTACGGTTGGAGCAATAGAAGGGAAGTTAAAATATAGAAAAGTTAATTATTGTTGTTCAAACGCTTTTTGTTTATATATTATATTATTCTGGCAACTTTAATAAAATTATAAATAAGACAACAGGGCGCTATCTATTTTTGTTTTTTATAGAAATTTTCTCACTGCGTATAGCATTTTTGGTAATTACCTATAACTTTTTTTAAAACTATGACATTTTGACTTAAAATTGACTTAGACCGTGCTTGGACCACATTTTGGTGTTTAATATAAGTACTAGACCATTTGTTTATGAAGTTCAATCAAATCAAAACTTCAATCACATTTAACAAGTGATAATACCTAAGGTCACTATATCCTTCTAGAACTTCGTGATATAGTGACCTTAATAATACCTACATACATAAATTTATCCCATGATTTAAAATTTCTTTTATTTGCAATATAATTTAATACCTACAAATTGTAGTTCGATTTGCAGTACAAGAACGTAGCAAGGGGTGAGGGGGGGGGTCGGACTCCCTATTCCGAAATGTTCAGTTCAAAAGTTGACTTAGATGGTGTTGGTTTGACAAAAATACACCTATAAAAATATTATTTAATAATAAAAATGATATTAAACAATTTCTGAAAAAAGATTAGATTTTAACACCCTATATCTCTAAAACTAAGCGTTTGCGGGGGCCTATGTTTATATGAACTTTTTGTCTTGAAATCACTCAAAGAATTTACCGTTAAAATTATGTTATTGAATTTTGAAACACCCTATATATTATTAAGAAATATTTGTTAAATATTAGATGGAAATAAATGCTGGGGGACCAAAAGACCGATTTGAACAATTTTTCTATGTTTTCTTTCTTTTTATCCTGATTTTAATATTTGCTACTAAAGTTTAAACATTTCTAGATCGGTTGGAAATCCATAAAAAACTACTTTCTATTTAGAAAAGGAGCCACAAAAGTAGAATAAGCGCGACCAAGATGCGACTGCAAAACGTCTACGTTTCCAAAGTAGAAACAGGATTGACACTAAAAAAAAGTCAAAGTATTTACGGCTTTCAAGTTGTTGCAGACAGTTATGTTCACCTGTCACGAAATAACGACTAAAAAGAAAGTAAAACTTTGGCAAGTCCTATCGTGGTAGGGAAGACTATCAGAATAGACTATCAAGTAACAATCCTAAGAACTAGTTAAGAGAGTCGTTTTTACGAAAGCTCTACTTTTTCGTGATACTAGATAGTAGACAGAACTAAAAAGTGCCGAATTTTTGTTGGGATCACCACATTTCTACCATCAGATAGTAACAAAGTCTTTGGAGCATGTAGCCGCTACTATAAATGTTAGTTGGGAAGGGGTGAACCAATCCTGCAGAAGATGTACTTGGCAGGTCACAAGCGCCGATTTGTGGGGGTAACTTGGTAATGACCCCTCCTAAAAAAAAAGTACGTCAACCATTACCACCCCACCTTCTAGATTTTGATTCAGATCCGCGGTTGGTAATTCCTAATTACCTTTCGGGCCCAAAAAGGACTTGGCAGGATCTGGAATGTGGAACCGTTTTGCAGGAGATATACAAAATTTTAATATCGGTGGACCTCTCGGGGTTATTCAGTATCTGTATTCAAATTCAATTGTTTTTATTCAAGTTAAAAGAATTGTGGGAGAAAAAAAGAGAAAAATAAAATTCAATTTTAAGTATTGTTAGTTTTTTCTTTTTACCTCTATGTCGACTTAAAAAAAAGCAAAAATGCTACACATAAAATTGAAAAATCAAACGAACTTCTTGAAGTGAAGTTCGATTTTAATTTTTACAAGTTATCCTCCTAGATCACTATGTAGATGTTTATAGTTGTAGTTTGTTACAAAATTTTTATAAAATGAAATACAAGGTTTAAAAATATAAACTTGTTATAATAAAAAAAAACTGATGAAACTACAACTCATGTAACAAAAGTGAAAATAACTATAAGTAATGAGAACATTATAAATTCTTAAATGAAACATTAATGTCTAAACTTAACCTAAAACAGCCTTTGAAAAAGGTTTTTTCTCTTCAATCAACTGTTTATTATAAAATCTAGAAAAACATGTTGACTGAACAGACCAAGATGCAGTCTTTTTAAAGACATCCAAAGAAACCCCATTTCTAAAAGCTGCACTAGTACTAGCATCTCTAGTACTATGTGCTGTATATATTTTTGTGTCTATACCACTAAGGTTTAAAACATGCTTGATCCAACGACTTAAAGATTGACTTGTCGCTGCATGATGAGGTCTTTTGAATGTCAAAAATAAATTACTAACAGAATTTCTAATAGTACATGTCTTATCTAAATAATATTTAAGGGCTTCTACAGGACATCTTTTAATATTATCATTTTTATTAATAAACAAAATAGGCTGTGAGCAGTTCACACTGGAAGTTTTGATTTTATCTTTAATTTTGATTATAAAACCATTTTCACATAACTCAATATTGTTAACTTTTATGAGAGACAATGTTTGTACTCTATGGGCAGTTTCTAAAGCCAATAAAGTTACTGTTTTATAAGTTAAACCTTTTAAAGATAAATTATTATATGGAAATAAAGTTTCTAAGAAAATCAAAACATTTTCAGTGTCCCAAATATAATCATACTTAGGATGAATGGGTCTTAAATTTTGAGTTCCTTTCAAAAATCTTTTAATGTTGGCATTATTGGTTACTTCGGAACCCAAAAGTAAACTAAGGGCTGACCTGGCATTGTTTAATGTACCAAAAGACTTTCCCTGACTAAAATAAAAAGAGAAAAACTCTAACAAATTATATGTAGAAGCTGTATAAAAGTCATATTTTTTAGTTAAACAAAAGTTCCACCAATCTTTTAAGGGCGATGCATATTGTTTAATAGTGGAATTAGTTAATGATGAAAGCATGATGCTTATTGCATCTGAAGGTACCCCTCTCCTTTTGAACGCATCTATGATACAATGCCTCCCACCAGGGTAAGGTGTTTCCATAATGGATGGGGTACCCTATTAATGGAAGAAAGTAAAGTAAGGTTAGGCTCAAAAATTAGCATTTCAGATTTTAGCATCTGCCTAAACCGAGGAAACCATGGTTGTGTAGGCCAATTTGGTACTATTATAATACCTGTAGCCTTATCCACAGCAATCTTCTGAAGAACTCGAGGCAAAATTTTAAATGGTGGAAAAGCATAAAAGAAGAATTCTTGCCAGGACAAAGTAAAAGCATCAACTGAATGGGCCTCTGGATCTGGGAACCAAGATACAAATTTAGCACATTTCTTATTAATTCGACTGGCAAAAAGGTCTATATCTGGAGTACCAAATTTTTTTATGATATTTTCAAAGATTTCTTGGTTTAATTCCCATTCAGTTTCTTCTTTATTGACCCGAGATTCAAAATCAGCCTCAAAATTTTCAGAAGATTTTACACAAGATGCATAGATCCATAATTTCCTGGTTTCACACCATTGCCAAATCTGTCGTGATAGATTATTTAAATTTTGGAATTGTATTCCTCCCATTCTATTAATATAAGAAATTGCTGTGGTATTGTCTATACGAAGAAGAATTTCTGTATTATACAAATCTTTGGCAAAACATTTTAAACCAAAAAAGGCTGCCAATAATTCCAAGTAATTAATGTGTAATAATCTTTCTTCCTCACTCCAAAAACCTCTAGCTTTCTTCTGTCCACAAACTACTCCCCAGGCTTTTGGAGTAGCATCAGAAAATATTTCAATGCAAAATTGATATTTATGCAACTGAAAAAATGGTGACTTTAAACTGGAAAGCCACCAGTCAAAATCAGTTTGAAGTATACTCGAAATATTCATGACAGTATCATAATTATAATTAGAAAGCCTTAAAGCTAGAAACTTTTCTTTCTCAAATCTCTTCGTATAAACAATGCCATAAGGTATAGCTGGACATACAGATACCAAAGTTCCACATAATCTAGCAAAATTCCTTATTGTGCAAACTTTAGCATTTTTAAAATTATTAACTAGATTTTTTACTTTTAAACACTTTTCTTGGGGAAGGCCCAATCTCAATGTGTTCGAAAAAAATAAAAATCCTAAAAATTTGCACATTTGTGAAGGAATTAAATTTGATTTTTCATGATTTATTAAGAAACCCAATGATGACAGTGTCGAAATTGTAACATTAATGTTATCAATACACATATCAAATGAAGGTGAAATTAATAAATAATCATCCAAATAACAAACAGAGGTAAGTCCCAATGATCTTAAATGTGCTAAAACTGGTTTCATGAGTTTTGTGAAAACCCATGGAGCACTGGACAGGCCAAATGGAAGACAATTAAATTCATAAATAATGCCATCAAAAGAAAATCTTAAAAATTTTCTATGACTCCTATGAATTGGTATGGAAAAATAAGCTTCCTTAAGATCTACTGTAGCCATAAAATAATCCTTTTTAAGTAAGCTAGTAGCAACTCTACGGTCTTCCAAGAAAAAATGTTCAGTTTTCACAAAATAATTTAGATTTTTTAAATTAATTACAAGTCGGTCAGAGCCATCTGACTTTTTAACTAGAAAAACATTTGATAAAAACTGATTTTTAGAAGGAAGACAACTACTAATTGCCCCAATTTCTTTTAAATGATTTATGGCTACAATTAATCTTTCAAATTCCTCAGGAGACAGTCTTGGTTCTGAAGGAACAAAAGACTGGAACAATTTTTGAGAAAAAGGAATTCTATAGCCAAATTCCACCCATGATAAAATTAATGAATCATTGCAAATCTTTTGCCATTCAGGCTTAAAATTTGTTATTCTTCCAGCAACATTACTCACTAATAGCGACGGTAATCCTTCTTCTCTTGTCTCCCTGTGAATGGTCTGGGAACTTTGAATTGTTGTTGGGCTCGAGCTGGTTGCTGACTGGGACGATTGTATCGTGATGGCGGCCCGTCCCTCCTTTTTTGAATGGTCCGATTTACTCTCTTAGAGACAGGCCTTTTACATTTAAATTAGGTCTTTGAAATTTATTGGAAGAATCCAAGATTGAAAGACTATTTCTTTCCAAAGCCTTGGCCTTATCAAGACCAGCACTTAAGTCTCTTCCAAATAACAACCCATCAATGGGAGCATTGAACAGAACATCTTTTATATTATTTTTGATTTTATGTTCAAAACCCATGCCCAAAATAAGGTATCTTCGATGTGTTGAAGTCTTGTAATGGACATCTGCTAGTAACCTTCCAGCATCTGATAAGGACTCGATTAACAATAAAATGTCCTCTTTTGTTAAAGAAGATGCATTTAGAAGTCTGGTTAACGCTTGACCTAATGCTGACAATATAGTAGATACTTGTCTTTGTGTTGACTTTTGCCTATCATCTCTAGTTAGAGCCTCTTTTTTTAAATTATTTTTTATTTCTGGATTCAGATCTGGTGGAACTATAGCCATACAATTCGATGGTGGCACATACTTAGATACAATGCTTTGATTTATTTCCTCAGATAATCCTTTCACCAAAATAAATGACCATTTGTTAGCAACAGATGCATGAAAAATATTATCATTTTTTGATTCGGTTAATCCCTCTTTTCCTAAAAGGGCCTCCACTTGAGGATCAAGAGGAATTATTTCTCTTTCTACTTCATCTGAAGTTGATTTTGGTGAGGTTTCACTGGAAACAACCAAACCTTCAGGTACACCTTCTCCTTCTTCCAATTCAATTGTTATTTCTGAAATAAAAATCTAATATCAGAAGTAGAATTATCCAAAATGTAAATAAACATTTATTTGAACATTCAATTTAGAATGTGTCAAGAAAATCCACCATGTTAACTAACATAAAATCCATTTAGATTAAATATATAGTCATAGTTATTAAGTAAGTAGCCGATTTAGACTATTTTACTTAAAAGAAGAAATTAAGTAAGAAGCCAATTTAGACTATTTTACTTAAAAGAAGAAATATATGTTGAAATTTTCAGAAACAAGTGGCTGATTTAGACCTAACTTGTGATCTAAGCATCTCATCATCATAAACTCAAACTAACCCTCTATATTTTCCTTATTAAAATCAAAATCCTCCGATTCAAACCACGAAGAATTGAAACTCGTTGATGGTAAAGATAAGATCTCCTCATTTTTAATTTATTCACAACTCTGTGATGACGTGGCAGTCGACGCACATCCCTTTGATTTATTTTTCCTTAAAATCTTCAATTTATTTCGCCACTTTTCAAGTTCTTCCACTATAAGTTCCTCCTGGTCACTGTCTGAGTCGTCAAAAGACTCTGAAAACGAACGTTTAGACATGATTTCCGCAAAAAACAACGTTTCTCCACTGCACGAAAACATAGAATGAAGTTAGCTGCAAGTGGTTGACAGTTGACAGCGTACGCCTATAGCCACGTTACAGGCCGGGAAAAAAGTTTTGGGACTTTAAATACGTGCTCCACTGTGGGGAATATAGGTACTACATAGTGATCTAGGAGGAAAAGATAACTGAATAAAATAAAATCTAAAAAGTCGTAAAAAGTTTTTCCTTTTCAAGTTAAACACTTGATAAAAGACATCCTTAACTAGGACAGAACTATCAAACAAACAAATTAAAAAACCCAAAAACAAAATAAAAATCAAAACCATTGCAAAATAATGTCCCCACAGTTCTTAAAATTTCTTAAAATTTGGATGATACAGATGTGTATATTTATGTCCCATTTAAAACTTACCACCCAGGATTTACCGAAAACTGCTGAAATTTTTAAAAATTCCCGAGACCCGTCGATTTAGTTTTCGAGGGGGACACTTTTTGGCTATCTTGAAATTTTTGTAGCACGAACCCGCTATGAGGGGTATACTTTACCCCTATATTTCGAATAGGGAAAGTGGTACTAGTGACACCTTGTTTTGAAGACCTTTTGAATGTCCTTACAACCGTGTAAAAATTTCAAAAATCTATTCATTAGTTTTTGAGATAATTGCCTTCATTAAAATTTAACATGAACTAATAAGATAAAAATTTAATGAGAATTTTATTATTTTTTGGATTTAATTTTTATTTTATCATTCTATGTTAAATTTCAAAATTTGAAAGCAAATATCTCAAAAACTAACCAATGGATTTCCGAAATTTTTACACAGTTGTATTAAGAGAGCTTCGAAACAAGGTATCACTAGACCCACTTTCCCTATTCAAAATATAGGGGTAAAGTAGTGCTACAAAAAATTCAAGATAGCCAAAAAGTGTCCCCCTCAAAAACTAAATCGATGGGTCTCGGGTTTTTTTTTTAAATTTCAGCAGTTTTCGGTAAATCCTGGGTGGTAAGATTTAAATGGACACACTGTATATTTATGTTTTGTTATATTAGCTCACACATATACTATACTATAGTAGTGTGAGCTATGGTGATCCTAATTTTTTCGAGAAAAAAAAAGTTGCTCCGATTTCACTAGGCTGGGTCTTGGGTCAAGATGGTCCCATTTAAAACTGGACAAAATCCACCGAACACAAACCAAATAAAAGGGTGGGGGTAGATGTCAAAAATTAGAGTTTATGTGAAAATATGGCGTGTGTGATATCAAACGAAAGGTAATTGAGTCTGGAGTTAAACAAAATACATTTTAATTTATTTAAAAAGAGGATGAGGGTATATTTCAAAAATTCGAGTTTAAGTGAAAATATGGCGTGTGTGATATCAAACGAAAGGTAATTGAGTCCGGAGTTTAACAAAATACATTTTAGTTTTTGCTTTTTTTAAGGGTGGGGGTAGATTTTAAAAATTTGAGTTTAAGTCAAAACATGACTTGTGTAGTATCAAACAAAAGGTAATTTAGTCTGGAGTTGAATAAAATATATTTCAGTTTTTAGTTATATTAGCTCACACGTAAACTATAACTATAGTACCTAGTGTGAGCTTAGGGGCCCATATATTGCCATAGTATTTTTTTAGGTATATGTATTTGATGAAATGAAAATTTTATCAAACCAACAAACACAACTTATTGTTTTATATAGATATCATGTTAAAAAACACAAAAATATAAAAACAATAAAAAAAATAAAATATTGAGTGTGATACGTCATTCTAAAAGAAATTTTACGCTGATTTTAAAATAAATTCGAATAAAAAGAGGGTAATTCCATAAGAAAAATAACAACTTTATGCATTACATAAAAAACTAAAAGAGATAGATAAAAACCGTTTAAATCTGTCAATTCTTTAAAAAAGATCTACAAGAAAGCTCTTTACACGAAAAGAAAATTTTTCTAAATAAAAAAGTTATAGACCCCCTCCTAAAATGCAAACTTTTCAAAAACACCCCGTAGCTTAAAAACGGCTTGCTATATCAAGACGCGATTGAAAACTAAGGTGGCCTGCGGTGAATTGTCACGGTGCGGCGGCGGCGCGGCGGTGAGATAAGGCGGCGGAGCGTATAGGTGGCGGTAAATTGTTTTCTTCCTCCTGGCACTATGTAACACGCGAAAAATCGCCTGCCCCCCCCCGGAAATAAAATTCCCAGATCCGCCTTTAAGTAAACACCCTAGAATATGCATAAATATAATATTCCTATGTACAGGGTGTCCCAAATTCGATTTTTTGGAGGGTTCTGGGTACAGTGAAACCTCCTATAAGCAGACACTCACGGTTTCGTTAATTTTGTCCGCTTATTGGAGGTGTCCGGTTATGAGAGAGAACTGCGAAATTTTAATATATATTTATTAAAAATTTCCGCTGCTTGAGTTTTTCGGATATTAAATTTTTCAGCGATTTTTCGTGCTGGTAGATATTCCTTCTCCAACATGTTAACAACTTTAACTTTTTCACGTAAACTAAGAAGTTTTTTATTAGGCGCAATTTCAAAGAGATCAATTACTACCCAACTGAACAATAAAAATAAAACACAGCAGTCCCGCCGAATAAAATATGCTGTAAATAAGAAAGAAGTATTTAGTCTCCGCATTAAAACGGAAAGAGGTAATTTTCCGGTTGAAAAGTGCGTTGTTGCCAACATACTACAAATTATTTATGCTCATGTCGTGCAGCGCTCCGTCCCGTTGTCAGAGGTTCGCGTCCAGTTAAGGAAGGTTTCAGAATTTTTTAAACAAAAAAAGTTGTCCGCGTCCGGTTGATAGAGTGTCCGGTTATAGGAGTGCATTTTACATGTAAAGAAATAAGGAAAAGTTTGGTTCCAACAAATTTGTCCGCATAAAGGGAGTGTCCGCTTAATAGAGGTGTCCGCAAGGAGAGGTTTCACTGTATACCGGTTTATAAATGAAAAATTCCACAATTTTGGAAGCGCCATTTTGATTTCTGTTAGGTTTGAGTCAAAAACTGTAAAATTTGAGAAAAATCGGTTTTTTGTATTTGCTAGACACGTTTTAGCTTTGTGGCAAGATTTTATACAAAATTATAAATAAATCGTTATACAATACATAAAGACATTTTACAATACAATAAACAAAATTACAAATAAGAACTAAAGGCATGCGCGGCGGCGATGTGTCTTGGCGGCATTTTGACTCGGCAGCTAATCGGGTCGGCGACGAGTTGGCCGGCGGCGAATCGGTCACGGCGCACGGTGGTCAGCTTGTCGGTTCTGAACGATCAAAATTATTTTTCCTACTTGCGAGCGTAAAACGCGTTTTTCCGCACCAATTTTCATGTGGAAAGTTCATCTTTCCGCCTGCCGTGCGTAAAAAAAATCTTCACGCACGGCGTGCGTAAAAAACTGGTTTGGCGTGCGTGAAAATTTTTTTACGCACGCTGTTTTTTTGTAAAAAATGATACTATTTGGACCAAATAGAAATTATAATAAAAATAAAAAATTACATTTTTATAATCGGTATAAATTCTAGCCAAATTTTTTGGTTTTATAACAGTATGATTTTATTTAGTAAAAATAACAAATATTAACCTTGGCAGTTAAAAATCTTCACTTCCAGCACAAATTCCAAAATCCATTTTGACGCCGGTCGCCAAGGCAAATCAAACCACAGATTACTAACCACTTGGTATACTGTGAATCAAACTAAAAATCTGACGCCTGGGGGTCGATTTTTGTAAATTAACCCAGGGCTATCAAAACGGACGGGCCACGATCCTCCACTTTGTTGACGTCACATCCGGGGCTGATTTTTTTTGATGGTTGCGTCACGACACAGCTGATTGTCTTTAAAATATTGAAGTTGGAATGACGGTTCAAGAATATTTGATTTTTTAAAAAATAAAGCCTGTTTTAAGATTGTTGTTACTATATTCTTGAAGAACAATTTTTTTTTAAATGTATAGTAATCCTTAATTTTTTAGAGCCGCTTCATAAGCTCACACTAAAATTAAATTTAAAACAGAAGCGAATGTGACAAACACAGATGACAAAGTCAAATACATGTCAAATATAACAGTTGGCATGCGGTACATGGCGGGTAATTTGAATTCAAAATAAGGAATGCTAAATTTTGAAGATTTTTAATCTTCTTGCATCCTTACAAAAGTTTGGTGGAATATGGGGATGGGATCTGAGAATATTTCACTGAAATTTCGCCGAAATCTGTAGTGCCATTTTGAAAATATCATAAAAAAACGTCTGACCTCCCATAAGACCCAATGTAAAAATCAGCCCCGGGAGAACAGCTGATTTTTTCAGGGTCGTGGCCTCTATTTTTGTGTTGGCCTTGATTAACCTTCCGATCGTTTTGACCGACTAAAAAATTTTAGCCTCAAGATTTAACATGATGCCCGGCAACGCCGCCGGTCTAGACTCCACAGCACCCCTTGGCAGTGGCGATGAATAACGTGGAGGGTCGTCGCACAGTGGGGCCAATTGTTATAATTTAGCAGTTTTGTATTACAAGATTAAGGGGTAGTAAATCCTCAAAAGTTTAGCTAACGATGTACCGGGTGTCCTATAAAAACATTTCATATTTAAAATGCAGCTAAATATTTGACCAGGTACTGATTTAAAATAAAAAAAAATTTCGAGCGAGTTGTGTGTGTGTGTGTGCAAAACTTTTGCATTTAAAAAACGCCGTTTTCAGTGAAAAACTTCATTATCGGAGGTAGTTTTTTAATAAATTTTGAACACTGTTTTTGTAGAAAATAATATGAATTCTATTTTAATATGTAGTTTTGTTTTATTTTTATGCAGGGGTTATGTATATAAAAATTAAAATACCTATTTTGCTATTTAGACAGCCAAAATAATAAACAAACATCAATATTTTTGTAAAAAAGCACAATCTGTAAGTTTTTATTTGAATTAAAAGATAAATGGCTTTTTAAAGTTGGGTTGCTTAAAAATCTTAAAATGGTTAAAAAAAACTGAAAAAAATAATCAAATTCTATACCAAAACAACAACAAAGATCATATGATGTGATGTTGTTGACATCTTTATTCAGATAAAAATTTAAAAAAAAAGTTAAAAGTTGTCCAACTTTTTATTTTATAGAATCAACTATTATTTTTATCTGTATGTATAGTGTATAAACTCAGCATAAAATAATGCAGCATAAGCAGAAGTGCTAGATTTCAATAATATAAAAAAATAGTAAATTGAGGCATTTGGGGTAATCATCTTAAAGGCTGCTTGACATGGTACATGACACACTGCAAATATTTGCAAGCAAAAAAGTCAGTCAAATTGTTGCCTGCAAAAAATCTTCTTTTCGTTTGACATTGTGCATGGCCATGCATGGATTCCCCAGAATCTAGGTAAAAATTCCCCAGTTTGCATGCAAGTACAGTACAGTATGCAAAAAAATGGCACCGGACCGATAAAAATGGATTGCCTCCAACAATCAGCTGGATTTGTACTGCACATGCACCTGGGCAAAATTTCATGCATTTGCCTGTAAATTTTATTGTCATGCACCATGTCAAGCGGCCTTAAGTGACTGTTTACTTACCTTACTACTATACCCCAAGAGGAAAGAGAAAAAATATTAAATACTTAGTAAAACAAACCAAAACATGGAGGCAAACATAGGGTACAAATTCTGCGATCTTCTATGCGCGATCGTCTGTGCCCTTTCTGTGCTGGACCGACCACAGAACACTTGACTGACCTTTGCTTTGCCGCGGGAGACGTGACAAAAACTTACGAATGATGCCGCCGTTGCTTAGGGCTGCTTTTACAGACGTTCCTCAGGCTTGGTTTATTTATTTCTTAAATGTGTTATTTTATATGGATGACAGAGAAAAAAAATGGGGAACAACTATGAATTCGGGTCATTTCTCATGTCTTTTTATCACGTTATTTTTCATTTAAGCACATAATTTTGATAAAGGAGGACAAATGGCGTCCTCCACAGGGTCTGTGGAGGACGGAGGACATTTTGCCTCAAAGGAGGACTGTCCTCCTGGCTGGAGGACGGTTGGCAACCCTAAACTTCGCTAACAAAATATTTTTTTTTCACTTGGAAATAAAAACTGTAGGAATCAAGAAAATTTCAGCTTAAGTTGGTCTTGAGACTCAAGCCTTAAAATTTAAAAAACTTTTGTTTGCATACCTAAGTAGTACTTTTTAAAAATAATTAGTGCTGGAAAATTTGCATCTTCTTGAAAAATATTAGTTTTTAATTTTTTTTGTTACAGGTTACTTATGTGTCTACAACAACAACAAACTTCTCAAGCTTGCAAGCAATACCTATCATCTGCTATGTTGGTCCAAATAAAAAACTTGTTGCAGAGAACCAGTAGATGCAACCCAAATCTCTTTTGTGATTTAGTCAATTATAGTAATGTAACTATGTGAATGTGAAATAGAATACAATGTATTATCAAATATTATTTGTTAATTATTATTAAAAATAATATAATTCATAAGAAAAGTGCGTAAAGCGATTACATTTCCACAAACAAAGACAGTTGAGCAATATGAAGTGAAGTTCAGTTTCATAATAGTTTGTGAGAAATAGATACCAGGCACATATATAAGGAGGGGGGCACTGGGGGGACATTTCCCCCCTCCTTGAACAAGTTTTTATTATGAAATTTTAGTGTTGGGCACTTCACTACTAAAATGTTCTGTATTCAGTGGACTTGCCTCCGGCAAGCATTTCTGCCTACCCTGTCCAAAACATCATGCACCGTCACTGAGAAACAACACAGGACTTTCTATATGGGAGTATCCCCCCAGAAAGAAAAGCTATCTACATGCCTGCTACATACTTTGAGTACATGTTTTATAGAACATTTTTTGTTCAGTTCTTCAAAAGGATAATTATTCAGTAAAATTTTCTTGAAAATATTTTTGAACAAATTTCTGTTCCCATGTTCTAAAAAAATGTAAAATCTAAATTTTAAAAACTATTTTTCTATAATCACCAAAAACAGTTGTTGATTTTAAGTAAGCACTGTATAGTCGTTATTTTAATTTAAAAAAATAAAGTACCTTATGAAGTTTCTTCAATAATTAATTCACTTTTTATTTTAAAAAACATTTTGTTCAAAAGGATAATTATTCAATAAAATTTCCTTCAAAGAGAAAATTGTTCAAAAACATTTTCTTCAAATAGAAATTTGTTTGCACAAATTTCCATTTAAAGAAAATGTTTTTCGAGAAATTTCCATCCAAGGAAAATGTTTTAGGAGAAAATGATTTAGAAGAATTTTCCATTTGAACATATTGTTACTCAAATGTTACAAAAACTGTAAAATCTTAATTTTAAAATTTATTTTAGCTCACACTACTACTATACCATAGTAGTGTGAGCTATGTTGATTTTTTTGAGAAAAAAAAAAGTTTCTCTGAGAGTTTAAGTGAAAATATGTCGTGTGTGATCTCAAACGAAATACATTTTAGTTTAAAAAAAAAGGGTGGGGGTAGATTTCAAAAATTAGAGTTTAAGTCAAAACATGGCTTGTGTGGTATCAAACGAAAGGTAATTGAGTATGGAGTTGAATAAAATATATTTCAGTTTTTAGTTATATTAGCTCACACGTACACTATAACTATAGTACCTAGTGTGAGCTTAGGTACCCATATATTGGCAGAGTATTTTTATAATCACCAAAAACACATAAAAAAAATAAAGTACCTTATTGAGATTCTAAATCAATAATTAAATTTAAAAAAACATTTTCTTCAAAAGGATAATCATTCAATAAAATTTTCTATATACAGAAAATTGTTCAAAAACATTTTCTTCGATTAGAAGTTTGTTCAAACAAACATTTTCTTCGATTAGAAGTTTGTTCGAACAAATTTCCATTTAAAGAAAATGGTTTGTTCCCGCCTCTATTTCACTTTTGCAATTAGAAAATAGTTTTTGTTTTCACTTTTTTTATTATTATCAGTTTTTTATTTTTACTTTTGCTTGCACTGCAAGTTTACTTAATTTAATTAATTTTACACTCGATAAGCTTTTAGTGTTTATCCCAATTTTTCTACAATTACTCTACATCCTTTGGGCCCTTTTTTCCTTGCTATCCCCTCTTTACCTTCCCGTAAAGCAGTGCGCGCTAGGCGAAAAGGACAAGAAGCGCGCGAACGTCTCCCCACTGCGCGGAGAAGTCGACCCATCGATCGACCGAAAAACAACGTCGAAAAAAGGTATCGCCAATGCCACGTGCGAACCTAATCAATTTTACTACATGTGAAAATTACAATTTCCTTTAAGAAAATTACGGATTATTCCAAGAAAAATTAGTGAAAGTGCCAAATCTATACGGATTTCCTCTTTTACCCGGTGTTCCCTAGCAGAATCAAAGGTAAGTCGAGTGTACTTTTTTTCTTTGCGAATTTTCCTAATTTTTCATATAAAATTTTATATTCAAAAATATTATTTACAAGTGCTATACGGCACATCATTCATTATTGCCAATTACGGCAACAGACATCACCAAATAGTCGAGATATCCACGGGAGTAGGATTGACGGTTGTTGGAGAGTTTCCGAACCAGTTTCCCTTATTTTATACAGTCCACCCTTTGATTTCTTAATTTAGGACTGCCCACCTTGTCCACCCCGAACATTTGGCCTTCTAAAGCCGGATATTCGGGAAACGCGAAAACAACCCTTAATTTTCTCTGGTGATTTCTCGATTATTCGCTTATTTTCTAAGTGCAAAAAGTCCATACTTTGGCAAAGCGATTCATAAAAATTACATTTTAAAAAATAAAATTTTTATATTCAATTAAAAATTTGGTTTTAAATTTTTAAATCTCAATAATAAAAAACTCGGCACTCTGGGTTACCTACTGCCTAAATTCGTGCCGACCGCAAGGTCAGTGATCGTGTTTTTTGCTTTACAAAAAAGGTGTTAAAAATAAACTGCATTTCAAATCAAATCAGCTGTTTATTATTACCGTTTAAACATTTACTTTATAAAAGAAAACACATTTTGGGATTAGTCGCATCGAACCTTTTCTATTTTGTGAATTATGGCTGATTCGACAAAAATAGCGCGAGCTAAGGCTCTAAGACAATCGGCTATTGATCAATTACAGTTGATCTGCGACTCAGCTAAAAAGGCTAAAACTGACGCTAGTTCAAAAAATCGTTTTAAGGTTTCTTATAGAAACTTAAAAGTAGTACAAAAAGCGTTCGATAAGCATCATAATAGCCTTTTAGTGCTGATTTGCGCAGATCAAACTCAGCTCACAGCTGAAGCTAAGTTAGCCACTTCTGTCATGACCTTGTTGCAAGATGTAGAAACAATGTATTACGAAATATTTGAGTTGCCACTGGAAGAAGCGTCCCACGCTGGGGCGTCTCCCGGATTTCATAGTACCATGTTTCCAGCTCAAAATACATCCCCTGAGATATCTTTTATGCCAAAACCTAGTTTGCCATGTTTTCAGGGTGACGTCAGATCTTTTCCCAGTTTTATTCAAACTTTTGATTCTCTTTATCATAACAGTAAATCTATTTCAAATATCGACAAACTCAAGTGTTTGCGTATGTGTTTGCAAGGCACCCCGTTAGATTTAATTTCAGATTTACCCGTTTTAAATGAGAATTACCCAATTGCTTACAAAATTCTGCAAGATCGGTATAATAACCGCAGATTACAAGTAGTAACCCATTGGAAAGAGATAGAAAACTGCCCTGCATTAACTCAAGAAAATGCGCAGCAACTGCGCAGTTTATTGGATACTTTCAATAAAAATATTTCTGCTCTAAAATCCTTAAAAATGAAACCAGACAATTTTGATTTTGTTTTAATGCAATTTTTACTTGATCGGCTCGATCCCAACACGCGCAAGGCCTTTGAACAACATCATGCATCAAATGAGATACCCTTGTATAATGACGTCACAAGTTTCTTGCAAAAACACTGTACTGCTTTGGAATCGGTACCTACAAAAGGCCGCACAGATTCTAAGCCCAATTCTTTGAATAACCCTAGGTTTTCGAATACGAATATGCAAAATACTTCTAATAAAAAATCTAAAAATGCATTTATGTTGCAATCGCAACAAAAGAGTCAAAATAACCCCCCAGGTACATGCTTATTATGCGGCCCTACTGCTCAGCATATTATCTATAGGTGTAGTAGTTTTTTGAGTAAGACTCCTCGCGAACGCTTTGAAATAATAACAAAAAGCCGCGCATGCACCAACTGTCTGCGCATGTGCAGACCCAATGCAAGTCTCAAAAACGCTGTTTGACGTGCCGGGATGCTCATCACTCATTATTACATGACTACAACCTCGCTCAAACTGGAGGTCAATCCTCCTCCTCAAACACTCAACATTCCGATGTACATGTTGGTTTTTCGAATATTCAATGCAAAACTTCAGTTTTACAAAATTCTACTCCAGAGTCAGAAATTCTGTTATCCACAGTTTTACTGAAAATTAAAGACTCATTTGGAAATTGGCATATTGCTCGTGGTATTTGTGACACTGGTGCGCAAGCGTCATTTTTAACGAAAAATTTGGCCAATAAATTAAATTTAAATAAAACGAAAATTAGTCTCTCTTTAAACGGATTAGAGGGAATGAATTCTGTAGCCAAATCTTATGTCAACTGCACCTTGGGGTCTTTGCATGATTCTGAATTTAGTCTTATTTCTGATTTTCTGGTGGTAGATAAAATTTGTGAAAATCTCCCCTCTACCACTTTTAACATGTCAAATTTTGATTTTTTCAAATCCTTGAGGTTAGCGGACGAATCCTATAACCAACCCGGAAAAATCGATGTACTTCTTGGAAACGATATTTGGCCCTACACCCTACGTGAAGGGAGAATTTGCAATGGTCCTGATCAACCGGTTTGCATTAATACTGTCTTCGGTTGGACCATTGGGGGTAAACTTTGTTCTCAACCTACATTCCCAAAAAATATTCAAGGCCTACTTACAATGTTGCCAAACGACTCACTTAGTACAACATTACAAAAGTTTTGGGAAATCGAGGAAGTTCCTGACATAAAAGCGATTTCACCAGAAGACTCGTATTGTGAAAAATACTTTTTACAAACTACTACAAGAAACGCCGAGGGACGGTACATTGTCTCTATGCCCTTTAAAATCAACTGTCCTGATTTTGGAGATACACGGGCCCTTGCCCTTAAAAGACTCTTTTCCCTTGAAAAAAGACTTGTACAAAATAAATCTTACTATGATGCTTATTCTGAGGTATTTCAAGATTATTTAAGTCAGAATCACATGCAAGTGGTCCCTAGACCTCTCGATTCTGAAATAAATAATTATTTTTATATTTCCCATCACGCAGTTGTGAAGAAAGATTCTTCAACGACCCCTTTAAGAATTGTTTTTAATGCGTCGAATTTTATTAAAAACAAATGTTCTCTTAATTCTGCTGTCTATGTAGGACCCAAGCTGCAAGCCGACATAGCCAAAATTCTACTTAACTTTAGATTACATAAAGTTGCATTGGTTTGCGATTTGCGACAAATGTATCGTATGATACTAGTAGAGCCTGATCAAAGAAACTATCAACGCATTCTTTGGCGATTTTCCCCTGATAGTCCCATTCTTGATTTTCAAATAAATACTTTACTTTTTGGCGTAAGTTGCTCTCCATACTTGGCTATTCGCACACTTTTACAATTATCTAATGACTATCTTGATTTACCCTACGCATCGGAAGTTCTACGCAACTCCACCTATATAGATGATTGCGTCATATCTTGTTCCACTTTTGAGATTGCGCAAGAAGTCAAGACTCAATTAATTGAACTTTTGCAAAGAGGCGGCTTTGAAGCTCGCAAGTGGGCTAGCAACTGTCCGGATCTGCTCTCAGATTTACCAGAAACACACGTTCAGACTAAATCTTTGTCATTTGATTCCGAAAATGACAGTTCTTTAAAAATTCTAGGACTTAAATGGAATCCTCAAAATGATAATTTCTTTTTCTCAGTGGATACCAGCCAAAGCTCTAATCAGTGCACCAAAAGAACCATTTTAAGTTTTGTTGCTAGGCTATATGATCCTTGTGGTTTTTTGACACCTGTCACTTTTTATGCAAAATATTTAGTGCAACATTTGTGGTCTTTGGGACATGATTGGGACCAACGAGTTCCTGACAGTATTTTTGAAGTCTGGCAAAACTACCAATCTGACTTTTCATGTTTACAGAATTTTAATATATCTCGAGAACTAGAGATTTATAATTCTAAGTTCATACAATTGATAGGGTTCAGTGACTCTAGTGAAAAGGGTTACTGCGCAGTTACATTTTTTCGTGTTATTTATCATGACAAGACCATAAAAACTTTCTTTATTTGCGGTAAATCAAAAGTTGCTCCATTAAAACGCAAAAGCTTGCCACGTTTAGAGCTTTGCGCATGCGTTCTTTTGAGCAAACTTATGCATTTTATTTTGGAGACGTTTTCTGACAAAGTTCAATTTTCCAACATTTATGCTTTTACAGATAGCACTGTAGCTTTACAATGGATAAAAGCTTCGCCCCACAATTGGAAAACTTTTATCAGTAACCGCGTAACATATATTCAAGAAAGAATTAGTGCAAACTACTGGTTTCACGTTGGTTCTGAACATAACGCGGCCGACTGCGGCAGTCGTGGGTTATTACCCTCTCAGCTAATAGATTTTAAATTATGGAAGCAAGGCCCATCCTTTTTATTTGAACCAGAGGACTCTTGGAATTTTTTACAAGTCGAAATTTCTAAATCTAACGAAGCTTTGGAAGAAAAACGAAACTTAATACTTTCAACTATTATTTCACATAATTTTCTTGACGAGCTTTTTGAAAAATATAGTTCTTTGGCAAAAATAAAAAGAATTGTTGCCTACTTGTTACGCGCTGTCAAATTATTCAAAATTAAAAGAGAAAATAGACCTGCACAAAAGCACTTGGTTCTTTCTGAATTAAATTCCGCTGTTTTGTTTATTACTAAACATGTACAAAGCACGGAGCTCCAAAATGAAATTGTTTCTGTTAAAAACGGACAAATTCCAACCAGTTTAAAAAGGTTAGATCCTTTCCATCCACCCCGAACAGAAAATGTTTTTGAACGAATTTTCGTTCAAGGAAAATGTATTTCAAATAATTTTTCATTAGAACATATTTGTTACAAAAAATTTAAAATTTTTACATAACTTTTTTTCTATAGTAACCAAAAACTCAAAGTTTTTAATTTAAAATAAAGGACTGAAAAGTCATTATTCAGTGACCCAATAAAAGTAAAAAAAAGTACCTACTGCATAAGGTTTCTAAATCATTTATTAACAAAAAAAAATTGAATTATATTATACAAGTAAATAATAATTTATTCTAGCACTGTCGATACAATGATTCTTCTCATCTCATCTCATCTTCATGGATAGTATAGGTGTGCAAAGTTAAATTTAAAAAAATACAAAAAATGGATATATAGGTATACCTATGTCACAGGCTTGTAGTAATAAATAATGATTTTAGTTGTGGGGGTTGCAATAGTCTATAGTTAAAAAAGCTATAGTAAGTACCTATAAGCAGATAGTGTAACTATAACCCTGCCAAATTAAATTAATAAAATAAGCACCTATTAAAAATTGGTAAACTAACTCAGTCTCACTCAGGGTGGGGCAAAAAAGCAAAAAATTTTATAGCTCCCCTTTAATTCTTGTATTACTAAATGAGCTAAAGCCAGGATGGTGCAGGTGACAAGGCAGGGTGGGGCAAGTGCCCCACCCTGACTACGCCCATTGTGTATCCCCATCCAAAGAACACCAATATTATTTAAATGTTTTATTACCAAATTTGATTTAAGCCCCTCAAAAAAATTGATCCAGTTATATTCCTTATAAGGAATATAAACACTCAAGAGGGGGAGATTGGCTTTGCGTCATGCAATGTTTTTTTAATGTGTTTTTTCTTGAAAATGCGTTACGAGGGGGAGTTAAAAATCCTGACTTTTTGTGTTGCATAATTTAAGGATGTTCCCCTATACATATCCATTATTTTGAATTTTTATGATAATTTTAACTTTGTATACTAACTATAGGTAGGTACGTTTCTTTTCATATTTCATCAAGAGATTTTATGAGTGAAGCTTCAAGACTATGTAGAACTATTCATATCTTCTCGTCTTTTGTGAGGGGCATATTTAAAAGAAATGGAGCCCCTCTGGGATGGAAAACTTTGTATACTATGTTTCTCTTCTTATATCATCAGGAGATTTTATAGGTGTGGCTTCGTGTAGAACCACTGAGGTTATCCAAGTAGAGCTATCCAAATCTTCTTGTCTTTTGTGAGAGGCATATTTAAAAGAAATGGAGCCTCTCTCTGGGATAATAATCCGCCCCACAGAACACCATATCCGCACGTGTGAGAAATCAACTTATCATTTTTTTATAACTAGTAATATAATTTTTAAAAAAATTCTTTTTGTTTATTGTGAAATTCCTTCATACTTGTCTGTCAAAGTAAGTGTCATAAAAATCACGGCGAACTCGATTTTCTGAAATAAGTGAAAGAATTCTACCAAGCTGCACTGACAACACTGCGGCTCGCGATCACTGACTTGTATGAACACTGAGAAATAAATTCGACGTACAATTCGTGTCGGAAAACGGTTTTTGTTTCCTTCATAGAATGAAATTCGTAAGAAAATGAGCAGAAACCTTCCACGATATTTTGCTAGTTCTAGTTGAACTCAATGCAGCCCAATTTTATATGGCTAAAAATTTTAGCTGGCTAAAAACGATCGGAGGTCTAATCTACAAAAATCGACCCCCTGACGGTAAATATCAAATAAACTTGTCAGTGTCATCTAGTATATCAAGTGACATAAAAGCAATATATGGAGTGACTGCAATTTATATAGAACTTTAATTATAAATTAGCGTGCGTAAAAGTAATTACTTTTTTATACGACTGTCTTGTAATAGGGGGTTTTGCGCACGGAGAACACGATCTGAAAATTGCATTTTGCGCACGCTGTGTGCAAAACGTTTTGCACACGCTTATGTCATTTTTGCGCACGCCTATGTCATTTCTGCATACGGGTCTCCCGTCATTGTGATTTTTGTTGTTGTCACCCATCAATATAAGTTGGCTTAGTTCCGTAGCAACCGTCACTGCTCGTATGTTTTTTAAAGTTTTGTTGTAAAAATGTCGGAAATAAAAACAAGTTAAATTAAAATTTTTCTTTCTTTATTAGCAGTCGTATAAAAAATATTGTAAAAAACTCGTTTGAAAACCTCTTTGCACACTCCCTCGACATGTAGACCTCGCCTTCGGCTCGGTCTACCAAACTGTCTCGATCGTGTGCAAAGAGTCGTTTTCAAACCTTGTTGTTTAAATAACTATTACGCACGCCGTGCGTGAAAAATACTTTTACGCACGCTAAATTTCAAATTGAATTTTAGGCCTAATCGGACTTATTGGCCCATTTATAAACTCGATTAAATTAAAAATGAAAACAAAATTTGCTTTTTGCTGTTTTAATGTAAAAAATACCAAATATATCAAAATGTAAAACCAAGTCGTGCGTAAAAGTATCACTTTCCGCACTAGTTAGGTAAATAAGTATTATGGTTGTAATTTTTACAAATTTATGCTGAAAGTTAGGAAATGTCAACTAGCGCTTAAAAAATTTAAATATACTGTGCCTTATGGAGATTGTAGTACCGTCGCCTCCAAAAATAATATCGTTTTTTCCTCTTTGATTTTTTTGATATTTTAAGAGTTTGTGTACGTAATTAGCTTAAAGCTTTTTTTTTAGCATAGTTTTTTCATACAAATTTAATTAAATTTTTTAATCTTGCTATACTATATATCAACATAGATCAATCACTATCAAATTTTGCAAGGTTTTCTTACCATGCACTGGTCTATATTCTTTATTTTGACATACATAGTTTAAAACAGATTGATTTTTATCCTGTAAAACCCAGCGGCGTAGCGTGGGGGGGGGGGCGCGGGGGGTTCGTCGCCCCCCCCCCCCCCCGCCCCGAGGGTAGTGGCGCCCCATTGGTGGTCGAAGCGCCCCGAGCTTTATTAAGTCGGGCCGGCAACGGCCAGTTGAGTGGGCGCCAAAGGAAACTAACGACATGAAGACCTTTTTTTTTTGGTCGCAAGATTTGTGAGAGGCGCCCTTGTGACCTGTCGGCCGCCCCCTCACACATGATGACCTTTTTTTTTTTTGGTCGCAAGATTTGTTTTCAGAGGCGCCCTTTTTAGCGGTCGCCCCCCCCCCCCCCCCGCCCTTTCGGGCACGCTACGCCGCTGGTAAAGCCGATGTCTTGTCTGCTTTATTGCAACCTATTTATTTAAAAGACCGATTTGTCATTTTCCAACTTTAGATGCAACCACTTGAGATAAATAACAAACTATTATTGTTTACTAATTATATTTGTTAATTTTTTTTATTTATCGTTTTTATAGTTACAAGTACCTAGGTACCTACGTTGTTTTAGAACTTAGTGTAAGCTACACCACACAGATCCCCCGAAAAAAAGTATGACTAGCTTGAGTGTTCAAAAAAACGTTGTTCTTTTTATTTTTTTAACAATCAATTCAATTTCTTGTGACAGCAAAGCCAATTTTAACATCAGTATTGCGCAAAGTTACCTAAATAAATTGCCCAAGGATGGTTTGAGTTTTTTTAGGCAATTTTCGCAAAGCTTAAACGATTCTGATGAATATGGAGATTGTAGAGAACAAGTAGAGTCTCTATTGCAGCCGCCTTATTATGATGCCACAAAAAGTAAGTTTTAACTTAATTTTATTTTAAAGTTTATTTTTTATTTTGCCTTCCATAAACACAAAGGGTGAAAAAATTACTACCCTTTGTAGCACTATTGTTTTAGCAAATTTTAGATACCTACCGCTAGTGCTACACGAATATTAAATCATAGCAAAAACATTTCATGTAAAAAAAGCCAAGTTCGCGAAAATGGTATTCCGTACAAAATTGAGATAAAAGAAAAGCCAAGTTCTCTAATAAAAATTTCAAAATGCAGGTTCTTACTAGTTTGGAAATGTTTTTTTAAACTTTGTTAGTACAGCCAAACTTCTTTATGTTCAATTTAGCACTGTGCCGAAGAGTCATTTGCAGCCGTAGTTTTATCATAGTTTCTATCGGCCTTCCAAAGCTCAGCTCTCTAGCGCAACTGAAAGTGGGCAATCTTACTTTTATATATTTTTGCATGCACAGGGAAAAGGAGTAAATTAGAAATTTCGGGTTTTTTGATTTTTTCCAAGGGTTTGGTTATAATTTTTATCAATCTGCCAAATTTTTGTACTGTGTAGCATGTCTACAGTAGTAGAGTAAAACAGTAGAATTTTGTTGATCTTGTGATGAACCAAAATTTTGAGGGTTTCAAAGTTTTAACATGCAGCACACAAACCTTATTTAACCGAAAAAGAAAGATCATAAATAATTGTTTTAAAAGCAAGCAATATGAAATCAAATCTCTTAAATAAAAATAAAAAACTGTTTATCAACAAAGTAAAATGTCGAACCTATTTAAAAAATAATAAAACTAACCTTTGACCATGCACTAAATCAGTAGCGTATATAGAAAAAAGTTTCGGAGGGGGCCCGAGACAGTTTTGGGGGGGTGAGACTTCATGAGGCCGTATTTTATGCTATTTTATGTTTGTATTCATGAAATATGTGGAAAACATCTACAAAAATCTTAGTTTCGGGGGGGGGGCCGGGCCCCAAGGCCCCCTCTTATATACGCCACTGCGACTAAATATTCACATTGTTCTACAATAGTAATCACTTTAAGCATTATTCATTAATATGGAACAAGTCACTATTTATCTGGCGCACACTTTAGACGACCGACCATCCGATCGATCCGCGATTAAGTTTAAGACTAAAATTATAAAATCATTTAATAAACGAAATAGGTGCTCAAATTTAGCAAAAGACCTGTGAACTAAATATATCAAAAATGTTTTTAAAAAACAAAACAATAATTCATTTTAAATTAGTAAAGTGGGTTACCAAAAAGCCGAAAAACTACAAGTTGGCACAGAAAAATTAAATATTATTTTTTTTTTATTGTTGACCTATTTACTTTGAGCCAAAACACAAAACAGGTGGCTGATTTATTGTTTTTTCTCGGAATTAAAAATATTAAAAAATAACAAATTAATTGAGCACACTTCTGAATAAATAGGTTAAACCTGTCACCAGATTAATATTTATTACCTTGTTATTTAAATAGGCTGAAATAGTTTTGAACATGTGCCTTAAAAAACAACAGCTTTTTGGATATAAAAAGACGAGTCGCAATTATTAAAAATCAGTCTTAAAAACGCAGTGAAACAATTAACATGAAGAAGAAAAATAAAAAACTTAAAGACGCAGTGAAACTATTAACATGAAGAAAAAAAGAAAAGTATCAAAAACGCAGTGAAATTATTAACATATAAAATATAAGTATCAAAACCGCAATAGTAGTGAAGTAATTTAGAAAAAGTTAAAAATCATTATTTTACGTAACAAGATGCAGGTTGTAAAACTACATAAAAACTTTTAGTAGTGAATATATAAATCATAAAAAACGAGACATTTTTGGAGCAAGAAAATTGGTGTTGAAAGGTAAAATGGGCCTTGGATATAAGAAACAGTAAGTCTTATGATGGCTCCTGGACATTATTTGATAAGATAATTTTTTATAGGAAGTTAGAAGCCTAGACTCTAATATCAGTGTTTTTGGTGTTTAAAAGGAAATAATATGCCTTTTAAACTGAAATCAAACAATTATGTGCGAGACCCAAATTAAAGACTATATTGTGGTTAGACTCTAGGAAAAATTGTTTAAATGTTTAAAATTGTTAACCGATGTTATTATTGAAAATATTCTATTGACATCGCTTTGTTTTTGCGAATTTTGTGCTAAAGTTTTAAAATAAAAATAGGTATTTGTAACAGAATTTAAAGTGCTTTTTAATATCAGTTCTCGTCAAAGCTAAGTACTCTAGGACGCCTACCTCAAAATAAATTTAATGTAACCGCAGATAACCAATTTAAATGCGGGCTTTACAATCTATACATGAGTGGGTGGCAACTTCGACGTTTTTTAAAATTTCGTAAGTACTATATCACTTTATGGAGGTCCATGAAACTTGAAGAGTTTGTTAACTCTATGAGGGTCGACGACTGCGCAAAGTTTGAGTTTCGTAGCTCATTCCAAATAAGAGTTTTGGATTATATTAGGTCAAATATGGGCTGAAATGTTTCAAGGAAAGATGGTACAGCAGTTCACGCCGCGAACTTAGCCGGGCACTACCGTGCCCTCAGATGAAATCCCACATAGCAATTTTACATGCTTGCAACATGCATAGCATATTTTAATGGAGAATGTGGTGCACATGCTCAGAATGTTCCGAATTTACTTGGCGCACTACCTGTGCACATGCCAGTGTAGTCCCAAATTTTAATTAAAAAAGATTCAAATTTTATCATTCTTTAATTAATACTTATAGAATCTAGAACATATCAAAAGATACAGCAAATTGAAATTTTTAACCAGATTTCTCAATTTTCGGAAAAACAAAAAATAATTTATTATTTTTTTGTGTTATTTAAGAGTGATACATTTGATAAAATTAACTGAATAAGCATATTTTATTATACAAAAAATATAATTAAAGGCAGTGGCGGATCCAAAAATACAGCAATTTTTGTAAATCTTTTGTTTGGAAAAAGTCATCAAACTATGATGTAGTTTTTTTTTACTGCATACAATTTTGTGGCAAGGAAGATCCTCAATTATTTTACCAACCAACCTAATAAACCAACCTTTATAATGGATAAGACAAATTCATCAAGACCAATTATTCGGGCAAGGTTTTTTTCCTAGAGCATTGAATTAAATCAATTTGATTCTTTGAGATTGTTTTTGATAGATATAACATGAAAAATTGAGTACTAAGGCTGCAAAACAAAAAATACGCCATTGCAGGAAAAAATTAGTTTATTTGATAATCTAATTAGTGTAAGTCAGGAATTTATTTCCAATCCTAAAAACAGAGATTGTCTTCTAAAATTAATAAAGAAAAACTTTAATAAAGTATAATCACAAAGCTGCAAGCATTACAGGATATTGTGAGCACTGCAATTTTAAACTCTATGCAGCCTTTATTGTAGAATATAGATTTTTCGGAAATCCAGGTCGTAAATACTCCACCCGACCACAATATTTTGTTTATAAATTCTGTCAGGGATAAGTAGAAATAGCATATTCCATCTACGAAATGCAGCAGCTAGGACTAAAGAAATATTGTTCCTGCATGCTTTTACTGATTGCAATTGAATATCAGAGGAATTTTGGAGGGGTCAGCTAGGATTTATAAAGGTTTACCAAACATACCCTAAAATCCAAAAACCAGCTAAAGTGTTTTACAATCCCCGCTCTTTGCAAGCTGAAGTAGAAGTTGCTTAACAGTTATACCTGCTAAAATGGTATAACTCTTTGGCAAATGAAAGTTCCCTAAATGCCTACAGATTTCCTTTATTTCTGAAATCAGGGGCAAATATAAAACTATTGACTTAAAAAAAAATTCTGAATTGCAGCAGAAAGCCAAGGAAGCAAGACAAACAAAATAATTATAATTATATTAATTACAAACATTTTCACATCACCTGTATCCAAATATTATTCTGATTTATTATCACATCTTCCGAGTGTGTTAACAACAGAACAACATAAACTTAAAACATATTATCAAGTAGCTACACCTTTGGTTATTAAATTAGCTAGCTCCAGAACTACAAGGTTGGGAATCTAAAGCAAACTGTATAGTTCCAGCCTTCACCAAATATCCAGTGGTATCATTTTGTTTTCAGATGCTTTTTTGTAGATGCGTAACTGACTACAGCAGCATCAACTGTAGCTGCACAAAGATGTCCAGTCAAAGAAAATTTTTAAAGGGCTTGTCCGTTTTAATCCAGCCAGAAATTCAAAAAAGCAAGACAAACGAAATAATTATAATAATATTAATTGTATACATTTTCACACCACCTCTATCCAAATTTTACTATTCCATATGAAATATGAATTTAAAATTTGTAGGCACAGTTAATACAATATGTTAAGAATGCTTTATAGAAGGCGAATTGATATAAATCAATCTAAAGATTGTTCTTATTATACGTGACTTATAAAAACTTAACTTAATAATAATACTTCAATTGTGATTTGAAATGGATTGGAAAAGTTTTTCTTTAAGTTTCTTTTCAAATAATACTTATTCCTTTTAATTTACTCCCGTCTTAGTGCCCTTAAAGTCGATAGCTTGACCAAAGACTCATAATGATGATGATGATGATGATTAAGAATTATACAGTTTTTGTAAAAAATCAAAAATATCAACTATAATAAGTTATTTAAAGATAAATAAATTCTTTTTTCTAAAATTAAAAAAAAAAGTGTTAGATGAACAAGTCTGATAAAAATATGGGTAAAAAAATGTGTTTTTCAAAAATGAACGGATTTTGGTTGCCACTATCTCAAAATCTGTTACAGTTAAAGTTCAGGTTAGCATACCCAGTTTGTAGGGAATTTATATATATATATTTATCGGTTACACAACGTTCTACGTCTTCCGATACCCAATCTCCACTCGTTTCTGTTTGCCCATAATTCATCATCTAGGCCTCTTATTCTTATTTCACTGTCTATTCCTTCTCTCCAACTTCTCCTTGCCCGTCCTCGTTTTCTTCAGCCAGTTGGTTTCCATTGTAGTATTTGTTTAGGTAGTCTTTCATCATTGATTCTTTGTACATGTCCGTACCACACCAGTTGTTTTGTTCTTATATCATCCACTAAAGTACGTTCACCCACTGTCATAATTTCTCTTATTCTTTGATTTGTAACTCTTTCTCTTTTTGATTTTCCTGCTGCTCTTCTCCAATAGTCCATCTCCGTAGCGGAAAGCATTGTTTCTGTTCTATCCTTGATTGGCCATACTTCTGAGCCATATGGAATAATACTTTTTACAATGGTGTTATATATAAGCTTTTTGTTATATATGGTGAAATGATATTTCTGCATGTTTCTTTTTTAATCGATCTTATAGTTTTCCAGCTTTCGGTACTTCTCCTACCTCCTAAGTAAGAATCTATTTTCTGGCACTTTTGCGTCCACGAAAGATTTTTCTTATCACTGATCATTCTTCTCACCTTTGATTGCGCGATTTTGTATTCTTCTCTGCTTCTATTTGTCTTTTAAGATAAGTAGGTGTGATATAATATCCTTTTTTCCTTTATTTCTCTTTCAATCTCAGCATCCCACCAGTATGGTTTTCTTCTTTTAGAAGTTTCTTCCACTAATCCTAGTGCTTCTTTTGCAGCTTGATGGATGCTTAATGTAATACATTCGTATTCCTCATCTGGGGTTTCACCTGAACTTGTATTAAGTTTTTCGTTCAGTCTCTTTTTGTATAAGTTTTTTACGCTGTCATGTTCTAGGCTTAGTAGATTATATTTACAGTGATCAGTTTCTTCAATCACTGTATCATCAAGATGTTGTTGATGCAGGCTTCGGCCTTAATAAGGAAAGAGAATTTTGGACTCCAGAAAATAGTGATCACTTCCGCATGTTGATCCACGCTTTGTTCTGACATCTTGAATTTTTAGTTTTGTCTTTTGTTTAGTGATAAGATAATCAATGACGGATTTCAGGTTTTGTGAGGGTTTGGTCCAGGTATATTTGTGTATTTCCTTATGTTGAAAAAAACCGTTTTGAATTTTTAGGTCTAATTGCTCACATACTGTAATTAGCCGGTTTCCATTGTCATTAACAATATTTGCTCCATATTGGCCAACTGTCAGATCATTAACTCTGTTACCGGTTCTACTATTTAAATCTCCCAATATGACAATTTCTCTAGATATACTTACTGCTAATATTTCATTGTGTATTTCTTCAAAAAAATTGTCTTTCACGGCTACATTTGCATCGTTATTATACGCATGGATTCCAAAAATCGTAAGTCTCATTCCTTTTATTGTTATATTCATTTTAATTAGCCTTTCGTTTACTGCTGGCCAGTTGGTGATAAATTTTCTAAATCTTTTGTTGACCAAAATAGATACTCCTTGTTGAGCATGTTTTTCTTTTGCCACTCCACTATAGAAATGGTCATATTGTCCTAGATTTTCAAATCCTTTTCCTTTCTTTCTCGTTTGTGTTAGTACAGCAAGGTCTACCTTCATTCTGCTGCACTCATGTACGATTTCATTAACTTTTCGACCCATTCCTTGCACGTTCCATGTACCAAAAATCATATTCCTGTTTCTTTGCTTGGTTCGTCTTAGGTTTTTATTTTCTTTCCGAGGCGTTTGATTGGGTTTTCTAACAGTGTGCGTTTTTTCCGGGTATCAGAGAGTTAGTCTGTCAACCTGGAGAACCAGGTGATTTTTGATCGAGGTTTTCTTCCCCTAGCTTTTGACGATTCCAACGCCGGTCCTACAAGGCAGCATCTTCTTCACCTGTGATCCTATGCAGGAGCCCTTACAGGGTGCTATCATCCGGGCCAGATGAACCCTGGTTTTTTTACGAGCTTGTTACTCCCCCTCTTAGTAGGGAATTTAATGATCTCTAATTTTTAATATAACATTTTTTTTGTACACTGCGCCGTAATCGAGTTATAGGCAAAAAACTAAAAAAATTGCACCTTTTTACCCCCCTTCGCCACTGAAGCGGGGGGCTAGAGGTGGGGACTTTTGATATGTTAGTGTCCAACAACAACTCTAAACCTATACCGGGAAAAAAAATTCCCCCCCCCCCTCCATGCACAATAGAACCCACTCGTTGACTAGACTATAGGCCGGCTGCCGCCGAGCTTAACTGGACCGAAACTCTGTGCACCGTAAATGTTATGTCGCATTCTAATAGGGAACTTGCCCAAAAAATCGAATCGTTTAAAAACAATTAAAATCGTAAGGTATTATCATAAGAAACTTCCTAGAAAAAGAAAAATTCCAATAACAATTAAATTACCTGAGAAATAAAGGTTTGAAATTTGAATAACTTGACCTGTTCTTAAAACGCGCTGCCATTGGTTGTGACGTCACGTCTTTGAATCTCGATCCATGCGACCGTTAACCGACATTGAAACAACACGTAAATAATTGATATTGTACTTATTGGAGCTTTGAACGTGGTGTTCAGTTATTTCCGGACGTAGTTTTGTCTAAATTTTCTTAATTTAGTGTTTTGTGATTCTCTTAAAGACTGAAAATGGTTGATGCGGGGTTTATAAAAGAACAATCAGACAATTGACCTAGAGTTGATATGTTTATGACTGCATTATACATTAAAAATTCAGAGGATTTTTCTCAAGCTGAAGTTCGTGGTGTAAAAGCTCGCAAGTAAGTACAAATACCTAAGTACTGTAAGTACTATAATATAATAATTATATATATATATATATATATATATATATATATATATATATATATATATCTATATATATATATATATATATATATATATATATATATATATATATCTATATAACCATAATAATCAAGTCTTATTAAAAATAAGTATATTAATTAAGTAAGTACCCACCTATTTAAAACACTGTTTAGAATGAGCTCTATAAACACTAGTGCTGATTTATTTTCATTTATACCTACCCACATAGGTACAGAGTGGTCCAAATTGGACACTTTTGATAGGAAACGCCCATTTCTAGAGGATATAGAAAAAAACTAACCTACATGTTACGAGCTCGATTTTTGTTAAAACATTAATGCCGAAAACCGCATATCGATATCTTAAACTAGTTTCAAGATATATATTTTCAATTTGGTCCATTTTCGACCCACCCTCGTAACTTTTGTATTTATGAATATTTTTTATTACTGTAAAAAGATTCCTAAGGCACTTTTTTAAGAGCAATTCAACTGTCAAATTAAATTTTATCTGTCACTTTTAGTTTTTGACATATTACATAAGGTTTGTATTTTTCTTATAGAATGACCTTTTTTTTATTCGATTTTTGAAATCAGCGTAATTTTTTTTTAAAATGACATGTCACACTTAATATTTTATTTTTAATTTTTTTTGTTTTTTATATTTTTAGTTTTTAGTTACCTCTTAACTTTTTTTTTTAGTTTGCTGATTAAGAATTGGTTTAAATTATTTTTAAATTATTAAAAAAAAATAATAATAAGAAGTAATAAAAATATAAAAAAATAAAAAAATTTAATATTAAGTGTGAAACACCATTTTAAAGGAAATTTTACGCTAATTTTAAAAATCGAATAAAATAAGGATCAATCCATAAGTAAAATATAAACTTTATGTAATATCTCAAAAACTAAAAGTGACAAATAAACTTTAATTTGACAGTTGAATTGCTCTTAAAAAAAGAATGTTTTTACAGAAATATAAAATATTCATAAATAAAAAAGTTATGAACCGAATGGCCGTTATACTCATAAGGGGCCCGGGATTTTTTTAAGGAGTGACGTCACAGCGGCTGCCGCGCATTTTGCTGTGTTTGAATATACCAGTCACCGATTCCAACTTTAATTATTTATTGTAAAATAAGTATTGCGATTTAAGGGCTGATATTTGGTATAATGCGTTTTCATACAGAAGCACACATTTTAGTAAAATAAAAAAAAATGGGCAAATCCAAAATATAGAAAGACGAAATGTCCCTATAGAATTTTATAGTAGACAGAATCTCGGCTTTACTAAGATGCCTCCCGCACCCCCATGTTGCCACCCGCATTAAATTAATGCACTGTGACAAATTTGCGGTATCGGTATTGTATGTATCGTATTGTTTTGATTTTGACGATTTTGTAGTTACAAGAATGACAGAAGCAGACCGTTGTTTGTGTACCCTAAAGAGAATTAAAACTTTCCATAGAAACACAATGGGTAATAATAGATTAACCGCTGTCGCATTGTTATCTATTGAGAAAAAAATGATTCAAGATATTTTAAAGTTCAATGAATTGGTTATTAAATAATTTATTTAAAAAAAAATTTTTAATAAAAAAACACACAACTGCTAAATTTACTTGTAATTACTAGTCGCAGTTGAGTATAAAATTGATAGGTATACCTATATTGTACGACACGCTTCAACTTTTAGTTTTTATGCCCAAAGCACACTTACGAAATTATACAGTTTTGTATTTTCATGATTCAGGTTATTGGATGAACTGGTAAAATGGTGTTGGAAAAAAATCTGAAAGCGTATGCAACAAGAATTTGTGAAATCGCTTTATATTTGATAAAATTATGCGAATATGGTTTTTGGGTGGAGGGAATGACAGGAGGGGAGATCGGTGGAAGCAGGGAGGACTACAAAGTAACTACAGCAAACTAGAGGACATTTGCAATGAGTAATCAAAGGAATTTCAATAAAATCGCTTGAAATTTAGATAATTTGTATGTCCTAAAGCCTACATCATGTCACAAAATGGCGTCTGAAGAACGCCATGTTGATTCATTTTTACAAAAATATAGCCTATAGCACCTTCTGGATCAGTAGCAATTCAACGACACCTTTTTTGTCAAAATTGGTACAGCCGTTTAGCCTCTAGCGTGACACAAACATACACATTTCCATACATACAACAATCAAAAAACTTCCTTTCGCCGTGTTGCAGTTGAGTAAAAAAGGACAGGCGCCTTCATTTTCAATAGAAAACGTGTTTGTGAAATATAAAAACTAGGCATGATACATTTATTATTTTTTTATAAAAACAATAATAATAGATAACTAGTATCTAATTAAATATCTAATTTGTTAATTATTTGCTTTGAATTACAGTCGAACCTCTCTAACTCGAACCTCTATAACTCGAACCCCTCTATAACTCGAACCTTTTAAGCGGTCCCTGCACTTTTTACATGTATTTTAACCTATGTAACTCGAGTTTCTATAACTCGAACTCTCCATAACTCGAACTCTTTTGGTTGTCCCTTCAGGTTCGAGTTATAGAGGTTCGACTGTATATGATATAATGGCCTACTCGATGTCCCAAAAAGTTAAGCCTGGTATAGTTTTTGCAAGGTAACTTGAATAACTCCTAATACGGGGTTCTATCGATTTCATGAAATTGTGCTTGATTCTGCCCTTCAAAAGTTATCTAAATTCATATAAAATCTTTCTGGTATAATTTCAACCCTACCGACAGAGAAGAGGCGCGCGGCTCTTTGAGGTCCGACCACAAAGTATTTGTTTTTGAGCCCAGATGGATGAACGGCACCTGATTGGCAGATTTTTTAAATTGCTTTCGGGTGTGCTTTTCGGGACTCCTTTAGTCGGCAGTATGCACAGTTAGAAATTAAATCAGTGTCGTTTCTGTAGTTGTAGGAATAGAAAGTTTTATTATCTATTTTTATTTTTTTAGTATACGCCATAATTAAATGAAATAATTTTCATGAGTATATGTACTGCCGCCCATGTCACTTTATATAAAGGATATGCCGATGGTCGGCTTTTATCTTTGTTCAACTGACTTTGCAAAAACTATACTCAAAAATCATTTTTGCAAATATGCTTGGCATGAAAATAGGCTTACCTCTTCTCTTTTCTAAGCATGTGCACAGGTAGTATGCAATGTAACTAAGGACACTCATCGTAAAGGCAAGCTTTATAGGAAGTGAAGCCAACGTCAGGCTTTCTATTTTTTGGTTATTATTTTTGACATGTTTTCCTCGGTTTCGCATTGGCGGTTCGGTTTTATTTTAAAGATGTTGTTTTACACAGTATGAAGGTACCTAAACTATACATATTGTTACGGGTTCCCAACGACAAATAAAACTCGCAAATGTCAAAAACGATATGTCAATTTATTTCGACAATTATGTACGAAACACGCACTTAAACTTACTAATAACTTGATAATAACTCACTACTGAAATCGGCGTTAATGTGTTAATATCTCGCGATACCACAGTTCGGTATTTCTGACTGATTCGATGCGCGATGTCCGGCCCTATATATAGGGTTGTCGAACTTTCCGAAACTATCTATCCTTTTCCGATTCACGAGTATGCTAGTTTCTTCTAGAAGGTCCGCGTCCGAGTACGAGTGTGAGTCATAGATAACGCAACGAAAACCTAGACTAAGAATATAACCATAAGATAAGTCAACCTAATACTACACTAAACCTAAATAAATTCTAACTATGTAATTAGAATTAAAAAGTTATGCTGCAAACTATCTTGAAACTGTATCATTATTAAATAGATCTTTAGACTGTGTTAAAACCACATTTTTAAAATAAGAACGAGCCGCCAATGCGAAACCGAGGAAAACATGTCAAAAGTTATAACCCAAAAATAGAAAATCAAAGTCAGGCTTCGCTACCTTTAAAGCTTGCTTTACGATGAGTTACCTTAATGTAGGTGCATGCATGTTTTAAGCTTTAAAATTGCTATGTGGGATGGTGGGAACTAGAGACCCTGTATGTATGACATATTTTAAATAAAAGATACGCGACAAACTCTTCAAAGTCAAATTTATTTAAGTCAAAATCAAAGGATGAATGTATCGGTCCTCTATACTCTAGCGATGTTTAGAGAGAGATGCACCTTCTGTACTTGTTAATTCATAACCGTGGGAAAATAAAAATAAACGATTTTTAACAAAACCTATACAGGGGGTGCGGACAAAAAACTCACCGCTGACTATTTAAATTATTTTAGTGAAACGCCAATGAACTTGGCAAGAAAATAACATAACCAAAAAATTTTAATTTCAGTGACTTTGATGGGTTTGTCGCGTCTCTCTGTTGTAAAAATATGTCATACATACAGGGTCTCTAGTGGGAACTAATTGAAATTAACTGGTACCCAGCGGCGGCGGCGCGTGCACTTAAATAGTGGGGGGACGTATAACTTCTGAAGTAAAGAAAATTTTACATTTTATAAACAAACATATTATGAATTTTGATGTGGTTTGAAAAAAGTGGAGGGGCCAGGCCCCCCACCTGGCCCCTCCGATGAGCCGCCGCCGCTTCCCCGTAGCAAAATATTCTGGGGGTTGGTGTTGGCGTAAAAAAAATAGCCTTTTAAGGGCATACACTTAGCAATGTTCTTTCAGTGATAATAATATGTAGGTGTAAGTACACAACCCCCTCAAATTAACAAGCCCGATACTTCTTTGAAATACAACACTGTAGAAGGCTGACTTTCCATTATTTTCTTGTAAGCCTATATTGTTTTGTTTTCAAAATAGTCAAAATTTTAGATCTGTCCGCGTTCGAAACTGTTGCCATTCAAAGTAGGATCAGGCTTGATAATTTAAGGGGGCTGTGGGAGGTATAGTATGGCAGGAATAATCTGATGGGGAAGAGAGATAGCTGGAAAAGACGTTTCCTCTCTTTTTCCAGTGCGGAGATTTTAATATATGTTATAAATATATAATTGCAGATAGCTTAGGTATTGTGCGGCCAAAACAGGGTTTGATACATAAAAATAAAATTAGTCTGAAAATACCTATTTTCATTATGAATTACAAACAGTAAAAAAAATATTTTTCTGTATATAAGTATACATTATACTTAAGGTTCATATATTTGTTTTAAACTTTATTATACGAATTCTTTTAAAAAAAATTTGGCCCTAAAAAGAGGCGATTTTTTTTGTACAATAGGTCAGATCAGGTGACTTATTTAAAAAATATATTATTTAATAGAAAATTTCAGTTTCTGAATCTGAATCATCATCGTCTTCAGAATCATCAGAGTCTTCCCAAAGCCTGATTATTATTTTTTCAGTTACTTCTTCCTTATATTTGTCAGTTTCCCAATATTTATTTTCAATATCACATGCCGTACAAAATTATTCTTTGGAGTCCATAGATTTTATACCCTCTTCCAAGAATTCCCGTAAACGCTTGATCGTAAATTCGCCGGTTGTGTTTGTACTTCTTATAAAATTTTTCAAAAATGCCCATGCCAGTTCAATTGGATTCAGCTCACACATATATGGTGGTGTTCTTAGGGTCACGTGGCCATGTGATTCAATTAATTTATCTATTTTGTATTTTTTTTCATCTGGTGGAGGTTTCTGTAAGCTGACCAATTCCCAAAGCTCTACTTTTCTATCGCTGGGGTCGTGTTGTATATTTTGTTTTCTCAACCATTCACACATAGCTGCCTTTGTTAACGACTTAGTTGGAACTTTTTCATCCAAAACTGAATGGTAGGGCGCATTGTCCATTACAATAACTGAGTTTGGAGGAATGTTAGGTAACCGTTTCTCTGTTAATCACTTCTAAATCCGTTTTCTGATCCAGCATGAACAACTATCAATCGACCTGTAGATGATATATTGGCTATAACACCAGTTATTTCGTTACTCTGCCAGCATTATTTAAATGTTATATCATTGTCGACCCAAGACTCGTCTAAATAAACAATATTATTTTTTTCTTTACGATATTGCCTAATTTTTCTCATATATTTGTATCTCAAATGCAAAATATTTGGTCTTTCCATTAGAATTTTCCTCTTATTTTGGCATTTTTTAAAATAGAATCCCCGACCTCTTAACAAAAGACGAAGGGTTTCTCTGCTAAATTGAAAATGCATTTCTTCTTTTAGATTAATTAAAAGCTTCCAAAGAGTTAGAACAACTTTTTTATACTCTGTATGAAATAATTTGTTGCATGACTTGAAAATCTGCAGCATCAAAACTATCGGAAACTGATAACTTTTGACGTTTTCTGAAAAAACTGAAGGGTTTTCTTTGACCTGTTTTCTGATCCTCTCTACAGTTGCTGAACTATAGCCAGTATATATCGCTGCTCGAAATGTGGAAAGAGTAATGGGTTCCTTTAATCGTTTTTATTTGGCTTCTTCATCACACACTTTTATCACATTTGCAATAATTTCTTTACACTTATTGTCCAGATGTTTCGACATTTTATCTTGATTTACTTGCACACTGAACTATAAGCATTATCTTACTCTCCTAAGGCAAAAACCCAGAAAAAGCTATAAGCCTTGATCTGGTAGTATATATAGCCAACTTTCCAAAAATCCCTACCAACGGAAATTCCTAACATTTTTGAATTCTTATTAATAATGTGGCTTTAAATTTATTGGTAATTATTGTAATATTTTAATTTAATGCTGTTACTTTCATCTACGCCTCTGAAAGGTAGTTTTTAAGCGAAGCCCATTAAAATTCAATAGGTACGTGATCGCAAACAATACAAAATGCAATAAAAATGCCGTCTTCGCTTCACTTACCGGGTGCACACGACTAAATACTTTAAAGTAAAAATTTTCCCCATATAAAACATATGTAAAATTAGTAAACATAGAAGGTGTCCCCGTATAATATTTTTGCATTTTCCATCTCTATTTTTTGTCTCTCTTCCCCATCAGATTTCCACTGCCAAACTGTACTACGATTTATGTTAGCACAACATCATCTTCACGTGATAGTAGGTACAAAGTGAAAGTTGTAGCCAAAGTTGTTACGTAACAAATTCGAAAGGCGCTCCATACTCTTCGTAAAACTTTTTTGCATGACTTAAAGATCACTGATATTTAAACAGGAAATGTCAAATTCCTTACAGCCCGGTTCCGGGAGAAATTTTTTTTCCCTTACGACAAATTTACGACAAATTCTTGACAATTATTGCAAATATTACTTTTTTTTAAATTTAGTTTTTTCAGTAGTGACACTGGTTAGGAGTCTCAACAGCACTATCGCCCGTTTTCGAGAGAACGCTATAATTTTTTTTCTTTCACGAAAAATCGACGAAATATTTCGGACAATAGATAATTATTGAAATAAAGCCAGGCTATAATAGTGCCAGGCATAATTTTGACACCTTCACACTGTAATATCAGCTGTGGTCTTTCAAAACACGGCCTTTGTTTACTATATGAACCGGAATAAATAGTGCCTTCTTTTATTAATTGAAAATAAACGACGAAAGTTTTAAATTCGACTTTGGTATGTCAATTTTGAAGAATCAACTGTCAGTTTTCATTGTGAATGTGTCAAAATAGTGCCTGGCACAATTATAGCCTGACTGTATTTCAATAATTCTCTAATTATTCCATAGGTTACTGTTTTAAAATATTAGTTTTCTTCCCGGTGGTAGTGCTAAGTTCAGACTCAACTAAACATTACCACCACTTTCTAGAAAAAGGGGAGGCGCGACAAATTCACGACTATTAATTCTTAAGTGGTAATCTTAACCCAGCGCCGGCGTTGGTACACCTGGGTATACGAGCGGCTAGTTCACAATTTGCATTCCATTTGCTATTGGTTGACATAGTCAGGCGGGATTTTTAAAATTAAAACTCTCCTGTCCTCGTTTTGGGAGGTTGAAATCGGTGTTAAACTAAACTGAAACAAAACCTAACCGTGGTCAATTGATGGGAAACGTATCCTAACCGGGGCGTGTCTGGACAGGTTAGGATACGTTGTCGAAAAATTTATCAGGGTTAGGTTAACACCGATTTCGACAGGAAAACAGGATAGGGAAGCTAATTTAAACTATATATCATAATTTTTGAGATAACTTTTTGACAGTTATCAGTTGTTTACCATAACAAAAAGCATAGGCAAACAAAAAAAAGTTGTAAAAAGTTGTCCCAAAAATAATGACATGAACTGTAAAAGAATATAATATGTTTTTAAAAAACAATTAAAAAAAAAGTCATCGGCATATGCATAGATTTAGTTAAATTCAATAGGTCTGCACAAACCACTACACTTTTTTAATCACTTACAACTAGTATATATTCGTATTTTACGCCGAAAGCTGTAAACATAATGTTTGTTAAATGCTTGACTGGTGGCACCATCTCTTAATATAATATAATAATAATCTTAAACGGCAAAGTTGAACATCAAAAAGTCAGCTGACTATTTCGACCAATAGCAAACGGAATGCAAGTTGTGAACTACCAGCTCATCTGGGTGTGACATACCGGGGATTGAGAGAAACCAACAGAACTTATGAATTCGCAGCATTTTAAGCTTGTCCCTCCACCTACTCTCAGGCAACACTTGTTCTAATCGCGGACCACTAAAAAAAGCGGGTTTAGTATCACTCTGCCTTTGGTCATCGAAGAAATACAGTTATTTCTTCGATGCTTTGGTGCTAAGAGTTAAACTTGCGTCGGGCATGTGAGACCCGGGTGTACCAGCCGCGTAACATTTTTGTAGCAAGTTCCCAAAATAATAATCCTTTGGGTGTTATTAACAGTCCATATGTTCAAGGGATTTTAGAAAACATAAGACAAATAGCCAAACACTATAATATAAAAACAGTATTTTCATCGGGAAATACGATAAGGAGTTTTGTAACTAAAACAAAACCAGAAAATCCCTCAAATAATAAGGAATGCATTTAACAAATCCCGTGTGAGTGTGGTAAATCATATGTAGCTGAAACGAAACGCCCTCTTCAGGTTAGAGTAAATGAACATCTAAAAAATACCTAATTAGGGGTATTGAAAAATCCGGTTTAGCGGATCATGCATGGTCAAATGATCACAGGATTCAGTGGTCACAAGGTAAAGTATTGCATTGGCGAAAACGAAAGTTTATTAAAGCTTTCAGTCAACCAAGCACGGATATACCAAACATATGGAAACCTGGCGTCTTAGGATAAAAAAAGGGGGAGGGCCGTCACACCTGACTGCACACCAAGTAGTATAAGCAGTAGCCTATAGACTAGCTAGATTGTTTAGTTTATACTGGAAAACGACTAGGAATACTTACTAACCGAAACATTGTGTTTAAAATAAATAAAGACAATGGAAGTCCGAAAATTTGTGTCTATTTAAAAAGTATTTTTTTAGTTCTAAGTAAAAATTTCTTTGTTTTTTTTTATATAAGAGTACGCCCCTGGATTTTCCTGTTAAAATTATTTAGTCAAACTAAACTATTCGCTATGATTTATTCCTGAACAAAAAATGTGCTTGCATAAACTCCATATCATAGTTTTCGAGATAACTTTTTGACAGTAATCAGCTGTTTACCATTACAAATAGCATAGGCCAACGAAAAAAAGGTTAAAAAAGTTGTCTCAAAAATAATATGAAATGTATGAGTGCGATTTTTCGTTTTCTGCGTGTTCCATTGAAACTCTACTGCAAATTTTTGACAGCACCGAGCTAAACTACTAGTGATGCAGTCATTTTTCCAATGGAATGCGCCATAAATGTGATGGAGGTACACTTTGCTTTCTGCAATCATTATGCTTCAATATTTTGATTCCCACTTACCTATATTTTTTTTCCTTGTCTAACTTACACAATTCTATGGATATAGATACAATTCAGGTGACCTGCCTCTACCTCGAAAACAACGTCACGATGTTTTGAGAAGGCCAGAGGCAGAAGAGCGTTATATATAGGTAGATACAGACAGGTAAAAAAATACGATAGAAATGAAAAAAGCGGGAAAATCGGGACAATTTGCATAAAAAACAGTACATTAATAAGATTTAAAAAAAAAAACAGGACCGAGCAACAAAAAGCGGGACCGTCCCGCCGTAGGCGGAAAGTCTGGCAACCCTGTGAGTGACCTTCTTTTGAACTAGGGTCACTGCATTCTAAAAGCCTGGCGTCTCTCAGAAGCCAGGCTTCCAGGATGTAGTGACCCTAGTTTTGAACTGCTTCGCAGCGCCCTCTATGATTCAATCAACTAATACAAATCTACAAAATGTAACCTTTGATGTCTTTTTCAGTGTTTGACGCATGGTCTAAGTTACCCAGCGGCTTCTTGTGGTCATCTGGTGTTGACTTTGGCTCATTTGACGAATGCTTGGACATTAATTTTCAAGAAGAGAACAAAATAAGGGTCCTGGGCAAACATTGCGCTTACGGCATAATAATACCTTATACCACTGATGTTAGCAGAATGGCCACTGTAAGTGAGTAAGAGAGGTTAGGTACTAACATATGAATAAGGTAGTTAGCATAAACACCGACAGAGAGTGTTCACACACTCGAGCGTTTGATTTGACGCCCCTAAGCAGCTAGTGTTGCCGCAAGACGAGACGAGAAAAGGCCTTTTCTTGTCTCGTCTCGTTATGGGACAGAAAATAGGTCTCTCGCCTCGACGACAGGACTCTTCTATCGCTCGAGAGAGCCTATCTCTCGTCTCATTTCGTCTCTCGTGTCTCGTAATTTATATCAGCTATAAAAAGTTTTTGAGACACCCTGTAATAGTGTTTTTTCAAGGTGAATGACGACGAGGTAGCAAAGCAATTAAGAAATTAAATTTTAAATAAAAATGTAGTGATATATTTACCACAGGTTACCCAAGAAACAGATAAATAAGCCGGCTGGCGGTTTTTGATCTCGGTGAAATCAACGATGGCTAGTTATTCGGAGTTAATCTCAGGGCCGTAATCAAATAAATTTACTATAAAATATGAATGTTTCACGGGCGGCGGACGAAACATCGAAAGTACAAAATGTCGAAACTACAAAATGTCGAAGTTACAAAATGTCGAAGTTACAATATGTCGAAAGGCAAAATGTCGAAATTACAAAATATCGAAATTACAAAATGTCGAAATTACAAACTGTCGAAATTACAAAATGTCGAAATTACAAAATGTCGAAAAGCAAAATGTCGAAATTACAAAATATCGAAATTACAAAATGTCGAAATTACAAATATCGAAAATCAAAAATAGAAAATTTCTAAACATTAACCTAACCCGACCCTGACATTACCTAACCTAATCTGACCTAACCACATGAAATTAGAAAGTTTCAAAAACCTAACCTGACGAAGCCTAATCAAATCTAGCCGAGCCGAACTGAACCGAACCGAACTAAACAGAAGCAAAGCAAACTGAACCAACAATTTTTTTCAAAAAAAAACTTTCCCGATTTCTTTCCCAGGATCCTAGAGGGTGTGAATCCGAACCGAACCGAACCAAACCGAACCGAACCTAACCGAACCGAACTGAACCGAACTTAATCAAATCTAGCCGAACCGAATCAAACCGAACCGAACCGAACCTAACCAAACTAAACTACAACACTGCTAATTTTTTGTAATTTCGTCATTTTATAATTTCGTCATTTTGTAATTCGACATTTTGTAATTTCGACATTTTGTAATTTCGACATTTTGCTTTTCGAAATTTTGTAATTTCGACATTTTGTATCGACATTTTGTAATTTCGACATTTTGTAGTTTCGATATTTTGTAATTTCGACATTTTGCCTTTCGACATTTTGTAACTTCGACATTTTGTAGTTTCGACATTTTAAATTTCGATATTTTGTTTTCGACATTTTGTACTTTCGACATTTTGTGTTTCGATGTTTTGGCCCTCGCCCGATCTCGGTGAAATTAACGATGGCTAGTTATTCGGAGTTAATCTCAGGGCCGGTATAAAATAAATTTACTATAAAATATGAATGTTTCACATTGTTTTTACGACAAAATATAGTGTACTGCCAAAAAAAAACCTTAAAATAGTTTTGTACTTCTCTTAAAAATGGGTGCTTAAATAAAATTTAAATCTCGGTCGCGTAAAAAATTATATCACACATAGCACAATCACGTGTTTAACACGTAAAAAGGCGTGACAAACAAAAACGTTGATTCTAAAAGCTGCTAGAAAAAAACGTTTATTTCATCTATGAAAACAAGCTTAATAGGTCATTAATTAACGTTATAAAAAATAACGTAGCTAAAAACCGCGTTTTAATAACGCCTTTAACAAATTAAAACAGCAATGTTTTTACGTTAGTTTCAAGTGATTTTTATTAACGTTAAAATCACATTAGAATCGCGCTTTTTCTACACGAATTTTAAAACGCGAATCGCATGGCTTTTCTACCCAATAGTTTTGAGATTTTACTAGCTGCATCGCCACCTATAGTCAGAATTTTTCACTTTGACGAAATCTATCAGGCAGTGCTTTGGTCTCTAAACTCCAAAAACCTGTTAAGGGACTGATCCCTGATCCACGATCACCACGCATCTGATATTAACCTGATAAAGACACATTAATATTCTGTGAAAGTGTTTACTGTTAAAAAATTTTGTTTAGCTTTAAAAAAAACATAATGTATATAGATAGATACATAGATATTTTGTCTTGCCTTGAGCGCCATCTTTAAAATTGTCTTGAAGTTGTAGTCTTAAACTAGTGAACTTCTATAACTTCCTATCGCGTCTCTTTTAAGTTAAAAAAATGTTATTAAAAAAACGTGACCAAAAAAGACGCAGAGAGTTAGTAGGTTTGAGAAGTCCTATTCTAGTGGCGTTTTAGAACATCTTGTGGAAAACTTTTAAGTGTGAATTTGGTACATGAAAATAACGAGGGTAAAAAACACGTTATATACACAGCACCAGAAACTTCAATAAAAAGTACATTTTTATAGCTTGATTTCTCATTCTTTTTAAGTTATCTTTAAGCATGTAGATTTAACAAATTAAATATTACATGCTATGAGGTTGTTTTCAAGTAAAAAAAAACTTTGTTATTTTTGTTCACGTGAATTTAACGTTGATGTGATTTTTGTGCTATATGGGATGTTGTCCTCTGTAGGAGATTATTGAAATATAGTGTGTTTTTTTTGCTTAAGACGTAAATGTGATATAAACAATTCATTAAAATTAATCCCTATAGCTGTGTCTAGAGTCCCTGTATGTCAACATACAGGGACTCTAGCTGTGACAACTTAGCTAGGATGACAATTTGTTGCATTTTTTAAGCATTATGCCAATAATAATTACAAAATTCCATTCTGAACTTAAACAAGTTTAGCTTTTTCTTTCGCTATAAGCTACATAGAACTATTTATTTCAGGTCGTAAGTGACGGTCCCTGGTTTTAACAATATACTTAATTTTATTATTATACAATTATATTCATCTTTCAAGTAAAAGCGAAATTTGTTTTTCCAGTAAATATAATTTTCAACCCTTTAGCAACAAGGCCTGCTCAAGAATTTTATCTACAGGGTTTTTCCGTACATTTTTACCAACCAACCTAAGAGTTTTTTGAAGATACTAAAAGATTTGGAATACGTTTTATGTCTTAATTTTCTTTAAAGAATTTTCTGGCCAAAATATCAACCCTTTTGTTAAATTTAAATCGAAACACATTTTTAGATTTTTGTTCTCTTCCTGTTTTAAAAATATTTAGAGCATTTTCAGATATAACGCATTAATAACATAAATAATGAATTTATCAGAGCATACATGTTGTCAAGGAAGGAAAATATGACTATTTTTGCATACTTTTATTTAAAAAAAAACAGTACATAAATATCAGCTTACTGTATAATAGGTCAATACGAACAGATGGTATAGTTTTTGCAAAGTCAGTTGAGCAAAGATAAAAGCCGATCACCGGGATATCTTTTATAGAAAGTGACATGGGCGGCGGTAGATATACTCATGAAAATTATTTCATTTAATTATGGCGTAAACTAAAGAAATAAAAATAGATAATAAAACTTCCTATTCCTACACCACCTACAGAAACGACACTGATTTATTTTCTAACTCTGCATACTGCTGACTAAAGGGGTCCCGAAACGAACACCTGAAAGCAATTAAAAGCGCATCTCAAAAAAATCTGCCAATCAGGTGCCGTCCATCCACCTGGCCTCGGTCGGTCGGAAAACAAATACTTTGTGCTCGGACCGCAAAGAGCCGCGCCTTTTCTTTGTCGGTAGGGTTGAAATTATACCAGGAAGATTTTATATGAATTTTGATAACTTTTGCAGGGCAGAATGAAGCAAAATTTAATGAAATCGATAGAACCCCGTATTAGGAGTTATTCAAGTGACTTTGCAAAAACTATAAATCATAAAAATGTATAAAACCAACTTTGTTTGCTCGAGAGAACGAGAAAAACGAGAATCTCTCGACGAGAGAGAGTCTTTATCTCGTCTAGTCTCGAGCTTTCATTCGAGGGAAAATATCTCTCTCGTCTCGCCGAGAGAGGGTGGGACGTGACGAGGGGCGAGAAGAGACGAGGGGCAAGAAGAGACGTGGTGCGAGATACTCTCGTCTCGGCGGCAACACTATATCTGCAGCTCTTCTTCTTTTTTTGAATGGGTTGCATTAAAGAGCATGCCAACTCATTAAAAAAAAAAAGCTGCCGAGCGCTTCGGGACGTCAAATTAAACGGTCGAGCCTGTGAACACACTCGGTCGGTGCTTCTGCTAACTACTTTATTTATATGGTACTAATATGATGACCCTTGACGTTGAATTTGCATCTTATGCTGATGACCTCAAACTTGAATGCGAAATAAACTCACTTCTAGATTGTAAAATGTTTCAAAATAAGTTACAGATCTTATCAGACTGGTGCAAACACAACAGCCTACCTCTAAATATGAGTAAATGCCATGTTGTATCACACAAGAAAAATTAACAAAATATTATTTGACTATCAATTAGACGGCCAGTTACTCAAAAGGTCCACTGAGTTTCGGGACTTGGGTGTAACTTTCCAATAAAATCTCTCCTTTAATTCCCACATATCGAGTATGGTTTCTGAATCATGTCAATGCCTTTACTTCGTCCTCAGAAATTGCAGAGACTTTGCACAATCAAAAACAATCATACTACTTTTCAATTCATTTGTACGATCGAAGCTTGAGTACGCCTCAATTATTTGGTCGCCTTTTTATTTAGTAAATCTAGATTTAATTGAGCGAGTTTCTTCAACTCAGAAGAACCAAATCGCAGTTAGTATTCTTATACAAGGCATTAAATAACCTTATTGATTGCAAATTTTTCGTTGAATCCATCTCACTGCAAGTACCTCGGTTGGCCGGCAGGAGCAATCGTACATTTGCACTACCCCAAGCCATCGAAGAAATAATGTTATTTATTCCATGCCCAAGTTAGAACAAACATCTTACAACACTCATTATACCGAATTTGTGAATCCTGCAATAGAAATCAGACTCAGTTTGATCTATTCAACAGCAGTGTAGCTTCGAACTAAAAAAAGCATAACTTAACTTTAAGCTAAAGTATTGTGTTTTTATTTTTAAGTTTATGTATTCTTTTTTATTTTATTCATTTTGTTGAAAAAATTTGCCTTATATCTGTGCCCCATTCTGTAATTGGATGTAATTTGTTGAATGGTGTAAAATAAAATAAAAATAAAATATATGTATACCTAACAGGGAACGTATTTTGAGGGCAAGGCAATCTTTCCAGTGACGGCTCGTGACTTATGCAATAGGTGACGCAGGATTTTCCTTCCCACCATTTTATATCCACACATATAAAAAATACAAATATAATAATATGATAATCATGTAAATACTGTTACGGGTTCTCAACAATTATTAAAACTCGCAAATGTCAAAAACGATATGTCAATTTATTTTGTTAATTATGTACAAAAACACGCACTTAAGGGAACAAACTTCGACCGAAAACTTACCATTTGACAACACTGATATCGCATTTTTTGGCCAAATCTTTGTTCTAATAGAAATAGAAAACGAGAAAGCGGAACGCGTCGAAATTTTGAGGGGTAGTCTTTTAAAGCATTTTTAACAAACGTATCTTAGCAGTTTTTTGCAAAATCATTTTATTCAAAAAATAAAAAAAAAGTTATGGCTAAAACACAACAAATATTTCAAAACAATGTTTGGCATTTCAGTAGCCTAGTTGTGTTATAGAAAACTGTAGTGAAATTGTTTCGATTTTTGTATTTTGTGGAAATGTACAAAAGGAAATCAAAAATCTAACAAGATACGTTTGAAGATTTAAAAAAAATCTTGCACATGAACAGAAATAATGTTTCAACTAGTTTTTTATAGAAGAGATCTATTAGGATTTACAAAGGCGTGCTCAATTTTATATTTGCTGCAGGACACCAAATCAGACAAGAGCCATCAACCTTCTGCCTGAAGCGCCACCCCCATATACCGGGGGCAAGTCAATTCGATTGAAAAAATTTAACTAAGATCACGTGACCCGGATTTTCACATTATTTTCAGATATTTTGAATAAATAAAATGCCGTTTAATATAAGTTAAATGATTATAAGAAGGTATTTAAAGACATACAATTTTTTCTATTTACAAAACGTTTTTTAAGGGCTGGCCATAGCGTAACAAACAAAATCACGGGATTACGAACCAATTTATAAGATAGTTTTTGATAATTAGTATATTGCTCAGTTAACAGAAGCTTGTGCTTAACTTCGCCGAAAATAAAGCCCTCAATTATTTGGTCGCCTTTTTATTTAGTAAATCTAGATTTAATTGAGCGAGTTTCTTCAACTCAGAAGAACCAAATCGCAGTTAGTATTCTTATACAAGGCATTAAATAACCTTATCGATTGCAAATTTTTCGTTGAATCCATCTCACTGCAAGTACCTCGGTTGGCCGGCAGGAGCAATCGTACATTTGCACTACCCCAAGCCATCGAAGAAATAATGTTATTTATTCCATGCCCAAGTTAGAACAAACATCTTACAACACTCATGATACCGAATTTGTGAATCCTGCAATAGAAATCAGACTCAGTTTGATCTATTCAACAGCAGTGTAGCTTCGAACTAAAAAAAGCATAACTTAACTTTAAGCTAAAGTATTGTGTTTTTATTTTTAAGTTTATGTATTCTTTTTTATTTTATTCATTTTGTTGAAAAAATTTGCCTTATATCTGTGCCCCATTCTGTAATTGGATGTAATTTGTTGAATGGTGTAAAATAAAATAAAAATAAAATATATGTATACCTAACAGGGAACGTATTTTGAGGGCAAGGCAATCTTTTCAGTGACGGCTCGTGACTTATGCAATAGGTGACGCAGGATTTTCCTTCCCACCATTTTATATCCACACATATAAAAAATACAAATATAATAATATGATAATAATGTAAATACTGTTACGGGTTCTCAACAATTATTAAAACTCGCAAATGTCAAAAACGATATGTCAATTTATTTTGACAATTATGTACAAAAACACGCACTTAAGGGAACAAACTTCGACCGAAAACTTACCATTTGACAACACTGATATCGCATTCTTTGGCCAAATCTTTGTTCTAATAGAAATAGAAAACGAGAAAGCGGAACGCGTCGAAATTTTGAGGGGTAGTCTTTTAAAGCATTTTTAACAAACGTATCTTAGCAGTTTTTTGCAAAATCATTTTATTCAAAAAATAAAAAAAAAGTTATGGCTAAAACACAACAAATATTTCAAAACAATGTTTGGCATTTCAGTAGCCTAGTTGTGTTATAGAAAACTGTAGTGAAATTGTTTCGATTTTTGTATTTTGTGGAAATGTACAAAAGGAAATCAAAAATCTAACAAGATACGTTTGAAGATTTTAAAAAAATCTTGCACATGAACAGAAATAATGTTTCAACTAGTTTTTTATAGAAGAGATCTATTAGGATTTACAAAGGCGTGCTCAATTTTATATTTGCTGCAGGACACCAAATCAGACAAGAGCCATCAACCTTCTGCCTGAAGCGCCACCCCCATATACCGGGGGCAAGTCAATTCGATTGAAAAAATTTAACTAAGATCACGTGACCCGGATTTTCACATTATTTTCAGATATTTTGAATAAATAAAATGCCGTTTAATATAAGTTAAATGATTATAAGAAGGTATTTAAAGACATACAATTTTTTCTATTTACAAAACGTTTTTTAAGGGCTGGCCATAGCGTAACAAACAAAATCACGGGATTACGAACCAATTTATAAGATAGTTTTTGATAATTAGTATATTGCTCAGTTAACAGAAGCTTGTGCTTAACTCCGCCGAAAATAAAGCCCTTTTCATTTATTTATTTATTTATTACATAGCAAGAGAAGAAAGTGACAAATTTCACACGATCGTGAGAAAGTTACTTTCTGTCGAGTTATGGAGCTATTTTTCCCACGGACACTGTTGAACTATACTAATTTTTGTAAAAATTGGTGCTTAATTTTGCGGAAATCAAATGAAACTGCTTTTCCGCACATGTGTGGGAAAGTAGTTTGTAACACGTGTGCGAAAAAGTATTGTGACAGTTAAACACTTTCCATACATGTGCCAAAGTACTGAAAGTACTTGTAACACATGTGCGAAAAAATTTCTGCACACGTATGAAATTTAATGTTTTATGAGGATGCAAATCGTGTAAAATCCAACATTTTTATATGTGGTCCCAGAAAATAGTAATTTACCTAACCAGTGCGGAAGACGCACTAAACACATTCGTTAGGTATGTAGGTACAATATTTTTTCTTCGAGGTTGTGGAAATAAAAGTAAAGTACTACAATAAAAACAACTCATTTATTATATTTAATTTACAATGATTGCCGAAAACTTTACTTCTTATCCTGTGCAGCATCTGTGGATCAGGATATTTTCGTTTTCATCTTCTGGATCAATGATATCGGAAGGTCTTTAAATATATTTTGCTCTAGATGTATTTGGAGGCAGGCTCATAGGAACATTATGTGTTCCATTCTATTGTGGCTAAGTCTTCTTCGGGATTATCAGTATTTTCTATCACAGTAAATAAACACTTTTTTTCTATTTTTATTTATGAGATGAAATGTCATCCCCTGGTTTTTGACAAAAAAATAGGCTTTGTTATTTACTCTATTCTTTTATTTCTTCTGTTGCTATTGGAAAACTAGCCGCCCACTTGTGTTTTTGGGCAAAAATTAACGTCAGTGTCAAACTCAAAATGTGTTGTTTTTTTGTCATCCCTAAAATTTTAGTAAGGCCCGCAATTTAGAAACCGAATAGGTGTCCCTAGGACTCTAATTTGTAGTGCCACCTATTGACTGATATTTAAATATTTTGCCTTGTTGTCATTTGCGTAAAAAATTAGCTGAATCGAATTTGTCGCCTTAAACTTACTAATAACTTGCTAATAATTTACTACTTTAATCGGCCTACTAACTTCGTGTTAAAATCTAGCGATCACTACCGTTCGTTATCTCTAACTGACTGTCGATGCGCGATGTCCGGCCCTATTTATAGGGTCGTCTCTCTTTCGCGAACTCTCCATCAGTTTTCGACGCCTGGAAAGTTCTCGTATTAATGCGACCGCAAGTCACAGATAACGCAACTAAAACCTAAAATAAATTCTAACATTAAAATTTAAATAAACTTAAATTTGTAACAATACCTATTCTATAAAAAACTTACCTAAATTCAGTAAAATCAGCGAAATCAGGAAGGTAGTATCACGGATCACCTTTGAGGTGATTCGTAGTAGTATGTTCACGATGATGCAATTGCAATTTAATTTAAATTTTACTGCTTGTATACTTTTTGTACCGCAATTCTTTAAAATGCCGAATGTACACTTTGTCTTTAAGCTTAGCTGGTTTATTTACTTCCAATATAGGGGACGGCTTTTCAGAGTTCAATTAATCCGCTGAGCGGCCAATTAATACCGGTGTTCCACAGGGTTCGGTTCTCGGTCCTTTCCTGTTTCGAATGTATACCCAGGATCTACTTCGATTAGATATTTCTGTCGATTTTGTTGTTTTTTCTAACGATGCGTCTCTGGAGTGGAGTGGTATTGATCAGTGCTGGATGGGGAACCGTAAGCCGGCCCGGGAAAAAATAGGCGAACGGCCCATAAGGCTAAGACCCCGGCTCACAAGGTACCGGCCCATAAGGTACCGGCTCATACGGTTCCGGCTCACGGGGATTTTTTTATTTTCGCATATGGCTCATTCACCCCTGGTACTGATGCTGACTAGTTAACTGAGACTGTCTAGAGCCCTGTATGTTGACATATTTGGATATATTAATCGAAATAAAGCACTGGTGCGATGCAAAACGATTGAGTTTTAATGTTGATAAAACAAAAATCTTGCACTTCCAAAATGCAGTTTGGGAGAGGTTTTGCTGGAAAACTAACTTCTAGAAAACGACACTGATAACAAGTTTCTAGGGGTTTTTATTGACAGCGATCTGAAATTTAAGAAGCACATTAATAAACTGTCATCTAGTTGTTATGCTTTGAGGTCATTTAGGAGAAAAATAACAAGTTTTACCACCGGCCAGTCCAAGACTATCCGAAATCACGGTGAATAGAATAGACCGGTGTTCGGATCTTATAAATGTATGTTAAATTTTCACGACACTGGTGGTCCAGCTGATTTTTGTAAACAAGAGTTAGATATAATATGAACAACTAATATTTTTTGAAGTTTTTAAAAACTAAGGCAATTTTCCTACTATTTTTTAGTTCATTCTTATAAAATACAGTACAAGCTCGGTAACGTGAACACAAAAAAACCAACCTCTATTCATATTATCGATAGTTCACATTAGCGGAAGTCATAATTTGACACTTCTTTGGGGAAATTAGACCATATTTATATGCTTAGAAGTTTAATGTTCCATTAGGTAATTACATTATAATGTATGCACTTAGAAAATATCAACTTAAGAAGAAAATACGTATGTACCTATTTAAAAAAAGACGTAATTTTTAATTGTTTTGTTTTGGATTTTGTGTTTATAAATATTGCTTTTTCTTCAATATCAATTGAATTTTCTTGAGCCCATTGAATGGACACCCGCAATGCTTCAATAGCTTTTGTATGTGTTGTTTTGGGCTTGGGTTCTTCAACAATATCACAACTATCTTCTTCTTCTTCATTATTTTCATCTGGATTATCATTTATATTAACTCTTCCATCATCCTGATTCCACTCAATGTCACTGGTCGTATGGTTAGCCTAAAATAAAATTTTACTTTCAATAAACATTACAATGATTATCTTATTCACAAAGTTACCTCTTGAACTCCTTGCAGTAAAGTCAAAGTTTCCGAAACAACTAAACCTCTTCGTCATTCCAAATTTTCTTTAGTTCAGCTAATGGTATACCGTCTTCATCTGTATATTATAATTTCTTAGATAAACTGGGATACCAACATTTGGATGATGTTCTTGGGGTAATTTTTTGCCAAGCACTGTTTAAATGTAAGACAGCATCTTTTAAAGTAGGTTTTTTTATAGAAATGAGTACATTATCACCAGGTGGTAGACGCTTTTTACTCATTGGGCGTCGACCGGTGAGATACCACCATGCCAGAAGTGAGTAGCGCTAAGTGGTATCACCACGTTCCGCTACTGCGCTGGCAGTCCGGTTCCAACAATGAGTAACAGATAGTATGATGGCGCTTCCAGGATCAAAATATTCCGGAGGTAAAATACCCGACCACTCGGATCTCCGGGCGTCGGGTGATCCTGGGGGTCCTTCATGCAAAGATATTAAAAGAAGACCAAAAACTCAACTCAGAATTGATTTTAGCAATATAAGAGGATTAAGTACCAACATGAATTCAGTTCACCAACATCTTGAAGAACAAAGACCTGACATCCTTGTTCTCACTGAAACTAAAATCAGTTCTGCAACACCTATTGTGAACTATCTTTATCCCGGCTATGACCTACACCACCGATTTCGACATAATTTTGGGATCTGTGTGTACATTAAAAATGACCTTTCATGTCATCGAGAGGAGAAGCTAGAACCAGCGAACCTCGATATCATATGGCTGAAATTCACCTCAAAGTCATCGACCAAGTTCATTTGCTGCCTCTACCGACCGCCAAGTAACACCGAGTATCAAACCTTTTTTGCGACATTATCCGAAAACTGTGATAATATACAGTCTAACTATCCACATGCGGAAATTGTTTTTTTAGGCGATTTCAACGTCCACAATATACCCTGGCTAAAACACCACAACAAAACAGATAATGAAGGCAGGGAAGCAGAAGCTTTTGCCATAAGTTGTGGTCTAACGCAGCTTGTCGATGAACCTACCCGTATCTCAGAAAGGGGTGAATTTGCAGCGCTTTTAGACTTGTTCCTAACTACAAATCCTGACTTGTACACAATTCAAGTAGATCCCCCACTTGGTTCATCCGATCATAAACTTATAAGAACAAAGTGCGAAATGTTCATACCGCCAAACCAACAATCACTTCCTCGTAAAATGTGGCACTATAAATCGGCAAAATGGAATGACCTTAAACAGTTTTACCTGGATTTTCCATGGCAAGAAGTTTGCTTTAAAACAGCTGATCCCACTATTTGCTGTAATGAAATAACAAAAGTAATCTTATCTGGAATGGATGCATATATCCCACATACAATAAAAAGCAGAGCTAATGCAAAACCTTGGTTCAACAGCCAGTGTCAAACGGCTGTACAGAAAAAACACAGAGCATATAACCTTTGGAAACGACAACAAACCGCTCAAAACCACACAGAATTTATAGAAGCCAGAAATAGTTGCAAAATTACTATTGACGCCGCCAAAGAAACATACAATCAAAGAATAAAAAACAGGTTGCTGAATTGTCCAAGTAGTTCTAGGTCCTTTTGGTCTCTTGCAAAAGCCGTTGGATCAAACTTCACCAAGTCATCCATACCACCACTTACAGATAAAAATACTCACTCAGCCACAACATCAGAGGAAAAAGCCAATATGCTGGCCAAAATCTTTTCCTCCAACTCAAACCTAACAGTGCCAAATGGAAAAACTCCACCGTTCATTGAAAGGGTTTCCCACAGTATGCCAGAGGTACCCTTTTGTCACAGAGAAATACGAAAATCCCTTAAAAAGTTGGATACAAACAAAGCAATGGGTCCAGATGGCATTCCCGCGATAGTACTCAAAAATTGTGCTAACGAACTCACGCCAACTTTCGCTAAATTATTCAATTTATCTTACAGGCAAGGAGTATATCCATCATCATGGAAGTCTGCCGCAGTACAACCTATTCCAAAGAAAGGAAAAAAGACAGATCCGTTAAACTATAGACCAATTGCTCTACTTCCGGTGATATCAAAAGTAATGGAAAGAGTTGTGAACAATCACCTAACCAAGTACTTGGAAAAGTACAAACTTATCAACGACAAGCAATACGGATTTCGAAAATATAGATCAACTGGCGATTTACTTACATACGTCACTCATTTATGGCAAAAAGCGATTGAGTTACGGGGCGAAACAAGAACAATTGCCTTAGATATATCAAAAGCATTCGATAAAGTCTGGCATGAAAATCTGCTCAACAAGCTTAAAGCAATGGGATTGTCGCCGAAACTTTGCACTTGGTTTGAAAGTTACCTTAAGGATAGATCCATTTATGTTGCACTGGATGGCCGGAACTCCAACTCTTACCAAATAAATGCTGGTGTGCCACAGGGAGCAATCCTTTCGCCAACACTTTTTCTGATTTACATAAATGACCTCATAGATAAAACAGTAAATCCACTTTATTGCTTTGCAGATGATGTAGGTACAATATTTTTTCTTCGAGGTTGTGGAAATAAAAGTAAAGTACTACAATAAAAACAACTCATTTATTATATTTAATTTACAATGATTGCCGAAAACTTTACTTCTTATCCTGTGCAGCATCTGTGGATCAGGATATTTTCGTTTTCATCTTCTGGATCAATGATATCGGAAGGTCTTTAAATATATTTTGCTCTAGATGTATTTGGAGGCAGGCTCATAGGAACATTATGTGTTCCATTCTATTGTGGCTAAGTCTTCTTCGGGATTATCAGTATTTTCTATCACAGTAAATAAACACTTTTTTTCTATTTTTATTTATGAGATGAAATGTCATCCCCTGGTTTTTGACAAAAAAATAGGCTTTGTTATTTACTCTATTCTTTTATTTCTTCTGTTGCTATTGGAAAACTAGCCGCCCACTTGTGTTTTTGGGCAAAAATTAACGTCAGTGTCAAACTCAAAATGTGTTGTTTTTTTGTCATCCCTAAAATTTTAGTAAGGCCCGCAATTTAGAAACCGAATAGGTGTCCCTAGGACTCTAATTTGTAGTGCCACCTATTGACTGATATTTAAATATTTTGCCTTGTTGTCATTTGCGTAAAAAATTAGCTGAATCGAATTTGTCGCCTTAAACTTACTAATAACTTGCTAATAATTTACTACTTTAATCGGCCTACTAACTTCGTGTTAAAATCTAGCGATCACTACCGTTCGTTATCTCTAACTGACTGTCGATGCGCGATGTCCGGCCCTATTTATAGGGTCGTCTCTCTTTCGCGAACTCTCCATCAGTTTTCGACGCCTGGAAAGTTCTCGTATTAATGCGACCGCAAGTCACAGATAACGCAACTAAAACCTAAAATAAATTCTAACATTAAAATTTAAATAAACTTAAATTTGTAACAATACCTATTCTATAAAAAACTTACCTAAATTCAGTAAAATCAGCGGAATCAGGAAGGTAGTATCACGGATCACCTTTGAGGTGATTCGTAGTAGTATGTTCACGATGATGCAATTGCAATTTAATTTAAATTTTACTGCTTGTATACTTTTTGTACCGCAATTCTTTAAAATGCCGAATGTACACTTTGTCTTTAAGCTTAGCTGGTTTATTTACTTCCAATATAGGGGACGGCTTTTCAGAGTTCAATTAATCCGCTGAGCGGCCAATTAATACCGGTGTTCCACAGGGTTCGGTTCTCGGTCCTTTCCTGTTTCGAATGTATACCCAGGATCTACTTCGATTAGATATTTCTGTCGATTTTGTTGTTTTTTCTAACGATGCGTCTCTGGAGTGGAGTGGTATTGATCAGTGCTGGATGGGGAACCGTAAGCCGGCCCGGGAAAAAATAGGCGAACGGCCCATAAGGCTAAGACCCCGGCTCACAAGGTACCGGCCCATAAGGTACCGGCTCATACGGTTCCGGCTCACGGGGATTTTTTTATTTTCGCATATGGCTCATTCACCCCTGGTACTGATGCTGACTAGTTAACTGAGACTGTCTAGAGCCCTGTATGTTGACATATTTGGATATATTAATCGAAATAAAGCACTGGTGCGATGCAAAACGATTGAGTTTTAATGTTGATAAAACAAAAATCTTGCACTTCCAAAATGCAGTTTGGGAGATGTTTTGCTGGAAAACTAACTTCTAGAAAACGACACTGATAACAAGTTTCTAGGGGTTTTTATTGACAGCGATCTGAAATTTAAGAAGCACATTAATAAACTGTCATCTAGTTGTTATGCTTTGAGGTCATTTAGGAGAAAAATAACAAGTTTTACCACCGGCCAGTCCAAGACTATCCGAAATCACGGTGAATAGAATAGACCGGTGTTCGGATCTTATAAATGTATGTTAAATTTTCACGACACTGGTGGTCCAGCTGATTTTTGTAAACAAGAGTTAGATATAATATGAACAACTAATATTTTTTGAAGTTTTTAAAAACTAAGGCAATTTTCCTACTATTTTTTAGTTCTGTCTTATAAAATACAGTACAAGCTCGGTAACGTGAACACAAAAAAACCAACCTCTATTCATATTATCGATAGTTCACATTAGCGGAAGTCATAATTTGACACTTCTTTGGGGAAATTAGACCATATTTATATGCTTAGAAGTTTAATGTTCCATTAGGTAATTACATTATAATGTATGTACTTAGAAAATATCAACTTAAGAAGAAAATACGTATGTACCTATTTAAAAAAAGACGTAATTTTTAATTGTTTTGTTTTGGATTTTGTGTTTATAAATATTGCTTTTTCTTCAATATCAATTGAATTTTCTTGAGCCCATTGAATGGACACCCGCAATGCTTCAATAGCTTTTGTATGTGTTGTTTTGGGCTTGGGTTCTTCAACAATATCACAACTATCTTCTTCTTCTTCATTATTTTCATCTGGATTATCATTTATATTAACTCTTCCATCATCCTGATTCCACTCAATGTCACTGGTCGTATGGTTAGCCTAAAATAAAATTTTACTTTCAATAAACATTACAATGATTATCTTATTCACAAAGTTACCTCTTGAACTCCTTGCAGTAAAGTCAAAGTTTCCGAAACAACTAAACCTCTTCGTCATTCCAAATTTTCTTTAGTTCAGCTAATGGTATACCGTCTTCATCTGTATATTATAATTTCTTAGATAAACTGGGATACCAACATTTGGATGATGTTCTTGGGGTAATTTTTTGCCAAGCACTGTTTAAATGTAAGACAGCATCTTTTAAAGTAGGTTTTTTTATAGAAATGAGTACATTATCACCAGGTGGTAGACGCTTTTTACTCATTGGGCGTCGACCGGTGAGATACCACCATGCCAGAAGTGAGTAGCGCTAAGTGGTATCACCACGTTCCGCTACTGCGCTGGCAGTCCGGTTCCAACAATGAGTAACAGATAGTATGATGGCGCTTCCAGGATCAAAATATTCCGGAGGTAAAATACCCGACCACTCGGATCTCCGGGCGTCGGGTGATCCTGGGGGTCCTTCATGCAAAGATATTAAAAGAAGACCAAAAACTCAACTCAGAATTGATTTTAGCAATATAAGAGGATTAAGTACCAACATGAATTCAGTTCACCAACATCTTGAAGAACAAAGACCTGACATCCTTGTTCTCACTGAAACTAAAATCAGTTCTGCAACACCTATTGTGAACTATCTTTATCCCGGCTATGACCTACACCACCGATTTCGACATAATTTTGGGATCTGTGTGTACATTAAAAATGACCTTTCATGTCATCGAGAGGAGAAGCTAGAACCAGCGAACCTCGATATCATATGGCTGAAATTCACCTCAAAGTCATCGACCAAGTTCATTTGCTGCCTCTACCGACCGCCAAGTAACACCGAGTATCAAACCTTTTTTGCGACATTATCCGAAAACTGTGATAATATACAGTCTAACTATCCACATGCGGAAATTGTTTTTTTAGGCGATTTCAACGTCCACAATATACCCTGGCTAAAACACCACAACAAAACAGATAATGAAGGCAGGGAAGCAGAAGCTTTTGCCATAAGTTGTGGTCTAACGCAGCTTGTCGATGAACCTACCCGTATCTCAGAAAGGGGTGAATTTGCAGCGCTTTTAGACTTGTTCCTAACTACAAATCCTGACTTGTACACAATTCAAGTAGATCCCCCACTTGGTTCATCCGATCATAAACTTATAAGAACAAAGTGCGAAATGTTCATACCGCCAAACCAACAATCACTTCCTCGTAAAATGTGGCACTATAAATCGGCAAAATGGAATGACCTTAAACAGTTTTACCTGGATTTTCCATGGCAAGAAGTTTGCTTTAAAACAGCTGATCCCACTATTTGCTGTAATGAAATAACAAAAGTAATCTTATCTGGAATGGATGCATATATCCCACATACAATAAAAAGCAGAGCTAATGCAAAACCTTGGTTCAACAGCCAGTGTCAAACGGCTGTACAGAAAAAACACAGAGCATATAACCTTTGGAAACGACAACAAACCGCTCAAAACCACACAGAATTTATAGAAGCCAGAAATAGTTGCAAAATTACTATTGACGCCGCCAAAGAAACATACAATCAAAGAATAAAAAACAGGTTGCTGAATTGTCCAAGTAGTTCTAGGTCCTTTTGGTCTCTTGCAAAAGCCGTTGGATCAAACTTCACCAAGTCATCCATACCACCACTTACAGATAAAAATACTCACTCAGCCACAACATCAGAGGAAAAAGCCAATATGCTGGCCAAAATCTTTTCCTCCAACTCAAACCTAACAGTGCCAAATGGAAAAACTCCACCGTTCATTGAAAGGGTTTCCCACAGTATGCCAGAGGTACCCTTTTGTCACAGAGAAATACGAAAATCCCTTAAAAAGTTGGATACAAACAAAGCAATGGGTCCAGATGGCATTCCCGCGATAGTACTCAAAAATTGTGCTAACGAACTCACGCCAACTTTCGCTAAATTATTCAATTTATCTTACAGGCAAGGAGTATATCCATCATCATGGAAGTCTGCCGCAGTACAACCTATTCCAAAGAAAGGAAAAAAGACAGATCCGTTAAACTATAGACCAATTGCTCTACTTCCGGTGATATCAAAAGTAATGGAAAGAGTTGTGAACAATCACCTAACCAAGTACTTGGAAAAGTACAAACTTATCAACGACAAGCAATACGGATTTCGAAAATATAGATCAACTGGCGATTTACTTACATACGTCACTCATTTATGGCAAAAAGCGATTGAGTTACGGGGCGAAACAAGAACAATTGCCTTAGATATATCAAAAGCATTCGATAAAGTCTGGCATGAAAATCTGCTCAACAAGCTTAAAGCAATGGGATTGTCGCCGAAACTTTGCACTTGGTTTGAAAGTTACCTTAAGGATAGATCCATTTATGTTGCACTGGATGGCCGGAACTCCAACTCTTACCAAATAAATGCTGGTGTGCCACAGGGAGCAATCCTTTCGCCAACACTTTTTCTGATTTACATAAATGACCTCATAGATAAAACAGTAAATCCACTTTATTGCTTTGCAGATGATGGCAATGTAGTCTCCTCAGTCATACCACCCACTCAGTGTCTATCCGCACGTGAATTCCATCATCTTAGACAAACTCAAATATCGCAGATAAATAACGACCTGGAGATAATAGAGGACTGGGGCAACAAAAACCTTGTACAGTTCAACGCGCAGAAAACCCAAGCAGCCCTGTTTTCAAAAAAGACCAGCACCGGTGAGCCAAACATCATGCTATCTGGAAGTGCTGTCACATTGCAGAGCCAGTTGAACATCTTAGGAGTCACTGCAGAGACCAACATGTCTTGGCACAGTCACGTGGCAGATATAGCTAAAAGGGCGTCCCAAAAGCTTGGGGTGCTATTTCGTACAAGACATCTGTATACACCAAGCCAACTGCTGACACTCTACAAAGCCCAGATTCGACCAACTATGGAGTACTGCTCACATATATGGAGTGCGGCACCCAAACATACCTTAATGCTTTTGAACACCGTGCAAAAACGAGCTATCAAGCTGATCAATGACCCCGCACTTACCCGTAGTTTGGATAGTCTCGAACATCGAAGAACTGTGGGCGATCTATCTCTCTTCTACAGGTATTATCACGGAAAATGCTCTGAAGAGTTGGCACGTATGATCCCCCCGGGAGTAGCACCTACTAGGCGAACACGGCAAACAGACGGTAACCATCAATTTACTGTCAAAATAGAGGCACCAAGAACCTCATTATATCAGAATTCATATCTCTGGAGAACAGCATCGCTGTGGAATAAACTCCCTGCGACAGTTTTCCCTGCAGGTTACAACCTGAACCGTTTCAAAACCAACACACACCAACATTTCCGCGCACTGGCCGCTTCTCGAGCGTGATAGGGACCTCCTTGCGAGTGCGCTTAACCGTAAAAAAAAAAAAAAAATCTGCCACAATTGAAGTTAACAAACTTTTTCTGTAATACAGTTTTGTCAGTCGAAGGGCATTTTGATCCATCGGCTGGATAATTGGGGTCACATTAGGAGGCATAAACATAGCAAATATGTTTCCGTCACCGGTTTTTAATTCGTTTTCTGAGGGATGAGAGAGAGCGTTGTCCAAAAGAAGAATGGCCTTTAGTGAAAGATGGTGCCCTTTTAAATACTGCTTCACCTAAAAACACCGGCATACAAAAAAACGAGTTGTTTGTACATCAGACACGGCCTTCCTACCGGCATGTATTTTGAGCCGCTGAATCCGAATTTCAAGTCAGTTTGGGCTGTCCACCCTTCAATATCGAGTAATTTTTTTTACTAATACAATGACAGTTTTTTGCTATTTTTAACATTTTTCAATGTTTTTGTACAATTTCTATGATTTAGAACGGTTTATTGTCTAAATAAACTTTAGATTTGTATTCAGCCGATCGAAATACATAAATTATGCTTGGTTTTGATTCACAATTTTTTTTATGACTATTTATCCCATCCGTCGCGTATCAGCTCAGACACGCTGAAACAAGCTTAAAAATAGAGGAACAATCAAATATTTGGGGTATATTTTTCGGGAATTAGGTAATTCCCCGAAAAAACCTATTTTGAATGAATTGTTTTGAGTGTTCACATTATCGAGCGGCCGACTTGTTCACGTTATAGAGTATCCAATACAAAAAATATTTTGTTCACAAAACCGCGTTGTTCGCATAAGCCAGTGTTTACATTACCGAGCTTGCACTGTAATATTTTTCAGACATACCAGTCGTTATTTTTTTTTAGCCCGCTTCATTTCTCTTTACACAAAAATTAAAATTCGAAGAAAATAATGTGTGCGTTTCAGCTTCAAAAATAATCCGCTGACCTACATCTTTGTTTACTTCCCAAGTCCTCGGTTCACCTTTGATATTAAACGATCACATTCAGTTTGACTTGAAGTTTAAGTTTTGTGTAATAAAAAATAAAGCGGGCTAAAAAAAATAACGACAATAAGTCTAGAAAATTATATTTTATAAGGATGTACCAGAAAACAGTGGGAAAACTGCCTTAGTTTACAAAAAATTCAAAAAATATTAGTAGTTCCGTTGTTCATATCATATCTAACTTTTGTTTACAAAAATCAGCTGGACCACCAGTGCCGTGAAAAATTCGACATATATATATAAGATCCGAATACCGGTCTATTCTATCCACCGTGATTTCGGATAGTCTTGGACTGGCCGGTGGTAAAACTTGTTATTTTTCTTTGGTAGAATGACATCTGCTTCAGGGGTGATTTTAGCCAAAACTTATTTCATGTCATCTTCAAAATTCAAAAAAGGACAATAAGGAGCATTTGTCGCATAAAGACCAGAGAATTATGTCGACCGTTATTTCTTAAACATAATAGTTTAACATTTCCTTCCATCTACATTCTTGAAACCGCATGCATAATATTCAAAAAGTGTGGGCACGAGTTTCAGAACATCGGAAGATACAGCAGTAGAAGAATATTTCAACCAACAGTTACAACTACCACGCTCTGACTTGTGAAAAAATCAATAGGCCATCAGGGAAAAATATTTTTAATAAACTTACACTTTCAATTAGGGAATTCAAATGTGAAAAAAAGTTTCTGGTAGCATAGGCGTATTATAATAGTATTCACGAGTTTTTGAATGACACGTGAGAACTGAAATCTTTGACAAGTTATTATTGTTAGATTATTATAGTTATTAGCAATAAAGCCAGGCACTATTCTGACAGTTCCATTTAAAAGTGACAGTTGATTTTTCAAAATTGACATACTAAAGTCGACTTTATAAATTCAGTCGTTTATTTCCCATTAATAATGGCGGCACAATTAATTCCGGCTCTTATAATACACAAAGGCGTAATTTTGAAAGAAGCCAGCTGTTCCTAAAATGAAAAACTGTCAGAATAGTGCCCGGCACAATTACTGCCTGACTTTATTGCAATAAGTCCCTGTTGTAGTTTTAGGATCATTCCTTTGTGTCTGAGTAGGTGCTTGTCCGTGTGTATCTTTATTTGTAATATTTACTTATGATTTTATTACTTTTTTTTAAACATTTTATGACTGTCCTGCAAGATATGTAATTTTTTAATTTTTTTTTAATATCTTAATTTTATTTTTATTACCTTATAGGTATTAATATTTTAACAATGTGATTTTATCGGGCAAATTTTAATATTACTAAAATGATAGTACTCTCAGTTTTGCTTCCTTATCTTGATTGTTTTTTTTATCAGCGTTAAAATTGAAGTAATCTCCATATCAAAATTTTTGAGATAGCTTTTTGACACTCATCAGCTGTTTACCATAACAAATGGCATAGGCCAACGAAAAAAAGTTGTAAAAAGTTGTCTCAAAAATAATGATATGGAGATTATTCATAATTGTAGGCAGTGAATTATTTATAATTATGGACAGTGACGTATTTATAATTATTGCTATAGGCAGTTACACTTTTGTGACATTTACAACATTTCAAGCAACAAAAAAAAATCTAAAAAATGGCATGCCTTTGACTTGTTTTTGTCTGCGGGTTTTTTTTCAACCTACAGTCAGCATCTTTTTATCCCGAGACCTTTAACCTTTAATTTTATACCAATATGACATATTTAATTTATTTTGTTTCTTTCATCTCAAATTCACAAAAGTATAACTGCGTATGGCAAGGACTATAGTATAGACTTCCTACTTTATATATCTAGTTAGGTAGCTAAAAAAATATTCGAATAATAATATATTATTAAGCATGGCTTTTCTCAAAGAATACTGTGTATTTTAGCACTAATAAAGCTACTTTTTGATTGATTGATTGAAAAAATCGTTTTTGTCATCGTCGTTCAACCTCGAAAATGGATTTTCCAATGAAATAAACACTGCATCGTATACAGGGAATATTGGGAAAAATAAATAAAATAAAAACCTAATCAGAACCGAATGTAAACAATCATAAATAAAGGATTTTAGTTTCGGTTCGGCCGGAAACTATTTCAAGAATGTACGCAGGTTTAACACCTGATTCCTTGTACTGTCAAATCATGCGACGTTGTCATGACAACCAACGGACGCCTTCACCCCGCGGCATATCAAGTAGACACAGACGAACGAAAAACAAAAATCGCTTCAACAATGATTGTCTGTACGCTGGACCCGCACAGGATCCGTGGCGGAAAACACGCACGGCTTGTAATCGGTTAATAGGTAATAAGGTGATCAACCGCTCGTTCGGTTGTGATGACGCGGCGCGGCTCCGATTTTTAATTTTTTGTCCTGTCTTAAGTTCGTAGATTTATTATATTTTGTAAAAAAAAGAGGTGAAGCAGCGCTTTACCTGCGTCAATGAATTTTTCTCAACACAAGAACCTTTCAAAATTACGGGCGGCGGACGAAACATCGAAAGACAGAATGTCGAAAGTACAAAATGTCGAAATTACAAAATGTCGAAATGTCGAAGTTACAAAATGACGAAATTACAAAATGTCGAAATTACCAAACTAAACTACAACACTGCTAATTTTTTGTAATTTCGACATTTTGTAATTTGACATTTTGTAATTTCGACATTTTATAATTTCGACATTTTGTAATTTCGACATTTTGCTTTTTGACATTTTGTAATTTTGACATTTTGTAATTTCGGCATTTTGTAATTTCGACATTTTGTAATTTCGACATTTTGTAATTTCGATATTTTGTAATTTCGACATTTTGTAATTTCGATATTTTGTAATTTCGACATTTTGTAATTTCGACATTTTGTAGTTTCGACATTTTAAATTTCGATATTTTGTTTTCGACATTTTGTACTTTCGACATTTTGTGTTTCAATGTTTTGGCCCTCGCCCCAAAATTACGTTCTGAATGCCAATCTTTACCCAAAAGCATACAATGCAGTAGAAGAATATTTCAACAGCTACCACGCTCTGAACTTGTAAAAAATTCTTAAAAATCCATATCTATCAGTTTATAAAAGTTTCTGGTAGCATACTCTTATTATAACAGTATTGACGAGTTTTTGAATGACACGTGAGAACTGAAATCTTTGACAAGTTATTATTGTTAGATTATTATAATTATTGTAGTTGTAGGATCATTCCTAATGTTTGTGTCTGTCTAGGTGCTTGTCCGTGTGTATCTTACTGATTTAAGCCTCAGAGAATTTCTTTGTGTTCAAGTAAATATTGTAATTTTATAACTTTTTTAAAACCATTTTATTAACTCCTGTAAGATTTGTAATTTTTTTATTTTTTATTTTATTAATATTTTAATTTTAATTTTATTACCTAATATTAATATTTTAACAATGTAATTTTATCGGACAAATTATGGTATTACTTGAATGATAATACTCTCATTTTTGTTTTCTTATCTTGTTTTTTTTTGCCAGCGTTAAAAGTGAAGTATTCATAATTGTAGGCATTGAAGTATTTATAATTATGGGCAGTGACGTATTTATAACTATAGGTTTAGTACAATTTTCTTCCTGCTTTATAGATATAGTTAGCTAAGAAATACTCTGCCAATATATGGGCACCTAAGCTCACACTAGGTTCTATAGATGTAGAGTACGGGTGAGCTAATATAACTAAAAACTTAAATATATTTTATTCAACTCCAAACTCAATTACCTATCGTTGGATACCACACAAGCCCTTTGTTAAAAAAACTAAAATATATTTTGTTTAACTCTAGACCCAATTACCTTTCGTTTGATAACACACACGACATATTTTCACTTAATCTCTCATTTTTAATTTACCCCCCACCCTTTTTTTTAAACTAAAATTAATTTTGTTTAATTCCAGACTCAATTACCTTTCGTTTGATATCACACACGCCATATTTTCACATAAACTCTAGTTTTTGAAATCTACCCCCACCCTCTTATTTGGCTTATGCTCGGTGGATTTTGTTCATTCAAATGGGACCATCTTGACGCAAGATCCAGCCAAGGTACCAAATTTCATTAAAATCGGACAAGCGGTTTTTGAGTTATGCGCGTTGGTCGTTACAGACAGACAGACATACAGACAGACAGACAGACAGACAGACAGACAGACAGACAGACAGACAGACAGACAGACAGACAGACAGACAGACAGACAGACGGCGCAACAAAAAAGTCTCAAAATCATCTGAAACGCAAAGATATATAAAATTTTTTGAAATCGGAGCAACTTTTTTTTTCTCGAAAAAATTAGGATCACTATAGCTCACACTACTATAGTATAGTAGTGTGAGCTAAAAATATTCGATTAGTAACATGCATCAAAGAATATTGTGTATATTAGCACTAATAAAGCTACTTTTTGATTGATTGATTGAAAAAGTCTAAAAACGGTTTTTCCAGTAAAACAAATACTGCATCGGACACAGGGAAGATTGTGCAAAATAATTAAAATAAAAACCGAATGTCAACAATCATAGATAAACAATAAAAACCTGATTCCTTGCACTTCCAAATCATGCGCCGTTGTCATGACCACTAACGGACGCCTTCACCCCGCGGCATATCAAGTAGACACAGGCGAACGAAAAACAAAAAACGCTTTAACAATGATTGTCTATACGCTGGACCCGCACAAAATCCGCGGCGGGGAACACTCACGGTTTTTTATCGGTTAATAGGTAATAAAGTAACCAACCGCAATTTTTAATTTTTTGTTCTGTATTAGATTCGTAGATTTATTATATTTAGTCTGGAAAAAACAGGTGAAGCAGCACTTCAACTGCGTCATTGATGAATCTGCCTGAATCTTTCTCAACTCAAGAACCGTTCAAAATTACCTTCTGAATGCCGATCTTTAAGAAAAAACTCACGGTGCGCTTTTGAGATGCAGCAATTAACCTTAATCGGTCAATGACCTTTAGCGTCAAGTTATTTAAATAAATTGTAGGATTCTTTGAAATTGGCTTATTGCATTCCAAACAAATGTAATACAACTCAAATGATAAAAGCTCTAAAACTAAATGGAACTTTGATTGACCAATACCACTTGATTAACGAAATTTTCTGCACCACCAAAGAGAACCAATGGGAAGCTCCTGAAATTGTAGTTATGTAAGTATTCGTAGGTAAGGTCCATTCAATTTATTTTAGAACTTGTGGGGCTTTGTCTCCTCCATAGCATTTTTAGCCAAGGTCGCCCAAATGAGGAGTCGAGAAGAAGAACTCCAACACTCAACTTTTATAGGTGGTCCCAAACCAAAACAAACTTGATGTACTATACAAGGGTGGTTCTGGAACAAAAGTCTGGGGAGTGAGGGTAGAGTCCCTGTATGTGACAGATATTGATATCTGTCACAAACAGGGACTCTAAGTGGGAATAATGGTGAAACGGTAAAAAAATTGTCTTAGATCAAAGCAAATTGCTTTGAAGTAAAATAATATATGCTTTCCTATTCACCAAGAGAATATTTTCTTGATATTGCACAAAAAATGTCTTGCCTCTTTATTTTAATGTAAAACAGAAATTGTTTTATTATAAATTGAAATTGAATTAATCTAAGGCCAAAGAAGATAAGGGCACCGTTTTCTCTGGAAGCAAAATATTACGTATATAAAGACAATTTGCTTTGTTACAAAATGGAGTATACTGGAACAAAACAAAACAACAAAAGAAGAAAAATAAAGGCTCAGTTTAAGATTAAACCCTGCGTTGAACTAAAAAACATATTTTAATTCAAAACAAATTGTTTAAAGCTAAAACAATTTATTCAAGAAAAGAACGTATTTTATTGTAGAGAAAATTTTTCACCGTGATAAATGCACAGGAAAAAAACGAAAAGGAAATATTCGCACAGAAAAAACCGCTACACAGAAAAAAGCGCGCGCGTATTAAAGCGCACACTAGAAAAGGGCACAGAGAAAAAAGTGCACCTAGAAAAACAGCGTACAGGGAAATCAATTAAAGAAAAGTAGTTACTTAATCATAAAACCGCTGAAAAAAATATGGAAAATTTTTTGAATGATGAAACGTTGACTGCTATATAAAGAAGCTTTTGGAAGTAAATTTATTTGATGGCTTTCAAAATGTACCATTTTCGCAACTTCGTGTAATATTGCATTACTTTGATCAAGTTACCATGGTGTTATACCTCCACTCGTTTTTCTTGTCAACCATGGATCTGGGCCAAAATCTAGGGGGGGGATAATGGTCGACGGCAACATTATTTATGTAATAATTTTTTTTTCTAGGGGGGTTATTATGTGGTTAGCCCGATTATTATTAAATAAAAGTCCCTATATTTTTTTCTAAGTTAAGATGGGTACCACGTTACCCCCCCCCCCCTAAAATCCGCGCTTGTTTCTTGTTAATACAAAATTACAATATTTATTTATTTTAGGACTGTTATATTTATCATAGTTTTGCTGATGGTGGTCTCTACCATTTACGACGTCTTTATTTTTTATAGCGAAGCAGGTAAGTAATTCTTATGGCTGTCACAAAAACGTCGTTCAAAATAACTATATATTAGTACCCAGTGACGGCTGCTACAGAAATAGCAAGGGGGCAGTGCCCTCCCAAAACTAGACAACAAATAGTATTATTTATTGATACAGTCTTCTGATATCTTCTTCATACTCTTGTAATGACTCTCCTGCTCTTTGCTGACGAATATTTAATTCTGACCAATGTAAATTTCGCAAGTGTTCATCTCCATATCTTCTTTCTAACGCTGCCACCAAAGCATTGTAACTCTGTTTTTGTTCGGCTGGAATGAACCTTAAAAGTCCCAGAGCAGGTTCTCGTAAAGCTACTAACAAAGCTCTAGCTTTCTCGTCATCGTCCCAGCCATTTGCAGCAACGGCAGCTTCAAACTGTTGTTTGTAGGTGGACGAGGAAGACATACCATTCAAATTTGGAACTTTTATTTTGTTGTGTTCTTTTTGAAGCTGTATAAGCTGTTTTGACACGTCCTGGAATTTTTCTTCCATGGTTTGAAAAACTTCTTCCCTTACATTCTGTAGTTTGTTCTCCACTTTTTCTTCAACATGTTGTACCTTTTCTTCAACATTTTGTACCTTCCCTTTAACATTTTGTACCGTTTCTTCTACATTCTGCAATTTATTTTGTACCTTTTGTTCTATACTATGCATTCTTTGTATTATTTCTTCCTGAAGATCTTCGGTTGCAGTCTTAAACTCTTCTCTCAGCTGTTCGGAGTTGCTCTTTATCTGATCGAAGTTTTCTTGCATGCTATCTAATGACTGTCTCATGTCGTTCTGGTTTTGTTCCATGGTCTGTTTGATATCGCCCTGGTTTTGTTCCATGGTCTGCTTCATGTCGTCCATGGTCCGTTTCATATCACCCTGGTTTTGAGCCATTTGAACTGCTAGAGCCTGCATCATTTTAGTTAGATCTTCCATCTTTTTTTGATCTATAAAGCTAATGTCGTAGTCGGTTTTTCAATATCTCCTCCAAATCTTAAATAAGACCTAATGGAATGTTACTCTTTCTGCTACTAGGCAAATGTAGAAGACGCTTTTTGATTATCTCTTTTAGTTCACGAATAGATCGTCGTAGAACGTTATGGAATATTTTAGAAATTCTTTCTAATTCTTACTTTTGAAATTACTAATCTAATGTCGAAGTCGCCTTTTGGATATCTCTTCTGGTTCTCGAATAAAACGTCGTAGAATGTTATGGAATATTCTGGAAGTTTCTAATTAATTATCAATTTTTGGACTGCAAAGTTACTGTCGAAGTCGGTTCTCAAAAATCTCTTTTGATTTTTGAATAAAACAATATCGAACTTCTTCGAATATTCTGAAAAAATCAAGTCTTCTGTCCAATTGTCCTAGCCGGTGGTACTATGTAAGGATAGTCTTTGCACTATTCAGTTCTGAATATTCTGGCAAAATCACTTACTGTTCTTCTTTTCAATTGTCCTAGCCGGTGGTACTATGTAAGGATATTCTTTGCACTATTTATATCTATCTCACTTCTGACACCAATTGTTACGGGTTCACAACGACAAATTAAAACTCGCAAATGTCAAAAACGATACGTCAATTTATTTCGAAAATTATATAAAAAAACACGCACTTAAACTTACTGATAACTTGCTCATAACTCACTACTTTAATCGGCCTCTTAACTTCGTGTTAATATCCCGCGATCACTACCGTTGGTTATCTTTGACTGACTCGATGCGCGACGTCCGGCCCTATATATAGGGTCTGCCTACTATTCGAGAACCATCCATCCTTCTTCCATTCACGAGCATTCTCGTCTCTTCCAGAAGGTGCGCGGCCGAGCATGAGTGTGTCATAGATAACGCAACTAAAACCTAGACTAAGAATACAACCTTAAGATAAGTCAACCTAACACTACATTAAACCTAAATAAATTCTCACTAAAAAATTTAAATAACTTAAATTTGTAACAATATTTACAACAGCACAGGTACACACAATTTAATTTTTAGGTATTATTTAAACCTATAACGACACAAGATAAAGGATTGTATATGCTGCATACATACAGAAAATTTTGTTTTAAATTTTTCTGTTGTTTATTTCTGTTTTGGTAGATTGTCAGAAAAACTTTATAAATGTCTAAACTCTACCACCAGTATTTACTAAGACCTTAAGACTTACCATTGTAGACCGGGTTTAGGTATCAAGTCTATAGACTTGATACCGACCGGTCTAAGTCTACTTATTTAATACTCACGGGTCAAATAACTGCAAAGATTTGATTCACCCTAATTTGCAATATGATAGTAAGTATTTCTCAGTGAGATTCATCTCATATAAGTTCAAATTAACTTTAAAAATAAAGAAAAACCACATAAAAATTTTGTAATGAAATGTCATTTTTTGGAAATTCAGTCTATGCAGTCGTAGGATTCCCGTTAAAAATAGTCTCAAATTGTAGTAACACCCCTGAGGGGCGGTTTAAAGTTCAAAAAACAATAGAAATAATCCATGAATGACAAAAAAACTAATTTACAAAAATATTTAAAGCTAAATAATACATTAATAACTTAAAACTATATTTGTAGATGCATTACCGTATTAAATACGTATCAATATTTAAAACTGTAAAAAGCACAAGATATATTAGAATCCCCTTTTAATTACACATTCACCAAAACAATCGACCATCGGTTTAATCGTCGCTAACTTGTCTAAAAAATTAACATGTAAAATATAGCGGACAGCTGACACTGATTTACACCGTTTTTATTCGACATTTCCTAGTGACGTTTGGAGGTTTAAATATGGCTACCCTTTTTAAGCCAAAATATTTTGTACTTTTTATTTATTTATAACCTTTGTGTGGAAATAATGTCGTTGTTACAACGAAAAAAGATTACCCATAGCGCAAGGTATTTATGAACAATTTATATAAATATTAAAAACTATTGCATTCACGGAAAAAATAAGTTAGACCTTCAACCAAAATGTAGACTTTTAAACCTAGGATTGTAGCACTTAGCACTGTAGACCCTTTAGTAAATACTGGTGTATATGTCTCTGTTAGCGATAACCTATGCTTCAGATAGTTGAGGTTACTCGATATTGTATTATGATATCATTTTGAGACAAAAAACTAATGCACAAACTGGACTTGTCTCTGTTGATGATAATCTATGCTTCACTAAGCTTCAGATAGTCTGGTAACTGGAACTCCTATTATGATCATGTTGGGGCAGATAACTATCAAATTTCGAAAAGTTCTTGTGCAAACCCACCAGACCGTCGAATATGTAGTTATATAGCTTATTGATGCACAATTTAGTTCAAAATATATACTTATAAATGTTTTCAACTTTAACAAATATATCCGAAAAAAAATCTCGAAAAATTTATTTTCTGTTCGATTTCCCTTGGTAGTGGCCAACTGGCCTCTCTGTGATTTAATGCACACCATACATATTGGTTCGTTGAAAATAAATCCGCACCGAAGGATACACTCAATGGACGTGGGTAACGGATTTACCGCGCTTTAAGAAAAAATCCGCGCGGAAAATACCCTTAATGGACAGGCAGCTTTAGAGACTTTATTTTTAAGTGGGCTTTATTCAGGAGTGCGTTCATGATTCGGATTAAAATTTATCGTGTGAACTTTACCCAGACGCGCCGGGCGTTGACCGGACGTCTTCTGTCTGTCATTTCTCAATTTTGTATTTGTTTTGACATAATATGGACACATAATATTCATATTAATCAATTTGAAGTTTAGTGAAAAACTTGGCTTTTATTGTAATGGGGTTCCGTCCTGATTATATACCACATTACACTTGAAATGCACCGTAACAAGCCTTAGCTAATACATTCTCCCTTTTTGTATTATTGTGTATGTAAGCAACAAGGACTTAATCGCGATTAAACCCATAATCGCGCTTAAGTGCTTACGGTGCATCTGAGGGTATGTGAGGGGGTTGAAAAGGGCATATTACGTGCCCAAACACTTTAGTGAAGTTTAAAACAATATTATTTTGACAAAAAAAAGGAGTAAAGTTGGGTTAAAGTTTGCTTTCATATGTTGATCTCGCAGGCGCGACAAGTTAAATTTTACCCAACCAATTGAGGTAGATAAATAGTTGTTCGCCGTGTGTTAATCGTGAACGTCTTTTTGCCTTCCCGGTGTGCACACTGGAACCGAACCGAACCGAACCGAATTATGAACGAAAAATTCATCCAACCGGACGCGCACGGCGTCAGTCGTAAACGGGCAAAAAGAAACGCTGCGCGCGAACGGTTTGCACACGGCGTTTGTCATGAACGTACCCCTGATGTAGGGCGTTGGGAAGCAACTATACTGGAGACACTTGGGGACTTAATAGGGACTTATTGCAATAGTGCCGGGCACTATATTGACAGTTTCGCACTATAAGAACAACTGTCTTCTTTTAAAATTAGCCCTTTGTGTATTATAAGGCCTAATTGTGAAAGAAGCTGTTCTTATAATGCGAAACTGTAGAATAGTCCCAATTGTGTTTCGATGTAATAACTCTTAGAATTTTAGGGTCGGTTACTCAATAGGGGGTCTGCCGTGACCCGTGGCTTCTGATCCTCTATTGAGAAACCGGCCCTTAGACTTATAAACTACTATTTTAGAACCAGCTCATCCCCTTTACGTGGCTTTCTCGGTTTACTCCAATGGGAAAAAACTTTTCCATGTCACCTCTAGTAAAGGTTCTCAGGAGCAAATTTTGGCTTTCCACGGGATGAAATTTATTGGAATGTTCTGGATTATCGCCGGACATAATGGATTGCTTTATTATTTTTTGCCATCGGATAATTGGCATGAAGGAAAAGATGTAAGTTATAATGTTAACTTAATTAATTTTTAAAACATTTCTCTTAATAGTTGAAAGGCCTATGGTATCCCTAAAATAGTTTTTTTACTATGCTAGATAGATTAGTAATACATCACACAATTTTAGGTTACCGGGTGTTAGCCTCCAATCTGAGTAGTAGGGCAGGTGTGACGTCATAAATCCAAGATAGCGGCTTTTTCATGTTTTTTCACAAATTTTGGTTTGTAACTTTTGCAAAATGAGTTTTACAGAAAAACTTTTAATATGTTTGCAGTAGAACAACAATTAAGATAGTATAGAAATTAGCTTTATTATTAAGGTATTAATTATTTTAAAAACCCAAAAAAAATTGAAAGTTTTTATACTACCCGGAATCGATTGGTTATGGACCACACAATTTTAAGTCGCTGAATTTTTGCCTCAAATTTAAATAAAAGCGGCTGTGTAACTTTAAAGATCCAAGAATGCGACTTTTCAATGTTATTTAAACTTTGCAGAAAAATTATATGGGTTATGATTTGTTTGTAATAGAACAATGTAATTTTTGTTTCAATGAGGTTTGTGTCTCACGAACTAAAAAAATAATTTGAAGGAAGTTCACGAGGTAAAAAGTTTTTACAAAAAAGTTTCACGGGCAAGACCCGAGCTACCTTTACCTCTGAGGTCTTGCCCGTGAAACTTTTTTGTAAAAAAATAATGTTATTTTTTAAAATATTAAAAAAATTATAAAAACTCAAGAATGAATAAGAAAGTTTAAGATTACCATCGGTCGGTCGATTGGTGATGAATTACTCAATTTTAAGTCGCCTTAAATTTTGAGTAGGAGGGCCTATCGGGTGAGCCAAAAAAAAACCGGACAATTTTTTTTTCATTATTTTTAACCGAACCGAACCGAACCGAACCGAACTTCTGAACTATGTTATCCATTTTAATGGGACAAACTAGACTTGATAGAGAATTAATCATAGTTTGGACCAAACTAAATTGTACCCTACAAAGATGCTCGTTTATTCTTGTGTTGCGAACATATTTTAATTATTTTTTTTAAATTGATGAAAAAGCTGCATTCTTGCCGCGTACAACAAGGTATGAGTCAGCAAAATCGGTTCAGTGGTTCTAAAAAAAAATATTTTTGTTTCAACCATTGTTTTAAACATTATACGATTGCCTTGCCAATCATGTCTGCACTTATTTCCTTATAAATTCATTACAACTGAACCGACTTTGATGAAATAAAAAACATATAGAGTGAGAATTGATTGCTTTTTAAAAATCATGATGAAAATTTATCGCCATTTTGATATTTAAGATGGCGGACAGATCATACTTGATTCTTAAAAATGGCGTGTTTATTCTAATTTTCCGAAAACGTTTTAGTTTTTTTTTAATTTATAGAAAATCAATACTTTACCTAACACCAACAAAACAAAGTGTGTGGTGGTTCTCAAAAAACCTAGTTTTGTTTCCACCATTGTTTTACACATTCTACGATTGCATTGCCAATCCTGTCTGCATTCATTTCCTTATAAATTCGGTATTACTAAACCGATTATAGTGAAATAAAAAAATAGTGTTAAGAATTAATTGCTCTTTAAAGGTTGTTATCGCAATTTTCCACCGTCTTGAAATTTAAGATGTCAGACAGAAACCTACTTGATTCTTCAAAATAGCGTGTTTATTCTTATTTTGCGAAAATGTTTGAGTGCTTTCTTTATTTATAGAAGAACATTACTTTTCTCCCGCATAAAGAGGTACAAGTTAATAAAATCGGTGTAGTACTTCTCACAAAATCGGATTTTAATTTACAAATTATACGATTGCATTGTCAATCCTGTCCGCATGCATTTCTTAATTAATTTATTATTACTGAACCGATTTTAGTGAAATAATAAATTTATAAGGAACTGAATGCAGACAGGATTCGCAATACAATAGTATAATTTGTAAAACAAGGGTTAAAAAATCAAATTTGTGAGAACCACTAAGCCGATTTTATTATTTTGTAGCTTGTTAAGCAGGAGAAAAGTAGTGCTTTTCTATAGACTAAAACAAACTAAAACACTTTCAGAAAAGCAGAATCAAGAAAGCCATTTTGAAGAATCAAGTATGCTTCTGTCCGTCATCCTAAATTTTAAGATGGCGATAAAAAGCAAGTAATTCTCACCAGGATGTTTTGATTTCATCAAAATCGGTTTCGTAGTAAGGAATTTAATAGGAAATAAGTGCAGACATGATTGGCAAGGCAATCGTAAAATGTTCAAAAGAATAATTGAAATAATTTTTTTTTTAAACCATCAAACCTATTTTGATGGTTCGTACCTTGTTGGGATTGGAAAGAATGCAGTATTTTTACTGATTTAAATAAATAATTAAGTTCGCAACACAAGAATAAACGGGCATCTTTGAATGGTACAATTTAATTTCGTCCGCCATCTTGGATTTTCGGATGGCGGACCAAAAAATATATTTACTCAACACACTGATTAATTCTCTGTCAATTGCAGTTTGTCCCATTGAAATCGATGGCACAGTTCAAAAGGTATAATAAAAAAAATTGTCCGGTTTTTCCAAATCCAAATTTGTGGTATTTTTCATTTTTTCAACAAACTTTGCTTACAATTTGCGCTAAAATAGGTTTACAGAAAAACTGTTAATACGTTTTCTGTTTGCAGGAGAAAACCAAATAATATGGTCAAAAAATTAGTTTTATATCTTAAAAAATAACGAAGATGTAAATTTTCTTCAAAATATAAAAAAAACTTTCTTTACCCAAACTTCTCTGACCAACAAAAAACATATTTACACTTTTTCTCTAAAACTAAATTAGCAAGCAATCAAAGTTTGTGACAAAACATGAAAAAATCTTGGAATTATGACCTCACACAAGCACTTCTACATAACTTCAAGGCAAACACACGGATACTTAACCTTGAGTGATCCGTGTCAAAACTTTCTTGGCCAATCTTCATTTTATAGTTTTTTTTGTATTTAAAAAATAATATCTTTTTTGGTGCTTGAGATATAAATCTTATTTAAACGACAATTAAATTTTTGTTCTAATGCGAATAAATCACGACCTATACATTCTTCTGTAAAGTACACGTGGCAAAAGTAGTTTTAAAAAATCTTGAACAGCTATCTCACGGGACACGATTTTTGACTATAAGCCACTCAACTATAAGGGTCTTTGTAACTAAGATGATTTTCATAAGTGTACAGTCAGGGACTTTTTAAATTGCTGGTGTATTTTTTTCTGTCAAAATTTATAATTTAAAGATATTGGAAAAATATGTTTTTATAATACGTGTAAAATATGTATAAAGACAAAGGTAAGGTTCACTATTTTTACCTTCCTAGCTCGCATAGCAATGGCTAGAGAAGAAGAAGAAAAATTTTTGAGATAACGCCGAAAATGTGTTATTTGGGTGTATTTTGACCTATTTTAGCAATATCGTCGTGATGTCGGTCTGTGTGTCTGTGTGTGTGTATAATATTTCTGTTCGTAACACGATAGCTCCTAAACCGCTAAACCGATTTTCATAAAATATTCAGGTAAAATAGTGGTCGACACTCTTACGAGCTGATTAGATTTTGGTCAAAATCCATTAACGCTAATGACAGATTTTTGACAATTAAAAACTTTAAAAAAACTTTTTAACGGAGCATCGTATCAATATACAGTTTTCGGAATATAGTAGACTACATTTTGCTCAATAATTCGTGTTATAACAAAAAACTTTGTAAGAGCTTCAGTTTTTCAGATATTTACAAAACACTGTTTTCCAGGCTGATATATTATCATGGCTGCACTTGAAGTATGCTAATAGGCTAGCTAGGAAGGTATCAAATCCCTCATGGATCCATTTATTTTGGTTTGGTTCAAACTGGGTTTCCTAATTTCTAATAGGAATATTTTTTAATTTCGAGCGCGGCCATTTAAAAAGTCCCTGACTGTACCATTTGTATATGTCGGTTTAAGTTAGTCCGGGTTTACGTGTGTTTAAATTTTTAGTTCTTAAGCAAAAAATACTCAGCTTATCTTCAGACTGGTCATTTAGCCGTGGACACCTTCTTCTTCATTTCTGGATTTCTGTTGACTTTTTTGTATTTTAAAACTGAAGCACGCAAATCTATTTTGAAGCAAGTTATTAATGTGCCCTTAGGTCTTTTGCATAGATATTTAAGGTAATCCCTACATATATAAGTATTTATTATTCTAGTTATAACATAATTGTCATTTCTATTTTATTCGTGTAATCTGATCATGGCAAATGGAAACATGGCAGCTCTGCCGCCTCTACAAAAAAAAGATAAGCAGATTAAGGTGGCTTCGCCACCTTATGTGAGTACGATGTAGAAATTCTAAGCAATTTTTTCGACAATTAACGGCGGCAATCTGTAACTGGCTTTGGCTTTATATTAAGGACTTATTGTAATAAAGCCAGGCAGTGATAGTGCCAGGCAAGATTTTGACAGCTTTACATTGTAAGATCAGATGTGATCTTCTAACATAAGGCCTTTGTTTATTATAAGAACCGGAATAAATACTGCCTTCCTTCTAATAGTAAATAAACCACTTACTTTTAAATTCGACTTTGTTTCTGACAATATAACAACCTATATTTTGACAATTTTTCATTAAAAACTAACAGTTGATGATTCAAAGTTGACATGACAAAGTCGAATTTAAAAATAGGTGGTTTATTGACTTTTAATTACAAAATGCAGTATTTATTCCGGTTCTTATAGGCCCTCTATTGAAAGATCACAGCTGGTCATACAATGTAAAACTGTTAAAATACTGCCTGGCTTTATGCCCGAATAGGGACTTATAGAGTAGTGACAGGCAGTATTTTGATAGTTTTACATTGATTACATCTTTTAAAATTGAAATAACAAAGTCGAATTGAAAAATAAGAGATTTATTTATTAGGGGCTTATTTCTATAAACTCAGGCAGTTATGTGCCAGGTAGGGTTCTGATAGTTTTACATTGAAAACTGATAGTTGATCTTTCAAAATTGTCGCACCACGGGCGAATTTAAAAATAGGTCGTTTATTTATTTTCCTTTAGTAAAGGAAGGCAGTAATAATTCCAGTTCTTATAGTAATCAAGATCACAGTTGATCTTACAATGTAAACCTGTCAAAATCGGTAGAGGATAATTCAACGCGGGCCGATTCGCCGCGAAAATTATTACTTAATTTTTAAATTAATCTACCGTAAAGCGAGGTTACTTTGCGCCCCCTGGTCCTACTTTGCTTCATTGCGAAAAAAAGTTCTTAGATATTCCGAATTAAAAATCTGCGCATGCACCAAAACGCCACCACGCGTGAATTATCCGTTGCGAATTTGACTTTTCAAGGACGCGGTGGCCGCTGTTTCCCGCTTAGTCGTCTCGAGTTACTAGACACTTATAGGAATAAAACCTGACCTTATTTTAAAATCGACCCTATGGTGACAGATTTACATATAAAAAGCAGCTCCTCGCCTTCGAAATTCGGCCTTTGTGTATTTAAAAACCGGATTTATTCTTTAGTCTTTATTATTAAATTTGGCTTTGGTATGTCAATTTTGAGAGGTCAGCTGTTAGTTTTCTCTGTAAATGTGTCAGAATAAAGTCAACTCTAAAATAAAGTCAGGTTTTATTCCAATAAGTCCCTAATACTTGAGTGAAGTGCACCTTGAAATTCCTTTAAAATATGACCTCGAAAAATTTGGTGTCTAGTGCAGTTATCGATTTCTATGCAATAAAAACTTAAAAATCCACTATTTATAAACATTTTGAATGTTTGGGGAAAAGCTAACTAAATATTAGATATAGTTTGCGCCAACATATAAAACACCAATGTTTTTTTTTTCATATTTTTATAAAGTGGGGCAAACTAACCTCGGACTATGGGAAACTTTGCTCCAATGTTCAAGTTAAAAAAATATTTATAATACTAAGTATTTTGTGATAAAAATGTCCTTTGTTATTTACCTATGCCATGTGTTTTTCATTTAAACCAAAAAAACATTTTTTATGGTATAATTTTTTATATACATATTTCTTTGAATTTTTCGAATTAACTCAAAAAAGTGTAGCAAAGTAACCTCGTTTTACGGTAACTTATTTTATTATTTTTTTTTTAAAATCATAAATAATTAAATCTTCTTGTTGGGAGATCAAAATCTGTGTTAAACCTAACCGTGGTCAATTGATCGCAAATATATCCTAACCGGTGTCTGGACCAGCAAAAAAAATGTTTCCACAAAAAAATGGATTTTCGAAAAAAATGCTTTGTCAGTAAGTAATTCATCGAAAAATTTTTAAGAAAATATTTTTTTTTAATCTTTTTTCATAAATATGTTTTGCATCCCCGTCAACATACTACCTGGTACTATTACAGCCTGGCTGTATTGCGATAAAGGATGGCAGTATTTATTGCGCTTCTTATAATACACGAAGGCCTAATATAGGGTTGCCATATTTTTATGAAAAAATGAACGTACATTTTGTCAAAATCAAATAAAAATTCAATGTCTAGAAATTTTGCAAAGAATTTATAAACGGTTTTGTTTAACACTAAACAATCTATGACCGCTCCATTAAAAAACTCAACAAATTTTAAACAATAAGTAAATACCTGAGAAAAAAATAACGGACAGACCGGTTTAACAGACGGCTCTAAAATAACGGACTGTCCGTTGAGAGAACGGACATATCGAAACCCTACTAATATCAGGGGCGGATGTAGGAACTTTATTTGGGGGGTAATTTCCCTTTTTTCCTCTCCCGTAGATCCGCGCCTGCTAATATTAAAACACCAGCTCTGCCGTTCCTAAGCAGAAAGTTGCATGCAGAAATTTTACGTTTTGAGAAAAACCGGTTTAAAGTTTTACACTTTTTTATTGTTTTATAATTTTGAAATAAAACTAATTTTATTGTTTCACTTTTTATTTAAAAATTGTAAGGCAATAAAAAACTATAAAACTTTAAACCCGTTTTTCTCAAAACGTAAAATTTCTACATGCGGCTTTCTTCTTAGGGACGGCAGAGCTGTCATCTTATAATGTAAAACTGTCCAAATACTGTTACTACCTATTGCAATCAGTTCCTAATAAGTCCTTCTCTATTTTAATTACACTTTTAGACTAACCCCAGCAATTTTGGTGGTGTTTCTTTTCTACGTATATGTTCAAACGCATTTGGTGATGGGACCTCTTAAGAATATGATTCAAACGGCTACAATAAATAGTTGTAAAAACCACTGGATGGCAGTGTTTCTATATACTCAAAATTACAACAACCGAAATGACATGGTAATTACACTCGAACCTCTATAACTCGAACCTGAAGGGACAACCAAAACAGTTCGAGTTATGGAGAGTTCGAGTTATAGAAACTCAAGTTACATAGGTTAAAATACATGTAAATAGTGCAGGGACCGCTTAAAAGGTTCGAGTTATAGAGGGGTTCGAGTTATAGAGGTTCGAGTTAGAGAGGTTCGACTGTATTTTAAAATTAGTTTTTATCCTTACAAAATACTTGTCCTTACTTATACCGTATATATGTCCGGCCAGAATAAAATGAGGCGCGGCGCAAAAGAGATGGCTCAACTCAATCTATCTCGCTCTGTTTCCAGCACTTTTGTCTTACTGGGTGGTCTTGATTTTTAGCAAATTGACCATGAACAAAATTTTAATATTACTAGAAAACACAGTACTAGTCTGGTCCGTTTAACGAAATCCACTCCAGCCCGTTCATAATTCACACCCTTTTATTGGGTGTCTATTGTTACCGCTGGCTCAATTGGACTTCGAGCCGTTTACAATTCACACCCTATTATTGGGCTTCTATTGTTATCGCTGGGCTCAAACAGGATTACTAGGCACGTTTGATACTGTTTTGGTTGTTGTCGATATTTAGTTTTTTGAAGGACCACCCTTCTTCGCAGTCAAGTTAGAACACAGTGTATGTAGATAATTTTAAAAACCTTATATTTGTAGTTAATTTTATAAAAATATCGTTAATTTGCGTTAAAAAATACAGAGAAATACAGAGCAGTAAAATGTACGACGCTTTGATTTTCGTCGACTCTGCGCGAATGCGAATGGCTTCTCCGTTCTTCTGTTCTTGATCTCGTCTCCAGTGTTGTCGGTTTTCATTCTAAATTATTCTTGAAAGACACTTATTCATGCCGCCCCTCTTGAAAAGTCTTACTTTTCAAAGAAAATAACTTTAATTAATAACTCTTAAGTCTAGATTTGCACTTAAAATTTTTTAAAAAATGCAAAAAATTTTAAGTTGAAACTTTAGTCTTATTACTTTGCCAGTACACCTTTATAGTTCATTGTCAGTTGGCAAAACACAAATTTTTGTAATCGCCCGTTTTGTAAGGTTACCATTTGCTAAACGTACTGAAACTACACGCACATTATTGTCCAGTCCTTTGTGTAGTTCGGTGACTCTTGCTAGAGGCCATTTTAATGGCGGTATATTTTCTTCCACTAGTAACACCAAAGACCCAACTTGCAATTCTGGGCTTGGTACTTTCTTCTTCCATTTGGTACGAAGTTGTAACTGGTGCAAATAATCTAGTGACCATCTATTGCAAAACTGTTGGTACATCTGTTGTAGTCGTTGATAGCGATCAAGCAGTGAAGTTTTAGCATTTTGAATTCTTGTTCAGGTGGACCAACGATGCTGTCTCCGATAAGGATGGGGTTAAAGGAATATAATCTAAGGGGTCAGTGGACAATGATGTTAAAGTTCGAGAATTTAAGCAAGCCTCTATTTGAACCAGTAAGGTGTACATTTCTTCAAATGTCAAAAGGGCTTCACCTCAAACGCGCTTTAAATGATACTTTGCGGATTTAACGGCCGCTTCCCAAAGACCTCCCATATGTGCCGATCGCGCGGGTATAAAATGCCACTTTATGTGATCTTTTGACAAAAACCCAGTTATTGCCTCATTATGCTTAGGATCATTAATTAAATGGTATAACTCGATAAAATAGTTGTTGACTCCCTTGAAATTTAAGCCATTATCTGAGTAAATAGTAGCTGGTTTCCCACGTCTAGCACAGAATCTCTTTAAAGCGTTTAAAAATCCCTGAGTTGTCAAGTCAGTTACTAATTCAATATCAAAACGGTCTGCTAGGTGTCACTTTGGTGCTAGGTAGATCACCCAAAAACATTTTACAAGGTTTGGGATTTACTCTAAAGCATTTTTTACAGGTTCTTAAAACATACTTTACTGAATTTTTTCCATTTATAGGCCAAAATTTAAGTCTTAGTATGGAAAGCAATTTTGAGTTCCTGCATGTAGGTTTTTTATGTGTTGATCTAGAATAATTAGGTTTGTTAATCTGTGTTTGTAAGGTAAAATTATAGGATGTTTTTGTTCCAGTTTAATAAACTCTGAATTTTGAATTCTACCACCAACTCTTAAAATATTAGTCTCTTCCAAAAATGGTTTCAAATTTTGTAGTTTACTCTTATGACCAACGTATAAATTGTTTTTTAGATTTTGAACTCCTGCTTTAAATTCTTCATTTTGAGCAATTTTGATTAATTTAATTTCCGCATTTTGCAACTCTTCTGCTGTCAAAATTGTTGTTTTATGATTTGATTGTTTTAAACATTGTGTTTTAAATCTGAAAATAAATGCCGTGATTTTTATTAATTTTGACAAAGAAGAAAATTTGTTAAAAATGTTAAAATCGGGGTTTTCCTCTTTTTCTAAATTGTCCATCATCGGCTCAAATTCAAAGTTTTCATTTAAGCTTTTAGATTGTAAAAAATCTGGTCCGTTAAACCACATTCTATTTTCGTAAAGATCTTTTGGATTTAAGCCTCTTGAAATGATATCTGCCGCGTTTTCTTTGCTTTTGACATGATGCCATTGCTCTATTTGGGAGACTCCAATTATTTTTGAAACCCTGTTTGCGACAAAAGTTTTTAAATTACACGGTTCAAGTCTTAGCCATGAAAGTACAATGGTTGAATCTGTAAAATACATGAATTTTGATATATTAATATCAAGAGTATTTTTGACTACGTTTACAAGCTCCGATAGTAAATGTGCGGATAGCAGCTCCAAACGCGGTAGTGTTTGTCTTTTAAGAGGTGCTACTCTCGATTTTGCTGTCAGTAATCTAACTATCTTTTTATTATTAACCATTGAACCTAAATACACGCATGCTCCGTAAGCCTTTTCTGAACTGTCACAAAATCCGTAAAGTTGAACTTTTTGTGCGCTCGGTAATCAAACTTGTCTTTCGATTTTTATGTTATTAAGATGTTCGATTTGCGTCATAAACTCCAACCAACTATTTTTTAGCTCCGTTGGTATATCTTGGTCCCAGTCAAGTTTTAAGTGCCATAATTGTTGGATAATTAATTTTGCTTTTATTATTGCTGGACTAACTAAACCAAGTGGGTCGAAAATTTGAGCAATAACTGATAAGATAGTTCGTTTAGTGATTTTATTTTCATTGACATTTAAATTTATTGAGTATTTTAACAAGTCTTCGTTAGCATCCCAAGAAATGCCCAAAGTTTTTAATTCTTTCTTGTCATGAAATAAAACTAATTTTTCGTCTTGACCTTTGTCTGTTTTTAGTATGTAGTTTAAAATATTTTTATTGTTAGAAGACCATTTTCTTAATTCGAAATTAGCGCTTGACAATATCTGTGAGATTTCATGATATACCTCAACACACTCTTCATCAGTGTCTAAGCTAACCAGTAAATCATCCATGTAGAATGAATTTTCTATTATTTTTGAGGTTCTTGGGTATTTAATTTGATTTTCCACTGCTAGCTCCTTTAAGCATCTCGTTGCCTGAAAAGGTGCACTAGAAGTTCCATAAGTGACTGTCGCTAAGTTGTAAACTTTAATCTGTTCATACGGGTTCTGACGCCATAAAATTTTTTGATACTCTCGTTCGCTTTTATCTATTTGTATACATCGATACATCATTTTTACATCTGCGCTTAATACGTTTAGTATGGCAAATAAAGAATTTTGAACTGTCGGTCCCGCTAGTATTATGTCATTAAATGACACGTTTGTGCTTGATTTTGCACTCGCAACATATACAACTCTACACTTAGTTGTTAACGATTTTTCTCTTAAAACCGCTGTATGCGGTAAAAAGATTCATACTCCTTCATGAAATCAACATATTGTTCTTTTAAATTCTTGTTTTTGCAAATCGATTTTCTAGATTTTTAAACCGTTTAAATGCAACTGTTTTTGAATTTCCTAGCTCTTCTTCTCGATCACGTTTAAATGGATATTTAACGATACAAATACCATCTTTGTCACGTTTTGTTGTTGGTTTAAAATAATCTTCGCAATATTGTTCGTCTTTCGATAAAAAGTTGTTCGTTTCTAGCTCTTCGATTTTCCAGAATTTCGTTAAAGAATCATGTAATTGTTTATTCGATACGTGTGATGTTACGTTGCACACTTCTTTCTTGTTTACTTGCGCGTTTAATGCAAAATTTAAATTTCCGCTTATTATCCATTCCAAACATGTTTCTTGTAAAATAGGCAGATTCGTTCCTAACCTTATTCTACCTTCTAATATCAAGTCAAAAAATTTTCCTGCTCCGATTAATAGGTCCATCTCTTTTGGTACGTTAAAGAGTTCATCTGCTAAGTTAATGTCTTTCGGATATTTTATTACGGTCTTTTCAAATCCTAGCAACGGTAATTTTTCTTATACTCTCGGCAAGACTAAAAATTGCAAATTCGCTTGAAATTCGTTAAATCTCGATTTTATGTTTGCGTTCGTTTTCCCGGTAATTTTCGTTTCAACTTGTCCTACTCCCGATAATGGAATATTAATTTTTTTGTACGTTTAAGTCAAGTTTTTTACATAAATATTCGCTTATTAAATTCGATTGTGACCCGTTGTCTAATAACGCGTTGCATTTAACCCATTTATTTTGTTTGCTTAAAATTAACACGGTAGCCGTAGATAATAAACATTGATTGGAGTAAAATGTTGCATACGTATACGTTGTTTGATTAGAATTAGCATTTTTCGTTGTCATATCAATGTCTGTATAAGTAATATCTCGATCCAAATTTTCTTGCTCTTCCTTTTGACTATTTTGTGCAACATTCTCCCGGTCTACTAAACAATAAGCTGGTCCGCTCGATGATCGCGTATTGTAACTGCTTGCGCCCGGGCATAAATAAAGGATTTGCGGCGCGGTTCAGTGAGCAATTATTAGATAGGCAACTCCGGGTGTTTGACAGATCGTTAACTCTGTGGCGCCCACTAAAAGTTGAGGCGGGAAATTTGAATCGCCTTTTATAATAAATTTTCTTTAATTTTAAAGTTTTTTTTGAAATTTTTAATCAGTCAATATTTTATAAAGACATACAATGTCTTTATAAGATATAAACATATTGAAAATGATATATAAAGTGCAATAAATAAAACATTTTTTAAATGAGTATTTATTATTATAAAAAAAGCTACAAATTAACGACTAACTATTGAGAAAATAATAAATAGTCTAATTGATTGGTAAAATAAAATATAATGAAAAACCAAACACTATCTAGTATATTTAAGTTTGCTTTTAACATTTCTGGTGAGTGATGAGTGAATAAATAATGAAACAGTTGTTCGTAAAGAGAATCATTCTTAAATGTCTACTTTTTAACAGCTTGACGAAAATCTGACATGATTTAAAAGTACCTCCTCGCCTTGGTTGTAAGTTGTGTAGGGTATGTTTCAAAGCATTATATACAGAGCTTATCAGTGGTCGCACATATCATCCAAAAGCTAAAAACAATAAAAAAAATCAACTTATAACCGTACTAGATTATGGTAAGACAAAGATTTAAAATTAAGGAATACATTTATTCAAAGTACGTTACGCTGCTGGGTAATCCCTCGTTTACCCATCAATTAAGCATAAATTTAGTGTTAATTTTGTATGTGTTTCCCTTTTACTTAATATCAAAAGAAAGGGATAGACATAAAATTAACACTAAATTTGTGCTTAATTGATGAGCAAATAAGGCACCTACCAGGCATTGGAAACCTGTATTCAGAGTTCCGTAAAGTAAGTGATAAGAAGTTAAAAAGACACTACCAATACAAATTTTATCAAATGCCAATCTAACCTCAAATGAGAAAATAAGAAAACTTACCTTAAAATGTCTCGGAAAACTATGCATTTTATACTCGTCTGAATTTTAGACACTTCACCCAGAAAAGCAACTAGAAATTGTTATTCTTTTATATTTAAAAATTGTAAAAGTTACAAATTTAACGAAATTTAATTTTAATGCGTCACAGCAACAAAGATTACCTACATAAGCCAAAAAGATAGATTTAAAATGAACCCGAAATAAAACGCGGTGGCAGAGATTTTTCTACCTGAAAAAAAGGGGGACGGAAAATCCAAACCACAGATAATTCTCAAAAAAAATAGAATAAGGAACAAACGCGCGACCGCAGCGCCTCTTTTGAGCTTAGTGAGAACTTTAACCTAACGACCTGTCAAATTGCATTGAGTTTCCTAGGCATGCGCCCGGGCGGGGAAATTGGTGCTTGGTGCTTTTTGGCAATTCTCGTGCCTGGTCACGATAGGATTGAAAGCTGTCCTTGTTTGCACGGTCGTTTACTTAATGTTCTCGAGTTTGGTAGTATGGGCCGTGGCAAGAGGTTTGTGGTGGTGGTGCGACGTTGCGCGATTGAAAATTATATTTTCCTGGGTTAGATTGAGTTTGCATATTGTTTTGGTAATTTTGATACTGATTTACGTTTTGATAATTCGAACTTTGTTGATCTACGTGTAAAGCTGAGTTTTGTTTCAAATTACATTTTTTGTAACCTTGTGCAAAGCAATTTTCTATTAAATGTCTTGATCTTAAACAGTTTGAACATAGGTTATATTTATTTATTTCTTGATATTTTTGATTAACCGGTAGATTCAAAAATTTAGGGCATTGATACAAGTAGTGATTTTCTTTGCATCCTAAATAACATTTAAATGGAAAACGTTGAAAATTTGACTGATTATCAAATTCGTTATTTTGCTGCAGAGCTTAACATGAAATTCGCTTTTGAGGATTTTGGTAGTAATTAGATTGCTTTTGATTGTTAAATTGTTTATATTGAGGATTTTTATTTTGTTCAAAGTATTAGGAATTATCGCTTCCAAAGTAAAACATTTTTTCGTTAAAAAATCACGTAGTTCGATCAAAGTAGGTAATTTATTTTGATCTGTTTGTTTCGATTCCCAGTCACGTTTAGTATGATCATCTAATTTTTGCAAAATATTCGGTATAAGTAAGAGATCCCACTGCTCCACCGGCAATCTCAATTTTTTCAGAGCAGATAGATGCTGGTGAAGAATGTCTAATAATTTTCGCATTTGAGTAGGTGATTCACGCGTCACAGTCGGTAAGTTAAATAAAACGGTATTTACATGAGCATTGATTATTGCGCGTCGATGATCAAATCTTTTATTTAGCAAGTCCCAAGCGATAGTGTAATTGCTTTCGATTAATTCCAGGGATTCGATGACATTTGCTGCACCCTCTTTTAAACAAGATTTTAAAATAGGTAATGTATTTATTTCGCTAATATCCTGCCTACTTTCCACAACTGAATAAAAAATATCTTTAAAGCTGTACCAATTACAGTACCTACCGTCGAATGTGGGAAGATTTAAGTCAGGAATAGTCGAACTGGCAACTATGCGTAATCCTTGCTGAGAAGTGCTTGACGATGCGCCGTTTTGATCTGAACTATTTTTGCCGATGTTGCCACTTTTCTCGTTTTTTAAAAGATCCTGGATTTGCGATAATATCTTTTTTGCTTTAGAAATAATGTCATAAAAACACTGTTCCGTATCCAATCTTTGTTCTTTTTCATCGTTATTAAAGAACTCTAACCTGGTTTGAACTTCATCAAATTCCGATTGGTCGTTTTCAATGCTTTTAAGTCTACTTTCGATTTGAAATCTTCCTACGTCTTTTATATCTTTCTCGTCCTGACAACTCAGAAATTTTACAAACCTATCCAACCGATCTGTAATGACTTCGCGCGCATGATACAACTGGCGTATTTCCAGTGAGTCAACAACCATATCAGTTTTTTGCTTGCTTTTCGATTTGCGACTCATGATAATTCGATCCCTCAACGATTATACGATAATTTTATATTGATACGATTATTTTACTACCCTATTCTACGATAAAAACCATTTTTCACGATTTTACGATAACTACTTCTGTAGTAAACGATTAAAGAATAAGCGTTAAAATTATTGCCTAACTTAAAAATTCGCAAAGCTCATTTAAATCTACGCTAAAGGCAAAGTACCTTCTTTACACTATATTTAAAATAACCTGCTTAAAAAGGGAACAAAAAGGAGACATCTGGTTATGTTACGATTCTTATGGTACGATCTCACCCTGTATGCTGCAATCCAAGAAGTGCTTGTGTCATATCCTGATCGAAGTGACCAATGTTTTGGCTGTTGTCGATATTTCGTTTTTTGAAGGACCACCCTTCTTCGCAGTCAAGTTGTGTATGTAGATAACACAGTGTATGTAGATAACTTTAAAAAACTTATATTTGTAGTTAATTTTATAAAAATATCGTTAATTTGCGTTAAAAAATACAGATAAATACAGAGCAGTAAAATGTACGACGCTTTGATTTTCGTCGACTCTGCGCGAATGCAAATGGGTTCTCCGTTCTTCTGTTCTTGATCTCGTCTCCAGTGTTGTCGGTTTTCATTCTAAATTATTCTTGAAAGACACTTATTCAGATACATATTCTAAAATTTAAAAAGAAACAGTGGCATATCATTTACACTTTTTGAATTTTTAAATTAAACTGTGTGGAATTTTGAAGTTATAACGAATGGTTTTGGATTTTTGCAATTTTTAGAAAGTCAATTGGTATTTTTTTAGGTTTCTAGATTCGTACGCACCTACCTAATGAAATAGGTAGATACCTATATAATATAATAAGTATAAAAGTTTTGAAAAAATATTTCTTTTTAAGAAAAATAAGATATGGAGTTTTCCAGCAAAAAAGGGCTTAAAATATAAAATTAATACCTAATAAAGATAAATAAAAAAATTATAGCACGCCACTGGACAGAGAAAGATAGCGCTAATTAAAGCCTCATTTTATTCTGGCCGGACAATAATATTCCAATACACACGATAATGCCAATGCATGATGCAAATATAAGTCTTCGCCGCCCTTAAGAGAAAATGTCCTGATTGGTTGCTTTCAAACACATATGCATATTATTTCCATATAGTACGTATTATTAAAATACTCACGGTACCTTACGATGCATGATGCAAACATATTTGAAATAGAAATATTAAAGGACATAAGTCTATCCTTTTTGCTGTCCTTAAGATAAAATGTCCTGACTGATGGTTATACTTTTACACAGTTGACAAATACTCTATCTATGTAAATTTGATATCTATTCATTTTTCGTATCTTTATTTCTGAATGTTTGCATTAAATGCCTGTCATTGTGTGCTGTTTGGCAGTGGTAATCTGATGGGGAAGAGAGACAAAACATAGAGATGGAAAATGCAAAAATATTATACGGGGACACCTTCTATGTTTACTAATTTTACATATGTTTTATATAGGGAAAATTTTGACTTTAAAGTATTTAGTCGTGTGCACCCGGTAAGTAAAGCGAAGGCGGCATTTTTATTGCCTTCTGTATTGTTTGCGAACACGTTCTTATTGAATTTGAATGAGCCTCGCTTAAAACTACCTTTCAGAGGCGTAGATGTAAGTAACAGCATTAAATTAAAATATGCAAGAGCAATAATTGTAATTTTCCCAGTAATGCTTACAATAATTACCAATAAATTTAAAGCCACATTATTAATAAGAATTCAAAAATGTAATTAGGAATTCCCGTTGCTAGGGATTTAACTACCTGTGTCACTTATTAATAAAATTAGGACAAAAACCAAACAAATACAACTAAAGGAATCCATTACTCTTTCAATATTTCGAGCAGAGAAGTATACTGGCTACAGTTCAGCAACTGTAGAGAGGATCAGAAAACAGGTCAAAGAAAACCCTTCAGTTTTTTCAGCCAACCGACCAAGAAAACGTCAAAAGTTATCAGTTTCCGATAGTTTTGATGATGCAGATTTTCAAGTCATACGACAAATTATTTCAAGATTTTATACAGAGGATAAAGTTGTTCCAACTCTTTGGAATCTTCTAATTAAGCTAAAAGAAGAAATGTACTTTCAATTTAGCAGAGAAACCCTTCGTCTTTTGTTAAGAAGTCGGGGATTCTATTTCAAAAAATGCCAAAATAAGAGGAAAATTTTAATGGAAAGACTAAACATTTTGCATTTAAGATACAAATAAATGAGAAAAATTAGGCAATATCGTGAACAAAAAAATGATATTATTTATTTAGACTAGTCTTGGGTCGACAATGATATAACATTTAAAAAATGCTGGCAGAGTAACGAAATAACTGGTGTTATAGCCAATATATCATCTACAGGTAGATTGATAGTTGTTCATGCCTAATCAGAAAACGGATTTGTAGAAAATGCCGAACTTGTTTTTCAAGCCGGTACAGGCGCAGGAGATTATCATGGTCAAATGAATTTTGAAAATTTCAGAAAGTGGTTAACAGAGAACTGTTACCTAACATTCCTCTAATCTCAGTTATTGTAATGGACAATGCGCCCTACCATTCAGTTTGGATGAGAAAGTTTCAACTAATTCGTCAACAAAGGCAGCTATGTGTGAATGGTTGACAAAACAAAATATACAACACGACCACAGCGATAGAAAAGTAGAGCTTTGGGAATTGGTCACCTTACAACCAGATGAAAAACAATACAAAATAGATAAATTAACTAAATCATATGGCCACGTGACCCTGAGAACACCACCATATATGTGTGAGGTAGGTGGTAGACGCTCTTACTCATTGGGCGTCGACCGGTGAGATACCACCATGTCAGAAGTGAGTAGCGCTAAGTGGTATCACCACGTTCCGCTACTGCGCTGGCAGTCCGGTTCCAACAATGAGTAACAGATAGCATGATGGCGCCTCCAGGATCAAAATATTCCGGAGGTAAAATACCCGACCACTCGGATCTCCAGGCGTCGGGTGATCCTGGGGGTCCTTCATGCAAAGATATTAAAAGAAGACCAAAAACTCAACTCAGAATTGATTTTAGCAATATAAGAGGATTAAGTACCAACATGAATTCAGTTCACCAAAATCTTGAAGAACAAAGACCTGACATCCTTGTTCTCACTGAAACTAAAATCAGTTCTGCAACACCTATTGTGAACTATCTTTATCCCGGCTATGACCTACACCACCGATTTCGACATAATTTTGGGATCTGTGTGTACATTAAAAATGACCTTTCATGTCATCGAGAGGAGAAGCTAGAACCAGCGAACCTCGATATCATATGGCTGAAATTCACCTCAAAGTCATCGACCAAGTTCATTTGCTGCCTCTACCGACCGCCAAGTAACACCGAGTATCAAAACTTTTTTGCGACATTATCCGAAAACTGTGATAGTATACAGTCTAACTATCCACATGCGGAAATTGTTTTTTTATGCGATTTCAACGTCCACAATATACCCTGGCTAAAACACCACAACAAAACAGATAATGAAGGCAGGGAAGCAGAAGCTTTTGCCATAAGTTGTGGTCTAACGCAGCTTGTCGATGAACCTACCCGTATCTCAGAAAGGGGTGAATTTGCAGCGCTTTTAGACTTGTTCCTAACTACAAATCCTGACTTGTACACAATTCAAGTAGATCCCCCACTTGGTTCATCCGATCATAAACTTATAAGAACAAAGTTCGAAATGTTCATACCGCAAAGCCAACAATCACTTCCTCGTAAAATGTGGCACTATAAATCGGCAAAATGGAATGACCTTAAACAGTTTTACCTGGATTTTCCATGGCAAGAGGTTTGCTTTAAAACAGCTGATCCCACTATTTGCTGTCATGAAATAACAAAAGTAATCTTATCTGGAATGGATGCATATATCCCACATACAATAAAACGCAGAGCTAATGCAAAACCTTGGTTCAACAGCCAGTGTCAAACGGCTGTACAGAAAAAACACAGAGCATATAACCTTTGGAAACGACAACAAACCTCTCAAAACCACACAAAATTTATAGAAGCCAGAAATAGTTGCAAAATTACTATTGACGCCGCCAAAGAAACATACAATCAATGAATAAAAAACAGGTTGCTGAATTGTCCAAGTAGTTCTAGGTCCTTTTGGTCTATTGCAAGAGCCGTTGGGCCAAACTTGACCAAGTCATACCACCACTTACAGATAAAAATACTCACTTAGCCACAACATCAGAGGAAAAAGCCAATATGCTGGCCAAAATCTTTTCCTCCAACTCAAACCTAACAGTGCCAAATGGAAAAACTCCACCATTCATTGAAAGGGTTTCCCACAGTATGCCAGAGGTACCCTTTTGTCACAGAGAAATACGGAGACCCCTTAAAAAGTTGGATACAAACAAAGCAATGGGTCCAGATGGCATTCCCGCGATAGTACTCAAAAATTGTGCTAGCGAACTCACCCCAACTTTCGCAAAATTATTCAATTTATCTTATAGGCAAGGAGTATATCCATCATCATGGAAGTCTGCCGCAGTACAACCCATTCCAAAGAAAGGAAAAAAGACAGATCCGTTAAACTATAGACCAATTGCTTTACTTCCGGTGATATCAAAAGTAATGGAAAGAGTTGTGAACAATCACCTAACCAAGTACTTGGAAAAGTACAAAATTATCAACGACAAGCAATACGGATTTCGAAAATATAGGTCAACTGGCGATTTACTTACATACGTCACTCACTTATGGCAAAAAGCGATTGAGTTGCGAGGTGAAACAAGAACAATTGCCTTAGATATATCTAAAGCATTCGATAAAGTCTGCCATGAAAATCTGCTCAACAAGCTCAAAGCAACGGGATTGTCGCCGAGACTTTGCACTTGGTTTGAAAGTTACCTTAAGGATAGATCCATTTATGTTGCACTGGATGGCCGGAACTCCAACTCTTACCAAATAAATGCTGGTGTGCCACAGGGAGCAATCCTTTCGCCAACACTTTTTCTGATTTACATAAATGACCTCATAGATAAAACAGTAAATCCACTTTATTGCTTTGCAGATGATGGCAATGTAGTCTCCTCAGTCATACCACCCACATGTCTCTCCGCACGTGAATTTCATTACCTTAGACTAACTGAAATATCACAGATAAATAACGACTTGGAGATAATAGAGGACTGGGGCAACAAAAACCTTGTACAGTTCAACGCGCAGAAAACCCAAGCAGCCCTGTTTTCAAAAAAGACCAGCACCGGTGAGCCGAACATCATGCTATCTGGAAGTGCTGTCGCATTGCAGAACCAGTTGAACATCTTAGGAGTCACTGCAGAGACCAACATGTCTTGGCACAGTCACGTGGCAGATATAGCTAAAACAGCGTCCCAAAAGCTTGGGGTGCTATTTCGTACAAGACATCTGTATATACCAAGCCAACTGCTGACACTCTACAAAGCCCAGATTCGACCAACTATGGAGTACTGCTCACATATATGGAGTGCGACACCCAAACATACCTTAATGCTTTTCAACACCGTGCAAAAACGAGCTATCAAGCTGATCAATGACCCCGCACTTACCCGTAGCTTGGATAGTCTCGAACATCGAAGAACTGTGGGCGATCTATCTCTCTTCTACAGGTATTATCACGGAAAATGCTCTGAAGAGTTTGCACGTATGATCCCCCCGGGAGTAGCACCTACTAGGCGAACACGTCAAACAGACGGTAACCATCAATTTATTGTCAAAATAGAGGCACCAAGAACCTCATTATATCAGAATTCATATCTCTGGAGAACAGCATCGCTGTGGAATAAACTCCCTGCGGCAGTTTTCCCTGCAGGTTACAACCTGAACCGTTTCAAAACCAACACACACCAACATTTCCGCGCACTTGCCGCTTCTCGAGCGTGATAGGGATCTCCTTGCGAGTGCGCATACCAGTAAAAAAAAAAAAAGAGCTGAATCCAATTGAACTGGCATGGACATTTTTGAAAAATTTCATAAGAAGTAGAAACACAACCGGCGAATTTACGATCAAGCGTTTACGGGAATTATTGGAAGAGGGTATAAAATCTATGGACTCCAACTTATGGAATAATTTTGTACGGCATGTGATTGATATTGAAAATAAATATTGGGAAACTGACAAATGTATGGAAGAAGTAACAGAAAAAATAATAATCAGGCTTGGGGAAGACTCTGATGATTCAGATTCAGAAACTGAAATTTCTATTGAATAATATATTTTTTTAAATAAGTCACCTGAGATGACCTCTGCCGTGATTAGCAGTAACGCCGTATCTGCACTTCTGGTCAATTTTTGTTTTTTTACATCAATAAGTTTGAAATTAAATTATTTATCTCGCCAAATTAGTAAAAACGCCGTATCGTATGTAAAAACTCTAAAACGCAATATCTAAACAACTGCTCAGGATAAACGCCATATCTACTGGCTGTTTAAGAAAAATGCCGCATCTAAATTGCAAGTGATGCACTTTTGCTAAGCAGGCATCAGCTGCGCAGGACAATAAAAGAATATGATGCAGTAAAAAAAAGGTTATAGAAAATCGTTTTGGTACGGCTGGGCAATTTACTTTAGACGCGATTTACTCCGTTTCAACTTTTTTACACATACGGCGTTTCTGCTAATCACGGCAGACCTATCGTACAAAAAAAACTCTCTCTTTTTAGGGCCAATTTTTTTTAAAAATAATTCGTATAATAAAGTTTAATACAAATATATGAACCGTAAATATAATGTATACTTATATACAGGAAATTTTTTTTTTACTCTTTGTAATTCATAATGAAAATAGTTATTTTAAGACTAATTTTATTTTTATGTATCACACCCTGTTTTGGCCGCATAATACCTAAGCTATCTGCAATTAAATATTTATAACATATAATAAAATCTCTGCCACTAGAAAAAGAGAGGAAACGTGTTTACCAGCTGTCTCTCTTCCCCATCAGATTATTCCTGCGATACTGTAACAGGCAAGGTCTGTAGAGGATAGATTAAGCGGTAATTTTTTGACCAATCAGAGCCAGTTGTTGAAGCGGGAAATGACGTCACGCGGAGTGCCCATTTAAATAAAAAGCATTTAATATAGTAGGAAATCTTCAAGTTTCTTGTGACCCGTTATTTATTTAAATGTAAATATGTTCTTTTATTTTTCTTAAAGTGTCTCTAATAACTCAAATATAAAACTTACCTTGTACCAAATATCCCAAAGGCACAATGTCTTGGGAAGCTTTTACTCCGTTAAAATAACTACAAGTAGAATGTTTAAGTAAACTACAACAAGTATTTACAGTTTTTAGATAAATATAGTCCGAAAAAAACACCACAAATGTAAAAAATAAACCATCGAAGAATAAAAATACGTAGAAACATATGTTAACAGAGCGCATTAATCAAATCGTGGCACTCCAAATGACGTGCTGTCACCTCTCACGCCGCTTCGACCATGGAGTTACCAGGCAACCTACCCTCTACAGACCTTGGGTAACAGGGAGTATTGGAATATTACGTATGAATTATACCTGCTTGCCACCTGCTAGGCTCAAGGGGGAGGGGGGTTTAGTCTGACCTTACACTGAATGGTTTCTTAATGTGATTTTTCTTGATAATACGTTACATAGGGGGAGGAGGGGGTCAAAAATGAACCTTCCCTTAGCTAAGAATTTGGTTTGGGCACTTTGTTTATAAAAACAACCCTAAAAGATACTGTTTAATCGTTATAAAATTAATGATAACGACCTCTAAATTTCTTAATCAATGTCAGTATTTAGTAGTAGTTAGTATTTAATAGTTGGAATTTGTTTTGTTAAAGTAATGTTCAGTTTGTGCCAAAAATCTTGTTTTTGTAGTGTATGCCCCAGCTATGGTATGTGTCGGCGGACATGCAAATGTTCGTGTTCTCTTTCCTTTTGTTGATTCCTTTATCCATACAGTACAATGAAAAGCAATTCAAAATAATCATGGTCGAAATGGGATTATTGTGCCTGGTTACTGCTTTTTTACCCATACTTACCAAGCTTTATTGGCGAGATTACGACCCGTAAGTAGATGTGTAGCGGTATGGACAGCAATATCTCCGCCAGTGTTGCCAGGTCTGGTGAAAATTCACCAGATTTGGTGATTTTTTAACCCATTCAAAATTCTGGTGATTTTTTGACACTGTGCTATTTAAATTAAAATTTGAAACAAATTATTATATATTTCTTCTTCTTGACTATAAAAAGCTCTGTAACCTAGGTATATCAAACAAAAAGTACCTAAATTATTTCGTGACTCTAACCTCTAATGCTTGTAAAACTTTATTGCTCGAACCACTGTCCGCTGAATCAGGTTGGAAAACGTAAACTCTCGATCTTGGCTACTCGGCTATATGCGGTAAAAGGGCGCTGCCGGCCGGCGGGCGATAACCCGTACAAAATGCATAGTAACTACGTTAGAATTCGTCAAACTTTGAATCTGTCTACATTAAAACATATATCAAAACAGTAAATTTGTATTTTATTATTGTTTGTATCTCGTGTAATTTAAAGATCCTCTATATATGACATTTTTTTAATATGTCTTACCTACATACACAGTCTCTAGTATAAATATACGAATTTTTTAAAACTGGTGATTTTTGGCAACATCTGGCAACTTTTATAGCACGTGTCTGGTGATTTTAAATTTTTTGATCTGGCAGCACTAATCTCCGCATAAATGCGTGACGCGTCACTATAAGTCGAAGGTATTTTAAGAGATGTCATTAATTGCCAAGGCCTTAAAGAAATTTCCTCTCTAGCTTTTGGCGCAAAATGACTTCCTATTCTTTTTGTAGAGTGTTCTCTTTTAAGTTTTGCATAAACAGCAGGAATAAAACAGTAGATAACTTTTAATCACGTGTTTCTCGAAGTATTACCCACGAAAATTAATGCACTTTTGCATGCGATCAAACCAGTTGTCAAAGCTGTAAATCCATTCGTTTATTGGTACTCTCAAAATTGCATTCATGAAGGCGTCAACTGCTTCTTCTGGCGACTAAAATCTTTCACCACGCAGTTCATTCTTGATTTTCGGAAAAGTTTAGAAATCGTTGGGAGTTAGGTCGGGACTGTAGAGGGTGGTCCAACAATTCGACGTTTTGTTGGGTTTTGTGCTTTGCATCTTGGTGGAGAATGATTCGTCGTTCGGGGTTTGTTTTTGGAAGCTCAGCAAAGACTTTTGGCAAACAAATGGTGATGTACCAATCAGCAGTAACAGTCCTTTGATTTTCCAAAGGTATTGTTGGAATATTGTGACCAGCTTTTGAGACAATTGTCGCGACCAGCTTTTTGGATACAATTCGAGAACGAATTACTTTTGTTGACTTTTTTTCTTCTTGGAACACACAAACAGACGACTGACGACGTTTATTTTTGAGAGTTTCCTGCTTTAAAGTGGTCAAGAAGTTTCTGATACCAATTGACTTTTCTTTTTGTTCTTCGGTTAACAGATGCGGGATCCAGCGGGAGACTAATTTTTTAACTCCTAATTCTTTATGCAATTTTTTTTGGATTGAGGTCTTTGAAATCCTCAATTAAGCCTCAACCTCGCGTTATGTGAGATGTCGATCATCCGTGATGAGCATGCATCTATGCTTTCCTGGGTGACAGCAGTTTTTGGTGCAGCTGGCCTTGGATCGTCGCTAAGGCTAATCCGAACACGCTTGAATTCTCCATACCAACGAAAAAACTGTCGACTGATGTGGTGCTTCATTACTGAAGATAGAAATCAACTCGGCAAGACATTTTGTTGCGGTAATTTCCTTTGAAAGTTGTAAAAAATTATTGCCCAAAAATTTTCTCGGTTTAATTCCACTTTTCAACTGATTTGTTAGCTTACAAAATTCACTGTAGCTATAAAACTATATGTATCACTCTGAATCACATTTTGAAATTAGGTTAAGTAAACTTTGAGGTTAAGTTTTAGTAACGACATTCGATCAGTGTCGCCCTCTATGTTTCTATATGCAAAATATAAAAGACAGCCCTCGTAAGCGCTCGAAAAGTGTAGCCGTGGGTATATCGACGGTACATAATTTTTGCATACATAAGACAACATTTTAGAAATTATTATTTTGAAAATTGTGTTTTAAAAATATTTTTTAAATTAGCTCCCCTGTCCTCCTGTTAAGAGGTCAAAATTGTTGTTAACCTATACCATTATATCCTATAATTCTAGACTACGACGTAGAACTGACAACATAGTTAAAAGACATTGCTGTCCACACCGCTATACTGCCGTGCAGAAGCTAAAATGCCGTTAACCAACATTTAAACAATTTAGATTTTTTGCTTCCGTCTTAAGCACAGCATTATTCTACATCAATTTATATAAGCAAAGCTTCTTTAGCTTTTGTGGTTTTCAAGAAAAAAAAACTTACAGTTATCAAGCAGCATCGTTTGTTTATTATTTTTCGAGTTTTTTTATCAAAACTAGGAATATTTTAAAGGTAGTTAAGCATTCTATGAATGAATGAATGAAGTGCTTTATTGTCCTAAAACTAACACAATGATCAGTGGCTCCAATCCAGCTTACTGATTTAAAAAACTTGTTATAACTAACTTAAAAATTTTGTTAAGACTGCAGCACATTTGAAAGTAATAAATTAATATATATACATAATATGAGAAAAGTAAAGCTAAACCTACTAGAATTTTCAACAATTTACACTTAAACAACACAATATTTTAAAATATTTTAAAACATTTTTTATATATATATATATATATATATATATATATATATATATATATATATATATGCCAAAAATTAACTTAAAATTATGTCTGTAGGTATATATTTTTATAGAGCATAGAAAAAAAGGAACACATCAACCTGTATAATTGTATAAAATATAAAAAATTATTTAAGGTCGTTCAAAGAACTCGTCAATTCTATAGTATGCCTTCTGTACCAGGGTATTTTTTAATGTTTTTCTAAAATATCCCAAATCATGTACACCCCTAAGCATGGGGTCAATGTGATAATAAATTTTAATGCCATTGTAAATAAGTTAATTACGGACAAGTGCTGAATGAGGAATCGGGAGGGGAACTTCATGAGACTGACGTGTGGCATATGATCACACCTACTTTTGTCTTTTATAGGAAATTTAAAAAATGAAAGTTCTCTGTTTTTAACCACATTTTGAGGCAATTAGCTGCTGATGGGCTGGAAGAAAATATCTTTTTTTCTGGATCAGACAAGCGGTCTCCAAAATGAATAAGGAAGGAAGAGTGAGAATACCATTTTCAATGAAAAGGGGCCTACAGTGAGCTCTAGGATGCAAGTTAGATAGATTTCTAACTGCCCGTTTCTGAAGAATGAAAACAGACTGAAAGAGAACATTGGAACAAGCTCCCCAAAAAGGTATAGCATATCTCAGATGTGACTCTACGAGAGAAAAGTAAAGATTGTGTGCGACTTCTTTTCCTAGGTTTTCGTAGGTTACGCGAACTGAAAAGCATCCAGAAGCAAGCTTCCTATTATGAGTGATGATGTGAGGATAAAATTTAAGCTTTTCATCAATAAACAAACCCAGGAACTTAGAATTTATGACAGAGTCAATTGAATTGCTACCAGTATCCAAGTTTGGCAGTGTGCAGTTAAATCCCATGAGATGAGTTTTGGACATGTTAAGGCAAAGGCGATTAGCATCACACCATTGTTTTATTTTTCACAGATCCTCAGAAATATCCAGAATAAGTTGTTGGGGGTCTTTGTTATGCCACAATACGGAGGTATCATCTGCAAATATTGTGAATAATTCTGCTATATCAAGCTTTGCTAGATCGTTGATATAGAACAAAAAAAGAATAGGACCAAGTACGGATCCTTGTGGCACACCACATGTAATATTCTTTATCTGAGAGGAGTTCCCATCCAGATGCACGGACTGTGTTTGGTCTTTCAGGTAGCTTTCGAACCATGAATAAACCCTTCCTCGAAAGCCCTATGCATGAAGCTTCCGCAGCAGCGCTCCGTGACTAACAAAGGCTTTTGACAGGTCACAGAACAAGCCTCCTTCTTATTTAGAGACTCAAATACCTTGGAAAGCAGCTCATACATAGCATCAGATGTGGATTTGTAGAATATCCTGGCGATCCAAGAATGATAGCACTCGACTTTTAACCAGAGTCTCCACAAGTTTTGACAGGGTTGATAGAAGAGAAATTGGTCTATAGTTTGACGGATTAGTATGCTCGCCACCCTTAAACAGAGGAATGATTTTGGCTATCTTGAAGCAGGATGGAAAGGAACCCGATAAAAATGACACATTTATCGCATCTGATAAAATATCAATAGCACTATTTGGAAGACTCTCTAGGATTCTAATGGAGTTACCATCATCATTAGCCACTTTTTTGTTTTTCATAAGCCGTATTGTTTTTAAAACTTCATATGGAGTGGTAGGTGTAAACAACTCGAACGACTCTGGCACATGTATATCGGACAGGTAAGATAAAGGGTCTTTTGTTGAATTAAGATGTCCCACCGAACAATAAAAATTGTTTAAAATATTATTGTCTATATTTATTTCTGAGGATTTTGTTACTTTATTGTTGAGCTCGCCTACAATGGCCCATGATTCCCGTTGTTTGTTATTCGAGTTTTTTAGACGTTTAGAGTAGTAATAACGTTTTGCTTCGCGAATAACCTTTTTATAGATTTTTTTGTACACTTTATAATATGATTGTACCATTTCATTTTCCGAATAGGCTTTTCTTAAATTATTTAAAAATCTAAGATTAGCGGCAGACGTACGTATGCCCAAAGTCAGCCATCTTTTCATGTCCTTACGTTTCGGCCTCAAACGACGAACAGGAAAGGTACTATTAGCGATGTTTGCCAAAGAAGTGTGAAATGATACAAGAGGATCGGCTTCATGAAGAGCACTAGACCAATTAAAATTCTCACAAATTAGTCTAAAACGTTGGAAATTTTGACTGCTATAAATGCGACCCAGTTTAATGCTATTGGATGATGGTCGCACTCCCAAGGAAGTCTTGCCAGAATGGCATTGTGTTCTGACAGATTTTGATCAAAGATAACACAAGGTAGTTCCCCTTGAATATTAGATGCGATATAGTCAATGGTTGTGGAAGAATTTGCAGTCACGCGTGTAGATTTGTGAACATGCATTTGAAGGTTGAAGGACTGGAATAAATCTGTTAATTTAATTGTCGATCTATTATTCTTGTCTTCAAAATCCATATAAAGATCACCAGCCAGTATAAGTTTTTGATTTAAAGGAAATTTAGTAAGAAGTATTTCAAGCCTCTCAAGAAATACATACAAATTAGATCCGGGAGACCGATATATGCACACAATGAAACACTTGGACTTTATCGAATGAATAATGGAGAACTCAAACTGCCCCTCAACAATAAGATTGTCAAATTTATCATATTGTGACGATTATCCCAAAAAGGCATTTAATATTCCTTCAAAGTTATAAATTGCATGTGGAATTTTTGGGTGACGCAGTTATTCAAAACAATTACGCAAATATCGTAATGGGTTCGTTGCTCTGGGTTCCTAGGCGAAAAACTAGGTTACGCTGACCCTGCAGATATCGAAAACATTTCGGGGTTTGCGTGAATTGACCAATAGAACGTTGACATACTGGACTCTTGCGAGACGTGGAAGTGAGCTGTCACGCGAAAGGACGGACGTGGAAGCGGAAAGGAGAAGGTAACGGTGGCTTTTTGGGGGGTCGTGGGATTCAGTTTTTGGGGGCCAGAAGGGAACCACGTCAAGTGGCCGAGGGCAGAAAAATCGAGAGGGCGAGAAGTGTTCAGAAAAAATAGCGGAGTCAAGGGGCGTGAATAGAAGTTCCAAAAACTGCAGTGCCGGTACAACCATAATAAATAAATAATTATTATTATTGTATTTATTCCCAAAGCAAGCATTATAATTTGTACTACCAATATCCTGTTTTCTCTGGACAGCGTTTGTAGTCCCTGGATCTTTCGCTCTTAAGGGAACGATCCCGAAGGACCCGGAAACCGTCGCGGCTTGTGCCAACCCTGTTGACACAAGCCGGGCGTTAAAAGTGGCCAGGGGGAAAAAACAAGCTTGTACGATCTTGGAAGGCGACGGGGAATTAGTGCCCTGAAGGCTTCTAAGGCCCGCTAAGCGTGACATGGTGGAGGTGCCGAGCTGAAAAACTATCAGAAATACACTCACTCACCATGGCAACGGTTCCCCCATGTACAGAGTTTGTTCTACAATACTTGGAAATAACAAAATACCCTGGAACATACAGAGGCTCATCAGGCTTTAGCCAGTGCTCAGTTAACATTATAAACGAATTGAAATATGGCGTAACTTAACAGCCAAAAGAAAAAAAAAACAAACTATGCTTTAAGTAGATACTCTACTGATATATTTTTATGTACAGGTATACTGAAAAAACGAATTAATAGGTTTCTCTACTTTTCGTAAAGTCCCAATATTTTTTAGAGATTTTGCTGAATATGACACCCATTCTAGAATCGTGGATTACGTTATGGGAATGACGTTTGGCATTTTCATAAGGCAAGGGAACTCCAATTATATCAAAATATCATTTGTAAGTACCTACATATTTTAAAGCCTTTGCTCTTTGTAGATTAAAGACATGCGTCGGCGTCGACTGCGTTAGCCACATCACAAAAAAAATAGCCAGAGGCTATATTTTTTGTGGCCATATTATAGTGTATAAAGAAAATAGGTTTAATACCATCAAACAACGATGAAAATAATAGACCAATACTATTAAAACTTTTCTTTTTTAGAACCCTTCTGTTTGTTTTAACCTCTATTTTTTAAATTTTAGACCAACAATATTTTATTATGGATTCTGGCATTGGCATCCATGTTTGCAAGTATTGTCCTAAACGAAGCTGGATTTTTGTCAGATAATTATGTCGATAAATCAATATATCTATCTCTAATGAGACCCTTATGGTGTTTAGGATTAATTTATATCAGTTGGGCATGTTACAGTGGGCGGGGAGGTAAACACCTTAATTTAAATAAACTTAAATTAACGTACACAATAGAGACTTATTGCAATAAAGCCAGGCAGTAATAGTGCCAGACACTATTTTGACAGTTATTCACTGAAAAGTTACTATATAAATTCAGTCGTTTATTTTCCACTAATAATGGCGGAACTACTAATTCCGGCTCTTAAAATACACAAAGGCTTAATTTTGAAAGAAGACAGCTGTTTTTATAATACGAAACTGTCTGATGAGTGCTCGGTACTATTACTGACTGGCTTTATTTCAATAAGACCCTAATACTTATTGTTGTTAAGAGGGTGCTTTTGTCAGGATTTTTGCCAGTATGTTACCCTTACCTTTATTATGCGCGGGCGCAGCAGCGCTCTGCCATGCTGTTATCTTTATTATGGGTAACGACAGGCGCTAATTAGAGCCGAGTTAATGTTATCCACACCGTTAGAGGGCTAACGACTCAAAACACTGGGTTTTGCGTCGTTAGGTCTCTCACGTATCAAATTATGGTGATTTATATGTTTAGTTAAATGTCGCTTCATATGAAATCAATCAAGGGTTTGGAAGACACCCTCGCCGATTTTGATAATTTTCGGTACACTTATTTTATTGATAGAGTAGATGAAAAATCTAAATTCCAGTAATATTTTTGTTATTAATTTTTAAAAACTATAAAATTACCAAATTTTGCTCTTACATAAGTATAGAAAAATAAGGATCTTTAAAACTGCCTTTCAGAAATGTGTGAGCGATACCTTGTTTAAAAGGTCTTTCAAAGGCCTTTAAATGGCGTATAGCATAACATATTTTAAAAAAATATATATTTTTTAAAAAATTTAAAAAAGTTTTTTATTTTTTTTTAACACTATTTTAAATTTTTTTCAAAAAAGTATATAATTTTTTTAAATGTTTTACTAAGACACTCACCAAATTTCAAGATGGAGAAATGATGGATTTCATATGAAAAAAAAATAAAACAATATTCAAATATGTAAAAATTGTTGCTTTTTGAAGTAAAACCCATAAGAATCAAAAATAAATGCTATAATATAGGAAAAAAATTATAGTTTATATTTCAAGTAATTTAATTTACTGAAAATTATTTTTCTTTCCAAAATTTGGGTCGAATATGACATTTCCTCCTTTGTCAATGTCTAGGTCCGACCTGTAGCGGTAATGGGTTGAACTTTTCTTAAAATCATTTTTCTTTCATTAATTAAAATATCTGATTTAGGTTTAGGGTAATTAAAAGAGGGGGCTGGCCTGTTTCGGTGCAAAAAACTCACTTTTATTTCAGTTGTGTCATCATTTTTGCCTATCATACAAGCCACCTAATAAAATGACTTTTGTAGGATTTAAGATGTTTAAAATTTTCTTTCTATATAACAAAAGAAAACAAATGGATCCATGACGGATCTGATACCTTCCTAGCAAGCCTATTATCACACTTCAAGTGAAGCCATGATAATATATTAGCCTTGAAAACAGTTTTTTGTAAATATCTCCGAAACTAAAGCTCCTACGAAGTTTTTGGTTATAACGCGGATTATTGAGCAAAATATAGTCTACTACCGAAAACAGTATATTGATACGATGCTCCGTTAAAAAGTTAGCATTTTTTAAAGTTTTTAATTGTCAGAAAACTGTCATTAGCATTAATAGATTTTGACCAAAATCTAGTCAGCTCGTAAGAGTGTCGAACACTATTTTACCTGAAAATTTTATGAAAATCGGTTCAGCGGTTTACGAGCTATCGTGTTACGGACATAAATAATACATACACACACAGACAGACATCACGACGATATTGCTAGAATAGAATATAGATGATTTTTGACGTTATCTCAAAAAATAATACCTTCTCTAGCTATTGCTACGCGGGCTAGGAAGGTAAAAATAAGTAAATGTTTAGTTTTGTAAAAAAAAATATTAAAATTAAAACTTCATCTCTTTTTGATGCCTACCCGATTGCACAGGGGTTCAGTAAAATTTCTTAGTTTTCCTGAATGTTTTCCAGTTTTTTTAATGGATCACTTAGTTAAAAACTTGTACCATTATTTTGCCTAGTTTTTTGAAACAGTGTGTGTAGCCGTACCGCCTAAATCACTATTTTCCAAAAAAACTCAAAAATTTAAGTTTTAAACAAGAACTTACACACCAAAATAGATACACCGACCGACGTCTACTTGTTAAACTTGCTTTTTATGCAGGATTTTTCCTGCATAAACCTGCATAGTGGGTCCTAGCTAAAACATGAATATGCAGGTTTTTGTATCTACAGTGAAGTCCGGATATAACGAACCTCAAAAATAAACTAAATACGGTTCGTTATATCCGAGTTTCGTTATAAACAGTAATAAATAAATTTTGTTTACTTTTTTGTGTTTCTTTTTTTAATAGTATCCAAGATTAAGAAAACTAAAAATATTACAAAAAATACTATAAATTGATATATTTTTAGAAAAAGGCACATTACATACGAATAAAGACATTTATTATTATTGTTCTATATATAAATATGTAAAGTACATAATATGTTGGTATGTAATACATATATAAAAGAAGCTTAAATCTTTTTTTTTTATTATGAAATTGCAATTTTTGTTTGCACATTTCTACTTGAAAAATATTCCCTGTTTATATAGCTTTCAAGGTTACAAAATGATGCCCATATTTTATCAGGAAGGCGTGATTCCAAAACGCAGCGTGCGAGTTTCCGAAATTTTGTTTTCCAATTCACGAATGGTTGGAACATAAACCTTAGTGACTTCAAGAGACTTATCTGGAACAGGATCATCAATATCTTCCTAAATATTACTTGAAACCATGTTTGAGGTTACGAAGAGATTATAATTTGCTCATCAGTCAACGTTTCTCTTGCTACAATGTCTTTATCAATAGTCACATAATCGTTAAAATCGAAGTCACACATTTTTATCTTAGCTTGTTCTTCTATTAAATCAAGCATATCATAATCGAATTCATACTCGTGATCATATTCTGGGTTTTGTGCATGTCTTTGCAAGCATTCGTGTCGTTGCCGTATCGTCTAGTGTAAAAACGCCCATTGTCTGCTTATATAAAGTTTGTTTTAAAAGAAAAATACATATTCTAGATTATTAAAATTAGGTTCGCTATATCCGGAAGTTCGCTATAAGCGGGATCGTTATAACCAGTAAGACAATACATGAGTATTTATGGATGACTTTTCGTATAAAGAAAAAAGGTTCGTATTAACCAGAAGTTCGCTATAAACGGGTTCGTTGTAAGCGGACTTCACTGTATTTCAAAAAGTAATTCACAGGAAGGAAATAAGTTTTACAAAAATCAAATAGCTCGAATAAAAAGTAAATTTTTGAAGGCAAAATCATGTGTCATAAAATCTTTATATATATTTTTTACCTAAACTAAAATATTGACAAAAAATATATATTATTTTGAAAAAAAAATTAAATTGGTGTTCTTGAAAAAAATAAAATATATTTTTTTAGTTTTTTTTAAATTTAATTTTAAAATGTGTCATGTGAGGCATTATTTAAAAGGTCTTTGAAAATACCTTTCTGTAAAGTAGTTTTACAGATACTCCTCTTTTTCTATACCTATGTAACAGCAAAGCTTGGTAATTTTTTAATTTTCAAAAATAAATTAAAAAAACTACTCCGCCAAAAATTTTTAAAATTAAGATTTTTCATCTACTTTATGAATAGAATTAGTATAACAAAAATTAATAAAATCGGGAAGATGAAAATCCAAAGTCACTATTTTATTGGTTGATTTCATTTGAAATTACCCAAATGTCAAAATTTGGTTCAAACCGGCTGAAAAGTACTCGCTCTATTATAACTTAACTGTTAGAGATACTCTGAAAACTAGAAAAAAGTAAAAAATTGATAAAATTTGGATTTATATGAATATGGTTTCAGTCAGAAAAGAGTCCATATTCAAAAAGTGCAACTTATTTTTCGAACCATTTTCATGTAACCTATACCATACCTCATTCAAGCACACCATAAAAATAAGAATTATACTAGTTTCTGGTTTGTAGGTATAGTTAACTGGATTTTGTCCTGCGGTTTCATGCAAGTGGGTAGTAGACTAACTTATGCCATCTATTTGATCCATGAAGAAGTTATTGTATTTTGGATTGCTACTTTAAGAGTACCTTTGCATTTCAGTAATTTTCAACTGGTAAGTGGGTAAAAATGAAATATTTTAATAAAAAAAATTAAATTTAAAGTATTTGTCGTCCTGATTGGATTTCTCAACTATCCTCCGGCATCAACGCGCGGCGGGAAGAACGCATAGACCTATAATATAAATGTACTGAGCCTCAAGCTTGAAAATTAATTCCAGAGTGAGATGGGGCTAGTCTTGGCAAAACACGGACAAAAACGCAATATATTATATGGGAAAGATCTATTTTTTTAATTAATTCGAAGCTTTTAGTTAAATAAGGGACTTAATTTAAAGTAAAGAGGGGTTTGCAATTGCTCTAGAATCTAGAAAGGTAAAGTTTAATACACAGAAAAAAGTGTTTGGCTGAATCAAATAAACCAATTTATTTGAAAAAAAATATTTGGATTAAATAAATCTTGTTTGGATCAAACAAATATATTTATTTCGGACAACAGTACATTTTGTTACGACAAAAAACATTGTACATGTGAATTAAATAAATTACATGTTTAAATTTTTTTGGCAATAATAATATTTAAAAAAATATTGTTTACCGTATACTCAAATAATTGATTTTTTTAAAGCAACTCAATTGCTTTTTATTTTTTTAAATGCTCAGATTGACTAAATAATTGTTTCAATTATATAAATTAATAGATTTAATATTGTTAGATAAAATTATTTGAAACAACTAAATTAAGTTTTTGTTTATAAATAAATATACAAATACGATTTTTTTAAATTCCTTCTTTCTTGGTTTTTATTTCCAATAGTAAACCATTTTTGTATACATGATATATATCACGTAAAATTATTTGACTCAAACAAATTAGATTTTTGACTTTGTCAGTGCATATTCTTCATTGGTCCATATAAAAATATTTATTTTAGCCAAACAAGTAATTTTGTCGCTTTAAATAAGACTTAAGAGATTTTTGTATACGGGTTTCTGCCATTTTTGGTTTTTAAGAAAAATTTGGGGGGTCCGAAGGACCGCGAATCTGCGTCCGGCTTTTTTTTTTATTTTGTTTTTTTTTATTTTTACTTAATTACCTCAGCCTAACGTAAACAGACTCAAACCAATTCAGACCCTCCCGACCCCTTTTTGCGTTAAAAAAAATCGCCGGACGCGGATTTTGGATCCTAGGCAGGCTCCCTAGTAGGTGCCCTCATAAAGAACTTTTCGGCTTTTCATGAAAAATTATAAATGGCAAAAACCCGTGTAGGTATGTAAACTATTTAGTATACGGGTTTCTGCCATTTTTGTTTTTTTTTTTGAAAAATTATTTATGGGGGTACCTACTAGGGCCTCTAGGATTTTTTATATTTTTTTAAAATAAAAAAACGGGTACCGGAGGGCGAGGTTGTAATGTATTTTTTTGGTTTGGTATGGGTTGGCTTGAGTTGGTTTGAGTTTGGCCAGGTTAGATTGCGTCGATTTAGAAAAAAAATTAAAAACTCAAAAAAATTTTTATTATTTTTTTTAATTCTCCGGTCGCTGATTCAGGGTATAGGGATCCCCCTAAGTACCTCCAGAAAGGATTTTTCATCAAAAACCAAAAATGGCAGAAACTCGTGTATACTAAATAATTACCAAGTTACCTAATAAGGTTAAATTTTTATGAAATTACAAGTACAACTTTTTATCTTCTGTAAATACAGCGCGATGCTATACCTATTAAAAATAACAGCAAATCGCTACTGCGCCGACGCAGAATAACGATAACAATAACTAAGTGGCAAAAGAACGGTTCAAAAACACCCTATATAATATCTACAAGAATTTTATTTATTTCAATATAGCAAATAACCAAAAAAGTGTAGAATAAAATCGATGTACCTACTAAGGTGAACTCTCTAGCTGTCTCGCTTCTAAAAATACTGTTTTGTCTCATGTTCAATATGATAAAAAAGAGGAGCGCAACAGATCTTTTTGTTTTTCTAATGCACAACAGACAAAGAGTTTCGATCCAAAGTTGTCCGATTGATTCGCGGAAATCCGACCAATAACATTCCGCCCTAAAGTTTAGAATTTTATTTATTTGATTTAACTAATTTTCTGTTAAAACCATTAAACTCGCCATTAACCTGCTAGTACTTCTCTAGATTGCTTAGCGTCAACATTACAAAATGTGTACACAGCCTGTGAAATTTTTGTGAAAATCTGTAAAATTTTTGTGAAATTCTGTGAAATATTTTTTGAAAAAATATACATTTTTGTGAAATCCTGTAGCTTGTGTGTGAAATTTTGTGAAATTTATTTGTCTTTGTGAAATTTATTATTATTAAGGGACCGGAGCTAAGGCAGCGACGTTACTTTTTTAAATGAGATTTACCGGGTGTCTCAAGGTGAGTGGCTTATTAGATTATTTTGGAAACTATACTGCCGTCCTAAGCGTAACCCCCGTATTTGAATTTTATATGAAATGGAGTAAATCGCGTTGAACGTTTGAAAATACATAGTGCCTTATGGAAAAAAGAAAATTTTAAGTGACATTTTAAATACTTTTTGTAGTTTTTCGATTGGTTACATTAGTATAAACAATAGAGTATATTATTATAATTTGTCTTAACCAACAATCGCATTTTTGGATTTTTTTCAAATACGGGGGTTAGGCTTAGGACGGCAGTATACAATACAAACTTTCTGTTCTTAAATAAGTCCATGTAAAGTATATTTATAAAATACATTCATAGTTGCAGTGTTGCCAATTGTGGGAAAACTTTGCAAACACCTTTATTATTTTATGTATGATGTCGTATACCTATCTTCAACCGTTTTTAAAATATTGACAGATGAAAATTAACATTTTGTAACTTTATCAGCCCGTAACATCAAAACTATTAAGAATAGAACAAAACGGTTTCTACATTCCTATCTCGGTTTTTCAAAAGCTATTTTATACTATTTAGAATTAGTTCAGGGTTAAAATATTCCATGGTTAATTTAACCCTGGGTTAAATCTAAAAGTAGTCTAAAGCGATAGCTTGTAAAAAGCTAAGATAGGTTTTGATTTTACGGCCTGTTAAAGTTACAAAATGTCAATTTTTACCTGTTAATATTTTAAAAACAATTACAGATAGGTATAAGACGTTATACACAGAGAAAAATATCCATGCAACAATTTTAAATACGCTGTGCAACTGAAATTGTGCAAAAATATAAAACAATTGTTGAAATAAACGAATAAATCTGTTTTAATGTTACCAATTGGATTGTGTAACTTATTTTGTGTAAAAATGTTACACAACAGAACAATAACTCTCAACAGCGTAGTGGAAAAGCCCAATGTGTTATAAATCTACACAGATAAAATGTAATTTTTTTAATGAAAATTTGTGCAAAAATACCTACTTCAAATTGTAGAAATCATTCGTCGGATTGATTCGGTAAAAGTCGTTTCAAGGGATCGCCCCACCGCATCTGGCTTCCTTCAGTGTTCTGTGAGTTTAAATTTGTGTTTTGGCTTGTCAGTGAGGTGATCCGTACAAGGTTAGTGTCATTAATTGATAAGTGCTTCCGTTAACGTTAAACGTGTAATGGATTCTATGGATTTTGTGGAATTAGTTCTCGAAAAACTGGAGGAATGGGTGCCTACTTGCAGTCCACAAAGAGAGATTTCGGGGTAAGTAAATTACTACACATAGGTCTACCCTAGAGTCCCTGTATGTTGACATATTTGGTAATATATCCAAATATGTCAACATACAGGGACTCTAGTCTACCCAAGCTTTTGAGTATAGTTGATCCATTTTTGATTTTTCTTTCTGTGATTTAAAAAATGTGTTTGAAAGTAAATGACAACATTGTCCCCAAAATTGTCTTGGTTTAGCCAGTCCGAAGCTCGAAAACATTTCTGCGCCCGCGCACTCCCTTAGGAATCACTTTCAAGAATTTTCGCAGAGAAAAAATTGGGCTTCTTGACCAAATAAAACTATTTACAAAATTCAGCTTGCTCCTCATGGCTTATCCTATTTTTGGTCTAAACTGCGCTTTTTTATAACGGCCGATACTAAAATTCTATATTTAAACATTTTCTTTATATTTTTTAGCTTGAACGATTTTGCAATGGCATATCCGGAAAACAAAGACAGTTTTTTGACAAATGTGCAGAAGTATGTTCAATAATTTGGGTGCTGTTAAAAATTAAACGCAATTTACCAAAGATCAGATACAGCGGTCTGAAAAGAGTTTCCATGAAGCAGACGAAGGTAAATGATAATTTTTGCAACACCACTATTTTTGATTAACTTAAAATTTGTAAATTAGAAGTCAAAAGACTTATTTTGCCTGTCTTACTACCATGGTATCTATAAAACTGTAACCTTTATTTAGAGGGTATCAAAATATCAGTCAGAATAATTTGACTATTACATAGAAATCCTTCAATGTCCGTTAAACTTAGTACTATTTTTTAGCAGCTATTTTGTCTTCGCTGCCTTCCTTGCAGTTTCCAAACAATGGAAAATCCGAACAACGAAAGTCCAGCAAACAAGAATCTTTAAATAGATATATTTTACACGTTCAGGTAAATTCATTAAGCATAATAATATTGGTTAAATAATTTAATAAATAATATGTTAAAATTTGTTGTACTCATCAGAAAAAACGAAAATAAAGGTCTTTTAACAAGTGATTTTTTAGTTTGGTATTTTTTTGTCAAATAAAAATTAAACATTGTGTACTTGTTATAAAAAGTAATAAAGCGTTTTTTAAAAATATATACAAAAAATATATACACAAAAATTAAAACAAAATGCAATGCAATGCAACCTATTGAAAAAAAAACATCTACAAGATTTTGTACACATTCAGGGATACTTTTCATTTAATTGTTAAAGAAAATTACAGAATATTATGTAAAAAATTCATATTTTTAACTATTTTTACATAAAATTGTAGGAAATATATGCACAAAATTGTGCAATTTTGGGTGTAACTAAAATTATTTATTGTAAAATATATAATATATTATATTGATATATTATATTTTTTGTGGTAAAAAGAAAAATATAACTGAAAAACACCACAATGTAAAAAAAATATAAACATCTTTTAAAATATAACTACATAATTGCGCATTTATATTGCACAAAATATAATAAGAAAATTACACAATATTGTGTAAAATGTTTTCATACTTGAATATTTTGCAATTTTTCCAAAATTTAAAAAAAATTAATGCAAAATATACAACAAATTGTGCAAAAATATGTAAAATTTTTTTATACAGGCCTGTACAATAAGCATTGTGCAAAAAAAAAACAGTTGCACAGTTGTTTAAAATTTTACAACAAATTTCATTGCACAAATCTATTCAAAATTTTTGCACAAATTGGTTTTATACCCATTTTGAAAACAAATTGTGCAAAAAAAAATTACAATAATTGTTGAAAAAAATTACATACATTTTTCTACATAAAGAATCGAAAAATATACATGGTGTTTTTTTAAAATAATAAAGCCAACTTTTCCTGCAAATGGCAACACCGCAACTATGAAAGTATTTTGTAAATATACTTCACATGGACGTATGTAAGAATAGAAAGTTTTAAAAGTTTCTATCGTATAGTTTCCAAAACAATCTAATAAGGCCACTCACTTTGGAACACCTGGTATACGCTCTATATTTTGGCAAATTGGAATAGACCTTGTCTTTCTGTTTCCAAAACTACCTATTATACCTAATACCTTTTTCTCTAACAGTTTTGAAATAAAATGACAAAAACAAACAAAAGAGTAAAGCAGACAAAGAGTCATCGATAATTTTTCTTGGTTAACTCATTGCTCTTAATGAAAAGGCTTTGTCATTTTATTTAAAAACCATTACATAAAAACGTAGCATATTAGGTATTTTTGCAAACAGAAAGGAAAGCTTTATTCAAAATTGCAAAAATATACAGGGTATTTCATTTTAAAAAGTAACGTCGCTGGCTTCGCTACGTCTCCTTAATGACTCGTTCCAATATTAGCATCAAAAAAGATACTTTTTGCAAATCATCTGAGTATGTGAAATTTGACTTCTCTGTTTATTTTGATTTCGAAGATATTAGGGAGGTCTCAGGGTTTTGGGTCACCCTGTATATAGGTTAGTGGTCTTATTTATACAGGAAAAGATTACACAAGTATAATCTAATTAGTATTTAGGAAGTATTTTTGTTTTATGCATATTTGGTTAATTTTATGTTAATTTGCCTTTAAACGTTTTTACAATTTTACATGTTTTTTGTACCTACCTGCCTATTTTTGAATTAAAATACTTTTTTTTCATGCAAAACATTTGTGTTTACTTGTACAACGCAGTATTCTGACGGGTAATCATGTAACTGTTTATTAAATGTCTAATCTAATTAAATGCATTTTGTTAAAGCGACAAGAAAATAAATGAGGAATATTAAAAAAATAATTTAAATAAGAAGCAATATTTTGTAAAGCAATCAAGGAAAACAATCATTTGAAACAATTATATTTGGTTTACCAAGTACCCTATTTGTTTGTTTGAAATAAACTTGCAATAATAAATATTTACTTAAATTTAACACACATTTATTTATAATAAACAAAATAATTTTACAAATAAAAGTTCGTTATTAAATAAATTATGTTAGTAAGACAAAAAATATATTGAGAAGATTAAACAAATTATTTATTAAGAAAAAACAATAAGTTTTTTAAAACAATCAAGGAAAACGGTAAGTTCAAACAATTATTTTAGGTTTACTAAGTACCCTATTTGTTTGTTGGAAAATATGTTTTTGTATTGTGAAATAAGTTAACTCTTGTTCTCACAGAAATATTTACTTAAATTCAACAAAATATATTATAAGTTTAAACAAATATTTATTTACATCAAGTAAAATAATTTAAAAAATTTACTTAATAAATGTCAGTTATTAAATAAATTTTAATATTAAGACAAAAAAATATGCCTAGAATATTAAACAAATTAATTTATATGAAGAAGTAATAAGTTTTTTAAAGCAATCAAAGAAAACAGTCATGTTAAAGAATTATTTTATCTTTACCAACCACCATATTTGTTTGTTTGAAATAAACTTGTTATTGCAAATAAATAAATTAATAGTATTTGGTTTAAATATTTCAAATTATTTGATTTAAATGTATTTTTGTTTGTCAATTAAACCAAATAACTCTAACGCATCAAATAAACATTTTTTAAAGAGACTAAATTAGTTATTTGAAAACAATAAATATTTTTATTTGAACCAAATAAGAGGACGTTTTGGACCTATTGAAATAACGAATTTGGTTGAGTCAAATAATGTTTTTTTGCATCAAATAAATCTTATTTAAAGAGACTAAATTAGTTATTTGAAAACAATAAATATTTTTATTTCAATCAAAGAAAACAGTCATGTTAAAGAATTATTTTATTTTTACCAACCACCATATTTGTTTGTTTAAAATAAACTTGTTATTGCAAATAAATAAATTAATAGTATTTGGTTTAAATATTTCAAATTATTTGATTTAAATGTATTTTTGTTTGTCAATTAAACCAAATATTTCTAACGCATCAAATAAATCTTATTTAAAGAGACTAAATTAGTTATTTGAAAACAATAAATATTTTTACTTCAATCAAAGAAAATAGTAGTATTTGGTTTAAATATTTTAAATTATTTGATTTAAATGTATTTTTGTTTGTCAAATAAACCAAATAACTCTAACACATCAAATAAATGTTATTTAAAGAGACTAAATTAGTTATTTGAAAACAATAAATATTTTTATTTGAACCAAACAAGAGGACGTTTTGGACCTGTTGAAATAACGAATTTGGTTGAGTCAAATAATATTTTTTTGGTTCAAATAAACTCTTTTTTCTGTGTACGAATTTTCATTTAAAAAATTTAAACTAGTCTTCTGTTTAATTTAATAAAATTAAAAATATTAAGTTTACAGGTCTGAAATGCCTACTTTGAGACCTTTATTTAGGTCACCACCCATAAGGTACCCACAAAATACCAAAAGGTACTATTAATAATGTACAGGGTCCCCAGGAAAACTTTGCACTATTGCAAACTTTATTTAAAAAAAATCGTATGAAGCTTATAATGGTAGGTTAAATAATAAGAAAAAATAGGTAGCAACATATATTTTCGTACTGACATATATACAGGGTATTCCAAGTTAAGTGTCCGCCATTGCTAACTTTGTTATTATTAAAGATAGGAAAAGCTTAAATTGACAAACTAGTAGAATTTTTCACGTTCTTTAAGATGGTCAAATCAAAAAAACAATCAAGCATTGCCCTTTCGAGTTTTTTTAAAAATCATTAATTTTTTTTTGTATTTTATATTTTTTTTCCGATGGGTCTTTCAATTCTAAATTAAAATAGTTTTTGATTATTTTTGGTAGAAAGCAGTCTAAGCGTAATTTTGTATTTCAAATATCTTCGGTATTTTCAACTTAAAAAAATCAAAAACCATTTTTGTTTTGAATTTGAGGACATCAAAAAAACTTTTGAGATACAATTAAACAAATATATCTTTAAAAAAAAACTCGAAAACGCAATGCACGATTATTTTTTTGATTTGACCATCTTTAAAGAGCGTCAAAAATACTTCTAGTCTGCCAAATTAAGCTTTTTTCTATCTCTAATGATAACAAAGTTAGCAATGGTAGAAACATAACTTGAAGCACCCTATATATATGCCAGTACGAAAATATCGGTTCCTATCTATTTTCTTCTTGTAATCTGACCTATCATTACAAGCTTCATAAGATTTTTTAAAATAAAATTTGCAATAGTGCAAAGTTTGACCCTGTACATTCTTTATAGTACCTGGTGTTTTGTGGGTACCTTATAGGTGGTGACCTAAAAAAAGGTCTCAAGGTAGGCATTTCAGACCTGTAAACTTAATGTCCTAGATATATTTTATTAAATTTTAAAAAAGACTAGTTTAAATTAGGTTTAAGTATGTTTTTAAATGAAAATTCGTATTAAAATATACCTTTCTAGATTCTAGAGCAATTGCAAAAACTTCTCTACTTTCAGTAAAATCGTTTTTCACACTCAAAGCTTCGAATTAAATCCAAAAAAGGTATTTCCCATACAATATAATGCGTTTTTTCCGTGTCGAGCCAGTAGGTACTAGCTCCATCTCACTCTGGAATCACTTCGCCAGCATTGCCTCCTTGCGACGTGCTCATTCCATTCTAATTATAGGTCTATGGAAAAACGTCCTTGCTTAGAGCGATCTATTGGATATTTTCAGTAACCTCCGCCCGTTTTAGTTGTTGTCTCTTCTAAAGATATTATTAGGGGTTCACAACGACAAATTAAAACTCGCAATTGTCAAAAAAAAAGGTTATGTCAATTTATTTCGACAATATGTACAAAAGACGCACTTAAAGTTACTAATAACACTACTGCAATCGGTCTATTATATCTCGCTACTACGGCAGTTGGTTATCCCTGACAGGCTCGATGCGCGACGTCCGGCCCTATATATAGGGTCTGCCTACTATTCGAGAACCATCCATCCTTCTTCGATTCCCGCTTATACTAGCTTTTTCTAGACCGCGGACCGTTCGAGCAGGAGCATGTCATAGATAACGCAACTAAAATCAACCTAATACTACACTAAACCTAAATAAATTCTGAGTATAAAATTTAAATAACTTAAATTTGTAACACTATCCTCCTCCTCAGGTTTGATCGTCTCGATCAACATTTGCCAGATAAGGTTTTAGTCTGTCCATATGAACTACTTTCATCTTGGATTTCGGGCTCCTTTGGATTCGGTAGACTACATCATTAATTCTCTTAACAACTTTATAAGGTCCTTCCCATGGTGGTGTCAACATAGGTGATCTTCCTTTCTTTCGTTGAGGATTGTATAGCCAGACTTGATCATTCTCTTGGAACCCTGAAGAGTTTGCTTTCAGGTTATATCTTGCTTTCATGTGGTCACTGGCTATTTCTATTCGCTCTCTAACCACCTCATGGATATCGTGCAACTTTTGTCTTAAACGTTCTACATATTTATTAACTTCTAAGTGTTCTTCTTCAGGAGAACCAAACATGATATCACATGGTAAACGCAGTTCTCTACCAAACAGGATACTAGATGGAGTAGCTCCTGTCGTATTGTGAATGGCGGCTCTGTAGGCCATCAAAAATAATGGAATATATTGGTCCCAATCTGTTTGGTGCTCATCAACAATCTTTCGATTGTTTTATTAAATCTTTCAACCATACCATCTGACTGCGGATGTAAAGCAGTAGTTCGTGTTTTATGTATTCCTAAAAGGTCACAGAGATTCTGGAAGAGCTTTGATTCAAAGTTTCTCCCTTGATCTGAATGTAGTTCCAAAGGAATGCCAAATCTGCTGAAAACATCATTTACCAGAACTTCTGCAACTGTAGCGGCCTCTTGGTTAGGCAAAGCAAAAACTTCTGGCCACTTGCTAAAGTAATCCATGACAACCAGGATGTATTTGTTGCCCTTTTTAGTTTCTGAAAATGGTCCGGCCACATCAATAGCAATGCGTTCAAATGGCAGACCTACGTTATATTGTTTCATTTGACCTCTGGACTTTGTTTTGGGACCTTGGCTGGCTGCACAAGTCGACATCGGCGACACCAGTTTTTCACATCTTGAAAGTAATTGACCCAATAAAATCGGTTTCGAATTTTGTCCATGTTTTATTTATGCCTAGGTGCGCGCCTGATTTTCCACCATGACATTCGGCCATTATATTGTCTACCATGCTCCTAGAAACTACTACTTGATTAATCACAGTAAGGCCATCGGCACTTTCCCAGGTACGTTTAAGAATGTTTTCTTCTACTATCAGTGAATCCCATTGTGCCCACAGTGATTTGAATATCATCCCTTGATTTGCGATATCTTGCCATGATGGTCGTGGCTTGTTCTCTTCTTTTAATCGCAAAATAGGTCTTACATTTTTGTCGTCAAGTTGTGTGGTTCTAATTGAAGCCGACATCCATTCTTCATCTGGTTCTAATTTTATCTGACGCACGTAGGTAATTCTTTCTTTCTGGTTAATTCTTCTACAAATCGTCTGTAGTATGCACACAGACCCAAAAAGCTTCTTCATTCATGTTTGTCACGAGGTTGAGGCCATTCTTTTATTACTTGTAACTTCCTGTCATCAGTATGGATGCCTTCTCGGGAAACAACGTGACCCAGGAACTCGACTTTTTCTTGAAATAGAAAACATTTCTTTGGGATTAATTTAAGATTGGCATTTCTGATTTTTGGAAATACTTCTCGTAAATTGTCTAAATAAATGATCTTGAAATGATTTCCCCATTACTATGACATGATCCAAGTAGACTAGGCAGGTTTTCCAAGTTGCTTAACTCATTGTTTTCGGTTCCGGAACCGATACCGTGGAGACTGTGATAGCATGGTCTGGTTGAACTGTGACGATAAGTCTTTCTACCTTATAGACCGGTGGACGTTTTCGTCCCGCCATGGACTTAGTTTCCTTGGTTCGCTGTCGTTCACTCGTAGAATGAAAAATAGGGTTCACCCATTTTTCCATTCTTTTTGATTTACCTTGTATCTTGTAGACAGTTTGTTCTACTTTGTGTCAGGCAAGTCACGCTGAGGATGGAAACGCCTTTTTCCGAAACACCGGTGTCCGTGGTTGACTATACTCCTATGAAGTTGTCTTTTATACTTGCTTAACTCATTGTTTTCGATTTCGGAACCGATACCGTGGAGACGGTGATAGCATGGTCTGGTTGAACTGTGACGATAAGTCTTTCTACCTTATAGACCGGTGGACGTTTTCGTCCCGCCATGGACTTAGTTTCCTTGGTTCGCTGTCGTTCACTCGTAGAATGAAAAATAGGGTTCACCTATTTTTCCATTCTTTTTGGTTTACCTTGTATCTTGTAGACAGTTTGTTCTACTTTGTGTCAGGCAAGCCACGCGGAGGATGGAAATGCCTTTTTCCAAAACACCGGTGTCCGTGGTTGACCATACCCCTATGAAGTTGCCTTTTATAGTTGCTTAACTCATTGTTTTCGGTTCCGGAACCGATAACGTGGAGACAGTGATAGCATGGTCTGGTTGAACTGTGACGATAAGTCTTTCTACCTTATAGACCGGTGAACGTTTTCGTCCCGCCATGGACTTAGTTTCCTTGGTTCGCTGTCGTTCACTCGTAGAATGAAAAATAGGGTTCACCTATTTTCCATTCTTTTTGATTTACCTTGTATCTTGTAGACAGTTTGTTTTACTTTGTGTCAGGCAAGCCACGCGGAGGATGAAAATGCCTTTTTCCGAAACAACGGTGTCCGTGTATGACTATACCCCTATGAAGTTGCCTTTTATACATGCTTAACTCATTGGTTTCGGTTCCGGAACCGATACCGTGGAGACGGTGATAGCATGGTCTGGTTGAACTGTGACGATAAGTCTTTCTACCTTATAGACCGGTGGACGTTTTCGTCCCGCCATGGACTTAGTTTCCTTGGTTCGCTGTCGTTCACTCGTAGAATGAAAAATAGGGTTCACCTATTTTTCCATTCTTTTTGATTTATCTTCACATCTTGTTACTTTCTGGACTGGCTCAAATAATGCTACCACCTCCCCCTTATTAATTTTGACACTATTTGGGAAAATATTGGCGACTCTAATCGGGATGTCTTTATCGGTTTTAACTAGTGACTTTGCAACAAGGTAGGTGTTGGGTGTGTTCTGTTAGATACCCTGTATGTATGACATATTTTAATGATAAAGAGACGCGACAAACTCTTCAAAGTCAAATTTATTTAAGTCAAAATCAAAGGATGAAAATATCGGTCCTCCATACTCTAGCCATGTTTAGAGAGAGACGCACCTTCTGTCCTTGTCAATTCATAAGCGTCGGAAAATAAACATAAACGATTTTTAACAAAAACTATACAGGGGGTGACCGACAAACATGTTTGTTTATATTTGCACATTTGCATGATGATTGATGTCACTCACTGATGACCATGAATTTGGCAAGAAAATAACATAACCAAAAAATGTTAATTTCCGTGACTTTAATGGGTTTGTCGCGTCTCTCTTTAGTAAAAATATGTCATACATACAGCTTGATGTTTTACTTTCTAGACTCCCAAAAATTATGGTCTCACTGTTACCGACCAGTCTTGTTGTGCATACTGCCACCACCTTTATTGTTTCTTTATTGAAGTGACTATTTGACAAAATGAACGCTTCATTCCCAAATCTTAGGGTATTAAGTTTATTATCAAACGCAAATCCATGTTTACTTATCAAGTCCATTCCCAAAATAAATTCTAAGTGTGTCTGCCCCAACACGTCGGCGGATTCCAGTCACAGTCTTAAGTGTTATTTTCATTTCTGTTGGTCGAGTTTTATATCAATTTTGAACTTAAGCAATGATGTGGCAGCACCAGTGTCTACTGTTATGTTAACTTGTCTTCCATTTATAAGTCCGTCGATGTTAAGACTGTCAGCAGTATTAAGCTCTTAATTGAGTAAATTTTGGGGGCTACATTCCCTTTAGCCAACACCCGCCCCTCTGCGTTGAGTAGTTTTAGTTTTCCTGATTTCTTCTTCGGTACTCTGTCCCGCTAGGTGGTGAGCGAGACCTCATTTGGACACGACAATCGCGTTGAATATGCCCTATACGTCCGCATCTAAAACACTTTCCATTTGGAGAGGGACGTCTGTTTTCTTTTAAAGATTCAATCTTCTTTATCAGTGATTGAAGTATTTGGCTTAACGTTTTTTAGGGAACTTCTTGTTCATTGCTCCTTTCTTTACCCTCCTGAATTGAGACAGCCCTTACTTTTGGCCTGGACTTATTATTTGATGACTCAATTTCAAGGGCTCGAATCAACACTTCGCTGCTGTTATTGAATCGTTCTCGGCGAAGTAACATTGCTAAGTCCGTGTCTCGCTAGCCATTAATAAAGCGGTCTACCGTAAAGGGATCTCTATAATTTTCTGGCATTTCTGGGTAAGCCAAATACATCAGCCTCCTGATATCTGCTTCATACTCTTGTAATGACTCTCCTGCTCTTTGCTGACGAATATTTAATTCTGACCAATGTAAATTTCGTAAATATTCATCTCCATACCTTCTTTCTAAGGCTGCCACTAAAGCATTGTAATTTTGTTTTTGTTCGGCTGGAATAGACCGTAAAAGTCCCAGAGCAGGTTCCCGTAGAGCTACTAACAAAGCTCTAGCTTTCTCGTCATCGTCCCAGCCATTTGCAGCAGCGGCAGCTTCAAACTGTTGTTTGTAGGTGGACCAGGAAGACGTACCATCGTAATTTGGAGGCTTAATGTTTTGTTGGAATTCACAACATAGCCCTGAGCTTTTATTTTGTTGTGTTCTTTCTGAAGCTGTATAAGGTGCTTTGATACGTCCTGGAATTTTTCTTCCACTGTTTGAAAAACTTGTTCTTTCACATTCTGTAGCTTGATCTCCACTTTTTCTTCAACATTCTGCAATTTATCTTGTACGGTTTCTTCTACATTTTGCAATTTGTTTTGTACCGTTTCTTCTACAGTCTGCAATTCGTTTTGTACCTTTTCTTCTACATTCTGCATTCTTTGAGTTATTTGTTCCTTAAGACCTTCAGATGCTGCCTGAACTCTTCTCTCAGCTGTTCGCAGTTGCTCTTTATCTGATCGTAGTTTTCTTGCATGCCATCTAATGTCTGTCTCATATCGTTCTGGTTTTGTTCGATGGTCTGTCTCATGTCGTTCTGGTTTTGAGCCATTTGAGCTGCTAGAGTCTGCATCATTTTAGTTAAATCTTTCATCTTTGCCGATCTTTGTCTAGTAAGCATCAACTTCGCGATAAATCACTTAAAACGTTTATTTTAGGGCTATAAAGCGAATGTCGAAGTCGGTTTTTCAATATCTCTTCCAATTCTTAAATAGAACCTAATGGAATGTTCTGGAATATACTGGTAAATGTTACTCTTTCTGCTACTAGACAAATGTAGAAATCACTTTTTGATTATCTCTTTTGATTCTCGAATAGACTGTCGTAAAATGTTATGGAATATTCTAGAAATAATTTCTAATTCTTACTTTTGAAATAACTAACCTACTGTCGAAGTCGGTTTTTGTATATCTCTTCTGGTTTTCGAATAGAACGTCGTAGAATGTTATGGAATATTCTAGAAAATCTTGCTAATTCTTACTTTTTAAATAACTAAACTAATGTCGAAGTCGATATTTGTATATCTCTTCTAGTTTTTGAATAAAACGTCGTAGAATGTTATGTAATCTTCTAGAAATTCTTTCTAATTCTTACTTTTGAAATAACTAAACTAATGTCGAAGTCGGTATTTGTATATCTCTTCTAGTTTTTAAATAGAACGTCGTAGAATGTTATGGAATCTTCTAGAAATTCTTTTTAGTTCTTACTTTTGAAATTACTAAGCTAATGTCGAAGTCGCTTTTTGGATATTTCTTCTGGTTTTCGAATAGAGCGTCGTAGAAAGTGATAGAATATTCTAGAAAATCTCTGTAATTATCAATTTTTGGACTGTAAAGTTAATGTCGAAGTCGGTTCTTAAATATCTCTTTTGGTTTTTGAAGAAAACAATATCCAACTTCTTCTTCTTCTTTAATGTTCTTCTTTTCAATTGTCCCAGCCGGTGGTACTATGTAAGGATAGTCTTTGCACTATTTATTTCTTTTAGTCTCACTTGTGACACCAATTGCTACGGGTTCACAACGACAAATTAAAACTCGCAATTGTCAAAAAAAACGATATGTCAATTTATTTCGACAATATGTACAAAACACGCACTTAAAGTTACTAATAACTCACTACTGTAATCGGTCTATTATATCTCGCTACTACGGTAGTTGGTGATCTCTGACTGGCTCGATGCGCGACGTCCGGCCCTATATATAGGGTCTGCTTACTATTCGAGAACCATCCATCCTTCTTCGATTCCCGCTTATACTAGCTTTTTCTAGACCGCGGACCGTTCGAGCAGGAGCATGTTATAGATAACGCAACTAAAACCTAGACTAAGAATTCAACCATAAGGTAAATCAACCTAATACTACACTAAACCTAAATAAATTCTAACTATAAAATTTAAATCACTTAAATTTGTAACAATAGAATCTGTGCCCCTGCTTTAAACACCATTTTGGCTTTTATCAATGTTTTAGGCTCTAAAAAAAAATTTTTTTTAGTTTTACAGCTGGTGTGGTGCCCTTGTGATGTCTTTCCTCTTATCGATTATTCTGTCACTTGCAATTGAGTCACCAACAATTACAATCGAAAAGTTTATTTTCGGAAAAGCAGGTATGATTTATCTACTAGCAAATTTTGAAGCCAAAATCAAACAACTTTATTTTCTAATTTTTTTTAAAGCGAGTGTAATTATTCTTAACATTTCCTACTTTTAGGCCCTTCAGAGAAATCCAGCCAAACAAATAATAAAAAATAACATACAACAGCAACAATTTGCACAAATATATAGGACTTCGTTTTGTATACTACTAGATATATTATTGTATATAAACATAGACGTCAGTGGCAATATAAGTTTAAGATTTTTAATTTTATTTATTTTAGCTCACACGTAACTATAACTAGAGCCGTTTTCAAGCGAATAACTAGTAATTACCTCTGGTTATCCCTTGGTTGACATTTAAAATCAGTTGTTTAGGCCCTTAGCCTATTACCACAGAAACACGGCTTGAATAGCTTTTTTTATAACCGGTTATTGTTTGTTGTTGCTTTTTACGTTTTTTTAAAGAAGTTTAGTTTATTTTGGAAAAAAAGCTTAAATATAATAAACAGTGGTTAGAGGAGAACAATGATACCGTTTTTTTTAAAATAATATTTCGTGTATCAAAGTCTACATTAAAAAAATTAGAGAAAGCCACGGTTTGATAAAACGGAAAAAATTTTGGCAAGACAATATAGAGGAGACAATTTCTTTGTGCAATTTTCCTTCACAATTGAGGCACACACGATCAATTCCACTCATTGCAAAAACTCACGCAAAAAGAAACAAAATAAATGATTGTGAGGTTAGAAAACCCAATAACCTTCCTCAAAAGTGTGGTAATCACCAGTATTAAAGGTCGCTTAAACGCCTTTGGTAAATACTAGTAATTACTAGTTATTCGCTTGAAAACGGCATATATTAGCAGTGTTCCATCAGGCCGTTCGACAGTCCTAAAACAGGCCGAAAAATCCCAAAGCGCGCGCAATGCAGTAAGGGGACTGTTTTAAAACAGCTGTGATTAGATGAAACGACCAAATACGTGTCCAAAAAACGAATGCTGTTGGTGTAGTGATCGAGAGAGTTAAATTCAAAGTCACGTGACTAAAAGAAAGGGTAGGTTTCTCCGCCTGCCATAAGGATAGATCGAAGATAAAGTTGCACACAGAAAGGAATACATAATTACATAAGATGATCATAATACATTTTTAACTTTAGTTCTTTAAAAAGCAGATAAAATTACAATAATTTAATTTATATTCACAAACTATAAACCACTACAGACTGCCTAATAAAGTAAACATACCAAAAATTAAAACGAACTTGCATTACCACATATTTTTGGGTGAAACTTGTGAAAAAATATTTATTTTTTCTAATATCACAAGTTTTATGTGAAATTTGTATATTTATTTATTTGTATTTTGTAATTTCATTTTTACAAAATATTTGTGAAATTACCTAAATATTATAGAAAGCCTTAATATTCTCAAAGTGTTTGTGATTTTATTAATTTTTTGGAAATAGAGATCGTGATACTTCAAGGAAGTTAGGAAAATCACATTTTGTAGCTTGTACTTTTGTAGGTATATACGACCTTAATGTCGAATTGTCGATGCCTTAAAGCGAAGTCGTTTGTTGTTCCGCCAAATCTGGTGTAAAATTTCATATCTGGTGTTATCCCTCTTCTTTTAACTTTTGTTCACAGGTCACCGGGATTCGCTGCTATCAGGCTAAACCCTTATGTTTCTATTCCTATCCAAATACCTGCTAAACTAGTTTATCTTTTTCTAAGCAGGCTACCCTATGGTTAGTATAGCTTTTTTCCATGTGGTATACCTATATTCCGCAGTCCCGTAGTAGTAAAAATTAAGAGGCTCTTGCAAGAAAATCAACAGAAAGGGAAGGAATAATTATAGAAATCAGTTTGATGACTTGGTCGAGTTAATACCCTGAGAGTCTCTCGTTCTTGTATTGAGATACCGCAACCTGCATAGATGAAAATTTTTCAAAAATGTATGTATGGCTTCGGTAGTTCAATGTTTAGAATGTTTGCGTACAGAGCAAGAGATCCCGGGTTCGAGTCCCGGCCAAAGCAGAAACTTTTTTCTTATTTTTTTTCTCTCTTTAATTTCACTTCTTGTTTATAGATGGCAACAATTTTTTTTTCAGAAATTAAAAAATATTTGTCTATTTACGTGGTTTACTCGGCATTTTGTCATGTGTTAAAATTGGTTCTGAAACTCAATTTATTTTGACGAAAATTTTAATTTTTTTGGGTTATTCAGTGTTTACTGAATTTTCTCAGATAAATGTAAATTTAATGTAATTTTATGGTATATTTCTATCTCAGGTGATGTAAACTAGAAATATGTGTGTTTTACATACAATTTTTTTAGGGAAACATATCGCACCCCCGCTAAAAAATAGTCACAACTCAAAAAACATTGCTTTGAGAAAATCGCGGTTAAAGAATTTAGTTCACTAGAGAAATTCATTTTTCATTTACATGACAAATTACGAGTTAACATGTTATTTTATATCAACAGGAACCTACTAACTCAATGTAATTGGTGCAGTAGGTACGTTTCTCAGAAAAAATTATTTTTGTCGTTTTTAGTTAAAAAAAAGACAAAAACCCGATATTGTGACATTTTTTCGAACAAGGCATCATGACGTTGTAAATCAGGATGTCACGCAGGATGTTAAATAATATAAAAAAAGAAAACAAATAAAGAAGAAACTTTGTATTTATTTTTACAACGAGTTATAAAATACTGAATAGTAGTAGTAGTAGTAGTGTGGGGTAGGCTCTAGGCCTGGCGACTAGGCACATGAAGCGCCCTTTTCGCCAACCCCCGGGCATCCCCCCTACTGCGTCCTTCCCTCGCTAAGGAATCTGCCCGTCTTCTGTACAAAGGCCAGAATATCGGGCCACCTCAGATTCAGAAGGTCCTCCGTCTCAAAGGCCTCCTCTTCGAATACCTCTCTTCTTGCCTCCTTGTATGCTTCACATGATGAGAGACAATGCGCCGAGGTCTCGTCCTCGGCCCAACATGGCTCGCACGTCGCGTCCTCCTTCACTCTCATCTTTGCCAGGTGTCCTTATAGGACGCAGTGTCCGGTCAGGACTCCCACTATGGCTCCCACCTCTCTTCGTGTTCTACGGAGCAGCCAGTCCCTACGGGATTTGCTGTAGCCTGTCACATACTCCTTCGCCTGTCTGGCGTTTCCTGTGTTGGTCCACTCCCTTTGTATCTCTTTCTGGGTCCACTCTGTTAGGGCCGACTTCATTTGCCCTCTTGTGAGCCCCAGGAACGGTTCTGGCCCGACGAATTTCTGCTGGGATCCTCGCCTGGCGAGTCTGTCCGCTTTCTCGTTTCCGGGGACTCCCACGTGACCTGGGACCCATACGAGCTCTACCTCTCTTACGCCGGCCAATTCCTGAAGTGCATCCGCACACTCCTGCACCAAACCTGCGGACATGGTTGGTTTACACAGTGCTTTCAGCGCAGCTTGACTGTCTGAACAGATGCAGAGGCGTTTTCCTGTTTCGTTCCTAATTTCTTCCTCCCATGTTAACGCCAGTAATACTGAATAACAACTGAACTTATTCTCCTTAATTCTAAGTACACTGAACAATTCGAAAAAACAGTCACAACACAAAAAAGAGCAGTATTTTACTTGTTATATGGGTCAGATTTAACCAATAGTTCACACGAAAACCTTGACTTTTTTCAGTATCAAACTCCACGTTCACGCTGTTATAAAGTCAAAAGTGACACTGTAAAGGAACGCATCCTCAGCTAAACTGGACAAAATAAAAGAGTCACATCGCCATTTGGCGGTGAATTGTCGAAACATAAATGTGACGCTTTTATGGAAGAAAGTACAAGTTATTTCGATGATGGCGGCAGGTTTATCTCAATAACGGCGATTTTTGAGTTGTGACTCTTTTTCAGCGGGTGTGCGATATGATAAACCCAGACAAATAAACGAGAGTGAGCAATCATTTCCAATTTCCCCACTAAGCACAAAATCGTAAAAAACGTTAAATAAATGTTGAAAAAAATGTTTCTTTTCTAGCACAAATTTGACTTACTTAATTTTAAGTCAACTTTTGACATTAAAGAAACATGTTGAAAATCCTAACGAAAATTCCATGTAAAAGCATTACCAAATATTTAAAAAACCATAATTTTATTAACACTAAAAATAATACCATCAATATATGGTTATTCTTATAATGTTTTTCCTGAATCTCATTTCTAACGTTGAATTTAAAATATAGGAAGCTAGCTAATAAATGTTTTGTTTTTTAAACAATAAAAAAAATTATACTATAGAGGGCGCTGCCGGATAATTCCACTACCAGAATGGGTCATCGACATTTTTAGCTGCTTTTCGCTGCGAGTTCATACGAGTCGGTAGCAGATACGCTTTGTGCAATTTTGGTTAAAATATTTACCTTTTGTAGAAACAAACATGGCAAATTAAAAGCACAATTATTAATAATGATAGTGAGTACATATTTGGATACGACCATTTCTGTGGAAAATATGGTATAGTTAAAGAATAACAAATATGTATGCAATGATTTAAATGAAGCATCACAAAATTAGGTAAGAAAAGTAAAAAAATTGTTTTGTATGGAATGTCGCATACCTACAGTTACAGTTAATCAGACAGGGAATGCCACAATTCACCGCGAATGATTAGCCATCGGACCTTAAGCCGCGTATTCTTTTGAGGCAGAATTCGCAAGCCTCGCAGCTGGACCAAACGAATGCCTCGGCACGGGACCCCACCCGATCAGAGTGCGAATTTCAAACAAGCATTCAGTTGAATATTGTTTGCCTTGTATTCGCTTGAGCATTAATGAGAACGAGAGCGAGGCACTTAGTACAAAATTATTGTTTACATATAATTCTAAATTTTATTTTCAGAAGCTATGGATCCGAATTTCCTTTACTGAGTGTCGAGTTCACGAAAACCTCAACGGACTCTTGCTGCTCGGCTTTTCCAAAATAGAAGAATTTTATTTACATTATTTAAGTTACCTTATCTTTAGAGATATTTGAAAAAGATATATTTTTTCATTGTTAAAAAAAACATTTATTTTTCCATGTTAGAAAACATTTATTTTTCACTGTTACAAATCATTTTTTTTTAACGGTTGAAAAACACTTTAAAAAACGTTATAAAAACATAAGATTAATTTTCTAACGTCAGAAAACGGGTTATTAAGCTTTTTTTTCACTATGAATATGACGTTAGAACTAACATCCAACCTAACGTTATGTTTTTAAATTAAACATTATTTTGACATTATTAAAATGTTTTTGTGTTTAGTGGGTCAGAGGAGTCCGAAGCCGGTTACACCGGTTATAAGACCAAAATGGCAAAACTACGAAAATTCATATTTTAAAAACTATACAGTTTATTAACAAAAGCACCGAGTGGCAGTTGAGTGTGGTGGGTCCATAGAGATGCAAAAAAAACCGACGCTGAGTTAGGATTCGAAAAAACGTCATTTAATGGATTTTAGGGTCGTGAATCCGAAATGGCCAAACTTTGAAAATTCATATTTTAAAAACTATACAGCTACTTAACAAAAGCACCGAGCTTAATGACCGCCAAATTATTTATAAGCCACTTATAAAAACTAAAGTTTTTTAACACTTTGAGCTCCATACGTGTACCATTTTTAATAGAAAAAAAGTTATTGAAATAGACCATGTCTTTGAGTATATTATTTACACAATGACCATGTGTACCATTTGAGGCACACGGATTATTGATCAATATTTTAAGGTTGTGATAACGCGGGGCTCACGGATTGCATTAATTCTAATGAATAGGATTGATGGTCTTGTCAAATGTTTTTGTGACTGGTCCGAGGTTTTGTGAAGATATAGCACCACGAGGGCATTTTGAAATCTAAATTTATTTGTGCCAGCGAATAGCAATCTGTGAATGTGTGGTACAAATTGAAAAAAAAAAATAGTTTCTATATGGGTTCATTAGAGATGCCATTTTTTTGACGTGACCCCACTAAACGCAAAAACGTTTTAATAATGTCAAAATAATGTATAATTTAAAAACATAACGTTAGGTTGGATGTTAGTTCTAACGTCATATTCATAGTGAAAAACAAGCTTAATAACCCGTTTTCTGACGTTAGAAAAATAATCTTATGTTTTTATAACGTTTTTTTAAAGTGTTTTTCGAAGGTTAGAAAAATATTGATTTTTAACAGTGGAAAAGAAATGTTTTTCTAACATTGAAAAATAAATGTTTTTTTAAAAATGAAAAAATATATTTTTTCCAAATTTCTCTAAAGATAAGGTAACATAAATAACGTAAATAAAATTCTTCTATTTTGGAAACGCAGGGCAGCAACAGTGTTGAGGTTTTCGTGAACTCCACACTCAGTAAAGGAAATTCGTATCCATAGCTTCTGAAAACAAAATTTAAAATTCTATGTAAACAATAATTTTGTAGTAAGTGCCTCGCTACCAGGCCAAACAATTCATGATCAAGTGAATACAAGGCAAACAATTTCAAGGCGCCTATTCAATTTAGCATGAATGTAAACGAAGCATTCGTTTGGTCCCACTGCGAGGCTTGCGAATTCTGCCTCAAATGAATACGCGGCTTAAGCTCCGGCGGCTAATCATTCGCGATGAATTGTCGCATTCCCTGTCTGATTACCTATAACGTTAGGTATGCGATATTTCATACAAAACCATTTTTTTTTCTTTTGTTTACTTTCTTACCTTAGGGGTTGTGGTACTTCATTTAGATCACTGCATACACATATGTTGCTCTTTAACTATACCATCTTTCCCACACAACTTGAGTAATACCCAACTAACAATTATAGTAGCGGCCATTGGCGTAGCTAGCCTTGCTTTTCAGGGGGGGCCGTGGCCCCGGTCTATCTTGAACAAAAAGCAAACATAGGTTTTAAAGAGTCGTGCAAAGTGTGCAATGAATAAAAAAAATACGCGCATTAAATGTTCTAATATTTTAATATAACAAATTTAATAATACATTTACCAACTTATTTATATGTATACACAGGAAGTATGTGATTCAGCAATTCTACAAAAAAGTTTTCTACGTCGCTGACTGAAAGCGTCTACTACACTGTCTAAGTCGACCTCAACAACTTTTTCTATGAATAACAATGACAAACCTGAGTGTCTCTCTTGAGTCATAGTTGTTCTAAGCCAATTAAAAACTCTCCTCATGGCAGAGAAAGACCTCTCGCAAGTTGCACTTGAAATTGGAAGAATACTCGCAACTTTAAAAAGTTGGTAGAGGTTTGGATAGGTGTTTTCTGCTATATGTTGTTTGATAGAATCATGACCAACAGTTTGATTTAACCGAAAAATACAATTCTTTAAAACGGTCATTTCTGCTCTTAGAGTAGAAGATTAATATTAAAAATTTCCCGGTATTGCTCGACGAATTTATTCCATTTAACGACGTGGGAAAACTTAATATGAAAATGGTTATGAAATTGTCACCAAAATCGGAAAATTTTCATAAGACACTAAACGCTAACCTCAAAAAAACTAAAAAGATAATTATATTTATTTTAGAAAAACAGTTTAAAAAGGTCTTTTATAACCTTACGACATCTACAACCCGATTTGGGAAACAGAGGGGCAAAGGTCGCTGTCTTTATTAAATGCGAAATTTAACTTACACTTCTATAATATTTTACAAGATGTCGCCAATATGTATGAAATATTCAATATGCATAATTATGTTTAAATTTAAAAAATATTTTCGGGAAATTTCATAAGTGCAGAAAAGTTACCGATAATTTAAAGAGAAAAAGCCTAATTCCGCAAGACAAGGGCTTTTTCCTGAAATGTAAACATTATCTGAATGATTTTAAATTTTAATGCACCTATTTTATTTGAATATTTCCCGAATAATAATAGAAAAGTATGTATTTTCAGCGTCATGTTCTTTTACTAGTAGTCGGTAGGGGAGGCCTAAAATATCTTAGGGGGGCCTGAAAGACTTCAGGGGGGGGCCAGGCCCCCCCTGGCCCCCCCCTAGCTACGCCAATGGTAGCGGCTACATGCTCCAAAGGCTTTCCTACTTTCTTATGGTAGAAATGTGGTGATCTCAACCAAAATTCGTTACTTTTTAGTTCTGACTACTGTTTTGTATCACGAAAAAGTAGAAGTTTCGTAAAAACGACCCTTTAAACTACCTGATAGGATTGTTTCTTGATAGTCTAATCTGATAGTCTGCTCTACCACAATAGCACGTTGCCAAAGTTTTACTTTCTTTTTAGTCGTTAATTCGTAGTCACCCCGACATTTATATGTTACTTAATTACCACTAAAAAGTTGGGCTTAATTGAGGTCACAAACGGGTGTATCCGACAACTACCTTATAACTTTATATTTTACTACATAGGTTTGGGTCATCATAGTAATATCTGATGTAATAATGTAGAGAAAATTACTTTTGAGGACAACCTAAAAGTCACAAAAACTTTGATTTTGTTTTTATGTCAATCCTTCAAAGTGGAGACTACCTTCTATTTCTACTTTAAAAACGTAAACATCTTAAAGTCGCCTGTTGGTCGCGACTAATGTTAACCTTACTTTTTGTGGCTCCTTAAATTATTGCGAATTTGTTATAATTGATAATCAATTAAAGCAAGTATCGTTTATAATAAATTCTTAGCAAAGTACGACTTGTAAGCAGAATTTTAAGTTGTGACTTAAGTGCAACTAGACAAGTGGTATAAATAGATCGAAAATGCTCCCTGGTTGTCATTGCTACGTTTTCATGCGGATTAAGTTCGGTTTAATCTTATTGGAATAAAGCCATAATAACACTATTATGGCAGTCTCTTGACAGATTCACATTGCAGGCTAATAGTTGATCTTTCAAAATTGACATACCAAAGTCAAATACCGAACCGAACCAATACGTGTACTATATGTATGTACTATGTCCCAAAAATTTGGTTCTGTTGTCGCGAAAAATAAATATCCAAATTTGGCAACCCTAGTTAAGTTCGATGCTTGGTCAATTTTTAGTTTTTATTGGTAGGCTTTAAGGTAGGGTTGCCAGATCTGTTTTAGGTTAAAACGGGACTAAAGTTAAAAAAGAAGCAAAAATATGGGACAAAGTAGAAAAAAAAAACATAAAAATACATATGGAAAGTTTAAGAACGTTTGTGAGCCACTCATTAATAATGATGTCCGTAATATGCACTTGTACGCAAGCATATGTTAAAAAATAGTTTTATCATTTTTGTGTTGCAGTTGACTTCTTAAAATAAAACAATTTGGTTCGTCCCGCCTTCCTTTTTGTAAATATGTTCTTTTTACTATAATTTACCAAATTGGTTCGAATTAGGCTATTTGGTGATTTACTAGAGCATTTTCTATTTTTTGTTTATTTAGTATTAATTAACTAATTAAGTACTTAAAATTACTGGGTTATTTGCATTTGAAACTCCCGCGGTTTTAAAGGCAAATATTACAATTTGCTCTAATCAATTTACTTTACATAAAATGCATTTTGAATTACTAAGGTTCCTAGTTCCTTTAATATGGACCTTCGTAATCTCATTCCCTCCTACTTATTCCCTTTTCTCCTACGCCTATGGATTAACGACGCCACTGGGCGACATGTGGGAGAATGAACGCAGCAGCGATACCTGCTGCCGGACCAGAGACAACCGTTTCGCCTTCGAACGATAATACACGCGTGTTAGCGACTCTCCTACCACATTCATGTGGGGTGCAAAAAGCACGGTTTAACAGCGTGTCCTCCCATGAGTTCCGCTTCCTGTATAAAAATGGTAAGTGAAAATGCATTATTTTTACCTTACATACATTTGTTTATTGCTACACTAACCTAGAAGGTAAACTAGACCATTTCAGAATCCCTTGTACCAGCTTAGCCTATGACCTTATTCCCTTAAAATTACAGTCCACGCCTGACACCGTTAAATTCCAGACAAATCTCCTTTCTGGACCACCAGGGAGCCCCATTTTTGATCCTTAGCGACCCGGATTTCTGGAATCGTTTTTTTGCCTTTTTAGGTTAGTTTTTTTTACTGGTTTCAAATGCAAGAAAAACCCTTGTTTTTCCTAAATGCCTTTTTTACTGGTTTCAAATGCAAGAAAAACCCTTGTTTTTCTTACATGCCTACTTTAGAAAACCCCTAGGTTTCTAAAATACATTTTGCGATTTTTTTTTGTGTAAAAACAAATGCAAGAAAAACCCTTGTTTTTCTTACATGCCTACTTTAGAAAACCCCTAGGTTTCTAAAATACATTTTGCGATTTTTTTTGTGTAAAAATTAAATATTTTTACCAATAAATTTAGCCTTTTCATGCGAAAAACCAAACACAGATAAAATCTGTAAACTACTATGCTTTTTTTTGTTTCGAATAAATCAAGTTTTTTCGTTTCTTTTTTGTAAAAAAAAAACCGTATGGAATTTGGGTGTTTTTTTGTTTGTCACTGGAAATAGTTTAAAATAGTGTCTGCAAAGTGCTATTATTTTAGCCGTTGTGCCTTCACATTTGTGGATTGCTATAATTATATCCAATTTGCTCGAAAAAAATCTCCAAATTGCCATATTCATTTTTGCTTATTGCAAATTGCTATGACTATATCCGATTGCGGATGCTTTACTATATTCGTTTTTGCGTAAAAATTGCTATGAATATATCTATTTCTAATTTACTATTATAATATCTGTCTGCAAATGGCTATGATTGTATCCATTTTTTGCGTGCATAATAAATTTTGAAGGAAATTTAATTCTTAACTTGAGAATTTGTTTTCGTGTAAAGGCAGATAAATAGTTTTACCAAATTAAATGCTTTTGATTTGTAGGTATTTATTTTTAAATTTAATACATAGTAGGTACCTACTTATTTGAATTCGCGAGGCGAAGATAAAAAAACTTATACACAAGTTTTTTGTTATCATTAGTTTGCATCGGGTATTTTCTTTACTTTTGTGCGCTTATAGTTTGATTATTGTAATTAAACGTAGGACATTAATATTTATACAGGGTGTCCAAATTTTGATTTTTTTTTCAGTTTACCTAATTTTTGTCAATTATTTTTTGGATTTTTTTTTTAATCATGTCTAGTTCGGATAAAATTTTAAAGGCTAAAGCCTTGCGCTATAGTGCGATTTCACAGCTAAATTTGATCATTGAATCCGCGACCCTCGCAAAAAATGACCCTGCCTATCACAGCGGCTTTAAAGTCAAATTTCGGACATTGTCAAAAATCAAAAAAGATTTTGAAAAGCACCATAATACTTTGTTGACGTTGGTAGCCTCTGATGAGGATCGCTTAGTAGTAGAAACCAAAGTGTCTATGGACTTTTGCAAACGCTGTGACGAGATTTCCACTATATTTTACGAACTTTTCGAACTACCCTTTGAAGATGGAGGGCTTTTGAGCAGTACGATAAATCCCATGGGCAGTCCCTGTGCCTCCACAGACCAGCATGGTTTACTGCCTAGGATAAAAATACCTCTTTTTCAAGGGGAATTTAAGGAGTTTCCAACCTTTTTGCAAGCCTTTAATGCTACCGTGCACAATAATAGGTCGCTGGGAAACTTTGAAAAATTCAATTTGCTATTTTCTAATTTAAAGGGCCCTGCCCTGGATGTCATTTCTGACATTCCTATCCTTGCTGAAAATTATTTAAATGCCTACCACACCTTGGTGGATAGGTATACAAATAAACGATTACAAGCTTACCTTCACTGGAAGGCAATTGAAGGCTTCTCTCCTCTTACTAAAGAGAATGCTACGAATTTGAGGAATTTGCTTGATTGTTTTTCGAAAAACTTAAGTGCTTTAAAAGTCATGGGTTTTAAAACGGAGTTTTGGGATTATATTATGGCACAAATGCTCTTGGATAGGTTGGACCCAACCACGCGCAAGGCATTTGAGCAAAATTATTGCTCCAATGAGATCCCCTCTTATGATAAAATTCGTGCTTTTGTTTCTAGCCATTGCATTGCGTTGGAACAAATACAACAAACTCAAGATTACTTAAAAAATAAAGATTTGTCAATTTCAAGTCAGAAAAATCAAGCAAAGTTTCAAAATCGATCTGCTTTGTTTGCTAATACTCAGAGAGCCTCCAAAAATGCCTCCCAGTCTCCAAATGGCCAAAGTGGCTTAAATAATACTCCAAACCCTCAAAATTTTTGTTTTCTCTGTAAAAGTGGCGATCATATAATATACAGATGTCCTAATTTTTTGGCGAAAACTCCCCAGCAACGTTTTGAGATTGTTAAACAACATAAAGCGTGTGTCAACTGTTTGGCCTCAAAGCATAATTTACCCCAGCAATGCAAATCAGAAAAAAGATGTTTACATTGTGGCCAATTTCATCACAGTCTCTTACATTTTTTTCCTATTAATTCTACACCTAGTTCTGCGAGTAGCCCCTCTACTTCTGCAGTGCAACCCCCGAGGAGCCCCGTGGCTACCGAATTTAATAGAACCACTAACACCATTGTTACTGGTATGTCTTTAAATGATCGCGAAGTACTTCTCTGTACCGCTTTAATACAAATACAGGATGTTTTTCAAAATTGGCACACAGTGCGCGCCATCTGTGACTCTGGTGCTCAATCTTCATTTATATCTAAGTCATGTGCTGATAGTTTGGGCCTTCCTAAATTTAATATCGCCATGACTCTACAAAGCTTAGATCGAATGACAACTTCGGCAAAATCTGGAATTAATTGCAATATATCCTCTTTGCGTGATAATAATTTTGTTTTTAATTTTGATGCGATAATACTCGATAAAATTTGTAGTGATTTACCTCATTCCTCATTTTCGATTAAAAGTTTTCCTTTTCTCGCCAACTTAGAACTAGCTGACCCAGGCTTTAATAAAAGCGATAAAATTGATTTATTGTTGGGCGGCGATGTGTACCCTTACATTTTGCTAGATGGTCGTTTGTCTACGGGACCCAACAACCCCGTCTGCATTAATACTATTTTTGGTTGGGGAATAATGGGCAATCTTTCACTTTCACCTTCAACTACAAATCAAATTAAAACATTTTTTACTACGTCAATGAACGATTCTTTTGTCAATTTAGATAAAAATCTACAACGATTTTGGCAAATAGATGACATACCTAATGTCAAGGCCATTGACCCCGAAGATGAGTTTTGCGAAAATTATTTTTTGAAAACTACCTCAAAAAATGAGGAGGGGAGATATATTGTATCTTTACCATTTAAAGTTACTGCTCCAGATTTTGGCGACACTCGATCCATTGCCGTACGTCGTTTTTTCTCCCTTGAGAAGAAATTGCTACAAAACCCTGATTTTTATGCTGCCTACAGCTCTGTTTTACAAGATTATTTAGATAATAATCATATGCAACCGGTTTCTGCACCTTTGCCGACCGAAATTTCAAATCATTTTTATATTGCACACCATGCGGTGTTTAAAAAAGATTCTACTAGCACCCCCCTGAGGGTGGTTTTTGATGCGAGCATGCACGCCCCTGGCAAAATCTCGCTCAACAACGCTGTTTATACTGGGCCCCCTTTACAAAGGGACTTACAAAAAATTTTATTACTTTATCGTTTGCATAAATTTTGCTTTTGTTGCGACATCCGTCAAATGTACAGGATGATTTTAGTTGACCCTAGTCAAACTAATTTTCAAAGAATAGTTTGGAGGTTTGATCCTAACCAGCCTATTCAAGACTTCGAAATAAATAGAGTTTTATTCGGGGTCTCTTGTAGCCCCTTTTTGGCTATCAGAACTTTGCTGCAACTTGCTAGAGAGCATGAGGACCTTCCTCTTGCCTCAAAAATCATTGAGGAGGCAGTTTTTGTCGATGATGTGATTTCGGGAAGTGATGACTTTTTTAAGGCCACTGAGATGAAAAATCAATTAATCGAGCTACTTAGCCGAGGTGGATTCGAATTGCGTAAATGGGCGAGCAATTGTCCCGAGTTACTATCCGATCTTCCTGAGTCACACATTTCGATGAAGGCTCTTTCTCTCGATTTAGATGCTGAAAATTCAACTTTGAAAATTCTCGGTTTAAATTGGAACCCTCATACTGATGAATTTTTTTATACTTTCGACTGTTCTCTCCAAACATGCACTAAAAGAACAATTTTAAGTAATTTGGCCCGCATTTACGACCCTCTGTCTTTTTTGGCGCCAATAGTTTTAATTTTAAAATTAATTGTTCAATACTGCTGGGCAGAAGACTTAAACTGGGACGACCCTGTCAGTCCGGAAATTGTTTTTAAATGGGAAAAATTTAAAAATGAATTAAAGTTTTTGCATTCTGTTAAAATTCCTCGTCAAATAATTTTGCCTAATGCTAGTCAAATCCAGCTAGTAGGATTTTGCGATAGTTCAGAACGGGCCTATTGTGCTGTCGCTTATATTCGAATTTTTTATTCTGATGGAAACATTAAAGTTTTTTTTGTTTGTAGTAAATCTAGAGTCGCACCGTTGCGTCGTAAACTAACTTTACCAAGACTAGAGCTTTTAGGAGCTGTTTTGTTGGCTAAATTAATGGATTTTTTACTAGAAACGTTCTCGGAAAAAATTAAATTTGATAAAATTCTTGCTTTTACTGATAGCACAGTGACCTTATCTTGGATTCAGGGATCTCCTCACAAATTTAAAACATTTGTTTCGAATAGAACTGCCTATATACAAGGAAGAATTAGCCCTGAGTTTTGGCATTATGTTCCTACTGAACAAAATCCTGCTGACTGCGGTACTAGGGAAATGTATCCCTCTGATTTACAAAGATTTTATTTTTGGTTAGAAGGGCCTTCTTTTCTAAACCAACCTACAAATACTTGGGATTTTATGACAGTTACTTACGATGGGAATGCAGTTTTGGAAGAACAGCGAAAAAATATTTTTAACGTTTTTACTTGCGAACAAACAGTTGAATATTATGTAAACAACTTGTTTGAAAAATACAGTTCTCTTTTTAAAATTAAGAGAATAGTTGCTTACTTTTTGCGAGGGTTACAAAAGTTTAAAAATCCCTCATACAATTTTGCTACTGATTACCTTACAAATCAGGATTACTACAAAAGCTTACTTTTTATTTCGAAATGCGTACAATCTTTTTCTTTCCAAAAAGAAATTGAATTACTAAAAGATAAGAAACAGCTTCCAAAGGCTTTTCAAAAATTATGTCCATTTTTGCATAATGAAAGCTACGATTTGCTTCGTGTTGGAGGCCGTTTATGCCATTCAAATTTATCATACGATAAAAAATTTCCAATTCTTTTGCCTTCTAGTGCAAAATTCACTGAATTACTGATTTTAGATTTGCATCGCAGCAATCTTCATTGTGGTATACAGACCACAACTTTTTTACTAATGCAAAACTTCTGGGTATTGTCTGCTAAAAAGGTAGTGAGAAAAGTTTTAAGTTCTTGCCATACTTGCTGGAAAACTAAACCTAACTCCCTTCAACCCCCTATGGGTAACCTACCGAAATTTAGAGTTTCCGAAGCAAAGGTGTTCGAAAATGTAGGTATAGATTTTTGTGGTCCGTTCACGATTACTCTTGGTCGGACCAGAGGTGCAAAAACCATGAAAGCATATGTCTGTTTATTTATCTGTTGCGCTGTTAAAGCCGTGCATTTAGAGTTAGTCTCTGATATGACATCAGAAGCCTTTCTGGCTGCTCTGCGCCGCTTCATAGCTAGAAGAGGACTATGCTCAAAGATCTCTTCAGACTGCGGGACCAACTTCGTGGCCTCTGAAAAATACTTGCGACAAATTTTTTCTGATTGCGTGAAGGGGGAAGGTATAGTTTGGTCTTTTAACCCACCTGCTGCTCCCCACATGGGAGGCATTTGGGAATCAAACATTAAATCTTTAAAGACTCATCTTCACAGGGTAGTTGGAAATCAAATACTCACCTATGAGGAATTAAATACGGTTTTAACCCAAGTTGAAGCCATAATGAACTCACGTCCTTTATGTGCCTTAAGCACCGATCCTACTGATCTGGCGGTCTTGACTCCTAATAATTTTTTAAATTTGAGGCCTCCAGGTACAATACCCGATCCAAACTACTGTGATATTGCGTTAAACAGGCTGTCCAGGTGGCAACTGTTGCAAAGAATGCACCGCGATTTTTGGATTCGCTGGCATCGCGAATATTTGCACACTTTGCAACAGCGAGCCAAATGGCACCAACCTCTTGCTTCCATTGATATTGGTACTATGGTACTGATCAAAGATGAAAATTCCACTCCATTGGATTGGCCCCTAGGCCGCATTGAAGACCTTATTAAAGGTTCTGATAATGTTCCACGGGTTGCTATTGTAAAGACTACTAAAGGTACCTACAAACGGCCTTTGGTAAAACTATGCGCCCTGCCTACAAATTAAACTCTCTGAAATGCCCCTGGGCATTCTCAGGGGGGTGGGAAATGGTTCGTCCCGCCTTCCTTTTTGTAAATATGTTCTTTTTACTATAATTTACCAAATTGGTTCGAATTAGGCTATTTGGTGATTTACTAGAGCATTTTCTATTTTTTGTTTATTTAGTATTAATTAACTAATTAAGTACTTAAAATTACTGGGTTATTTGCATTTGAAACTCCCGCGGTTTTAAAGGCAAATATTACAATTTGCTCTAATCAATTTACTTTACATAAAATGCATTTTGAATTACTAAGGTTCCTAGTTCCTTTAATATGGACCTTCGTAATCTCATTCCCTCCTACTTATTCCCTTTTCTCCTACGCCTATGGATTAACGACGCCACTGGGCGACATGTGGGAGAATGAACGCAGCAGCGATACCTGCTGCCGGACCAGAGACAACCGTTTCGCCTTCGAACGATAATACACGCGTGTTAGCGACTCTCCTACCACATTCATGTGGGGTGCAAAAAGCACGGTTTAACAGCGTGTCCTCCCATGAGTTCCGCTTCCTGTATAAAAATGGTAAGTGAAAATGCATTATTTTTACCTTACATACATTTGTTTATTGCTACACTAACCTAGAAGGTAAACTAGACCATTTCAGAATCCCTTGTACCAGCTTAGCCTATGACCTTATTCCCTTAAAATTACAGTCCACGCCTGACACCGTTAAATTCCAGACAAATCTCCTTTCTGGACCACCAGGGAGCCCCACAATTCATGTGAGATAAATTGGTAAAAGTTTAAAATTTTGTGCCAAGTTCGAAAAATGGGACAAAGGACGTCCCGTTAATACCTTGTCCGCCTTGATTTTTTATTGTAACAATGACAAAAATATAACGTTTTAACCTAAGCACATTGTACAACAGCATTCCCCAAATTATGCTGAATTGATGTACGGTACTTATATATCCAATTAAAATTTGTTTACTGCTTTAATGTAATATCTAATACCAACAATCAATTCAGCGTTGACAAACTGTTCGAAGTTGCGATGCGATAGAAAGACCTAGTACCACACCTTCTGACACTTTCAATCAAAAACATTTTAATATTTTATGTATCTGTTCCTCAAATGATGACTTTCTAATCGGACAACTTTCTTAATAAGTAAAATTAACGTTTACTTAAAATTTATTGTAAACCATGTAGGAACTCATAAACCTTACTGATTCTAATTAGAGTTTGAAATAAAGATTGGAAAATTTAATTGATTTTAATATGTTTTGTGCCCATTTGAATTATCCTATTTCCCCAAGTAATTTTTCGAGTATAAAGAGAACAAAATTAAATTAGGGACGTTTTTATTAAAAATGTTTCTGAAATGCGGAGATGAGTTTGAAGTATAACAATCTGACAATAATTTGAAAACTGTAATTTACTACAGCTTTAACTAAAAAAATCTTCTCCAATTGAAATTCTCCACCTCCATGATTTTTACCCATATGTTTTGGTATATTATAAAAACTTTTTAAAATTTACTTTTATTTATTTATTGGATACTTTACAAACATCACTAATTATGGTAATAACATATAGAGAAAAATTTATTGAAAAAAAGTAAATATTTATAACTTAACCTACTGCCTACCTACAAAAGAAAAAAAGATGAAATATTACATAATGCTTAATGAATCGTTATTGCCAAATTAATTAAATCATAAATAATAAAACAAACTGAGTTGAAACCTGGTTGAAACGCCATGGAAACGCAGCAACCGACGGCAAGACGACAGTACGGATTTATGTGTGTGTGTGTGTGTAAGAGAGAGCGCGAGACACAGAGTAAATTTACTGAGAAGAAAAGAGACAGTGCCATAGCAAAAGGGAATTTCTATTTTACTGACCATCATTTTAACGACCAACGTATTTTCGATAAAAAACCGCCTAGTTTGTGGTAAAACTAACATTAACTTTTAAGTTAACAGGTGTTAGTGAAGTACCACTTCTAAACAGCTCTACTGACCTATCACTTAACTACAACTCAGTTTTATCCCAAAAACCACCTTCACTTAGCTTCTACCACCCTGGCTTGGGCTTAGCTTCTACCATCAAAAAATCAACTACTACCACCTACCGTAGTAGAACCTAAGGGAAGGTGGAACTACTTGATTTTTTTGTGGTGAAAGCTAGGAGAAGTTGGTGTTAGAAGCTAAGCAAAGGTGGCAGTAGTTGGTTTTTTAGGGGTAGAATTTAAGCGAAGGTGGTAGTAGTTGGTTTTTTTGTAATAGAAGCTAAGGTGGTAGTAGTTGGTGTAGAATCTAATACTTAAAGGTATTTTTGCTATAAACCTGAGCTGTAACTAAATAATAGATACATAGGTAACTGTATGGCAGTGGTAGAAGCTTTTATTTATTAGTTATGATTTGTTTCGACCCTATACGATTTAGTCTGACGTGAAATAGTATAAAAAATCGTTGGTCAGTAATATCCAAGTCAGTAAAATTCGGGTCAGTATAATAGGCAGACCTCAAAAAGTGTTTTGATTTATAAACAAATAAAAAATGGCTTTGGTCTTCTGTTTTTTACCAGAGACAAAATAAAAAGAGACTGCCGAAAAGATAGGTCTGCGCAGCCAACAAGTTCCAGTAGCGCACAGCGCTGTAATCGCGGACTATGTTTCTACTTGTATTTAAAACTGATTTTATTCTGTTCGATTGGGGCCGTTTATAAATTACGTAAAACTTTGAGAAAATTGTCTATAACATAACACTTAGTATTTTCTTAAGGCCATTTTTTTGTTAGAAATGGTTCACTATGTTGAATTGAATAAATCTTTATTAGCAAATCATGCTATTTCAAATTACAAACATAAATATAAAAAATACATTTAAACGTTAATACATACACCAGTATTTCTATAACATAACAAATCCAAACTTATAAAACTGATAACTATTTACTTCTTATTATTACATAATGGATAATTATTGAAATAAAGCCTGCTTCAATAACAGCAATTTTTATTTAAATAGTATAAATACTGAATTAGGATATAAGTCATTGTTTTATAAAGGAATCAGATTGTATAACAAGTTACCATTAGACATCAATAATTGCAAATCAAATAATATGTTTAAGAGAAAACTTAAGAAGTACTTGTTGCCTAGTCAGCCTGTAAGCCTGATTGTTTATGTAAACCCTTGGTACCATATTATATTATATTATTTTGTTATTTTAGTCTCCATATAATTTTTTTGGTGTGTTTTAGTAACCTTTTCTCATAAAGAAATATGGTATCAATGTTTTTTTTTAGAATAGGATGTAAAACATTCTACAGTACAGTGTAAGTACTTGATAAAGCTGTGTGTTAGTAGATTATTCTTTTAGTAGGTAGGTATAGTTAGTTCTGTTGGGAATGATACAGGAATGCTTGTATCGGTATTATTAGAGAATTATTTGAATATAGCCACGCTATAATTGTGCCAGGCAAAATTTTGACACCTTCACATTGTAATATCAGCTGTGATCTTTCAATACATGGCCTTTGTTTACTATATGAACCGGAATAAATAGTGCCTTCTTTTATTAATTGAAAATAAACGACGATAGTTTTAAATTCGACTTTGGTGTGAATTTTGAAGGATTAACTGTCAGTTTTCAATGTGAATGTGTCAAAATAGTGCCTGGCACAATTATGGCCTGGCTATATTTCTCTAATAATACCGAAACACCATTTTAAGCATTCCTGTATCATTCCCAACAGAACTAACTATACCTACCTACTAAAAGAATAATCTAGTAACACACAGCTTTATTAAGTACTTACACTGTACTGTAAAATGTTTTTAATCCTATCCTAAAAAAAAAACATTGCCACCATATTTCTTTATGAGAAAAGGTTACTATACTAAAACACACCAAGAAAATAATATGGAGACTAAAATAACAAAATATAATATAATATAATATAATATGGGTACCATGGGTTTACTTAAACAATCAGGCTGACTAGGCCACAAGTACTTCTTAAGTTTTCTCTTAAACATATTATTTGATTTGCAATTTTTAATGTCTAATGGTAATTTGTTATATAATCTGGTTCCTTTATAAAACAATGACTTATATCCTAACTGAGTATTTATACTATTTAAATAAAAATTGCTGTTATTACTTGTTGCATAGGTATGAATATCTGTAACATTCATCAATCAATGTTAATAGAAGTTGCAACCAAAAAAATAAATAAATAATACAAGTATTCTACCCATATTACAAATTGCAAGTCATTTTTAAAAGCAAGTTACAAGTATATTGTAAACGCAGTCGAGAGTCGAGTCAGACCTAACCTCAAATTCTTGGTATGTTTTTCTGGAATTTTCGGATGCAAAAATTTTGCTACGAAATAACTTTTTCACTACAAAGGAGATCTGTTTTGTGTTAAAGCGTGTGTTATTAGACAAAACTATTCTTGTTTTGTGACTAAGACAAGGTAAGAAAGATAATTTATGTTATTGAAGTTAGGGTCGATTTATATACTTGTTGTTCTAAAAGTTTATTCACGTTTTTCAAGAAGATTTTCGGGTATTCCCTTCAATCATTTTGTTTCTCATTTTTGAGGCTGATTTCTTTGCCATTGAGAGTCATAAGTTCTGCTTTAATGCTTCTTAATAAAAAAACAGATGTTTTTAAGGCTTTTTAATTCTTTTATCCTTTGGGGCCAGGCAAATATATTCAGATTGACACTGAACATATACATTGGTCTGAGATAAAATGTGTCAACTTAGTATTGGTGCGTTGTAAGCCTTTTTCCTCCAAGTAACCAGGTAACCTGGTTACTCATTTTAGGTTTTTCCTCGCTGAGTAACACTAAACATGTAACCACACAGGCTCACCAGCTTAGCAGAAGTGGTTGCTTCAAAATTTTAAGGTTAAGTGCATTAGTTTATATTTCAAACTTGGTAATTCCAAAATCTTTACAATTGAAGTGTATTTTACAATGAATTTAGAGAAAAATCATGTCACTGACCGGTGATGTCATACAACTGGTCACTCCAAGTAACTGTGATGTCATTTCGAGTTACTTATAGGAGTGACTAGTAACCTCGAGGAAAAAGGCTGTGTGTGTTAGGGAGGGGTGATCATCTGTCCACAGTAGGTATACAAATTTTTTTAAAGGACTGAATAGGACTCCACAGGACACTAAAATACACTACAGGGCCAAGAATTTATTTGAGTCCTGCAGGATGGTGTACAAATTTTGTTCAGCTGTTCACCCCTCAGTTATGGCAGGGGTGGATCTAGGAACTTTATTTAGGGGGGGGGTAAATATCATAATGAATCTTGCATAAAACTGTTTTGTATAGTGACCAGGATGTGTATTCTGCATGTAAAAACTTAATATAGTTTGAGATTTGGGGGGGGGAATTTCCCCTCCTGTAGATCCGCACCTTCTTATGGGTCATTGTCCATATAATTTTATTATTATTGATGTATTGCCTTTTCAGCATTTTCCATTTTTAGTTTTAGTAGATATTTTAGTCAGTACTGCACCCAAGAATAGGTCTTGAGGGGCCCGAGACTCAGTTATGTCATATCTTCACCTATTTAATTTTTTTATTCATGAAATATATGGAAAATGTCTAAAAATCCTTAGGCTTCTGTCTTTTATTTTGGTGTTTGAACATAATTCTAGCTATTGCTTTTACATTTTAGGTACACAAACATTATGGATTTGTATGGATCATTACATCACATTGAGTACACACTGCTTGGTTGCAAATGTTTTTTCATTTAGGTAAGTAATAGAGAGAAATATTGGTTAATAAGTTCTGTCTCTTTCCACACCCATACTAGGGCCTATTCTTAAAATACATAATGCCATTTAACATATAATTATATGTTCAAAAGTAATGCTCAAAGGGGGAGCAGGGTTTTGTCATATTATTAATTTACTAAAATTATTTAATAGTTTCAAGTTGAATTGAATTGTCAGATGTAATCGTTTTTAGTTAAGAATCATATAAACGTAGTTCATTATTTGACATCTCTCTTTATACTGTGTATACATATACCCGTTTCACTTTGTACTGCTGTATTAAATTAATTTACATTATAATAAATCAGTTGCTCTACACACAGAAACCTGACTGGTCATTTCTCCTTCCAAACCCCAAAGCATATAAGATGGCGCAGTGAAAATTAACAGAAAACGAAACGAAACCACGCCGACGGCCATGTTGAAAAAAGAGAGATTTTGAGAAGAACTCGAGATGTACTGAAGATTCTTCAACGAAGAACCACTACAGAGGTAAATCAAGCTGCCGACCTCAATTTAGATCAGTTTTATTCATCCAAGCAACCACAAAAACCGGAGAAAAGATGAATTTTCCAGGAATCCCGCCAATGACCTTCACTGGAAACGTGGCAGAACACTGGAGATTCTGGAAACAAAGGTTTGTGAACTATTTAGTAGCCACTGAATTAATTAAAAAGGACGATAAGACTAAATGTGCTCAATTATTGACCTTAATGGGCGATGAAGGCCTCAGAATTTTCAATACTTTTGAATTTAATGATGAAACACGTGATAAATTTGATCTTTTACTAGCAGAATTTGGCAAGCATTTTTCTCCAAAAAGAAATTTATCGTATGAGAGGCATAAATTTTTAACTTATCGACAGAAAATGGGACAATCAATTGAACAATTTGTAACCGAACATAAAAATCTTTCTTTGAACTGTGAGTTAGGTGACCTGAGGGAAAGTTTGGTTTTATCAATAATAATTATTGGTCTGCGTAACGAGTCCATGAGAGAAAAACTAATGGGTAAAGACGTTGATAAACTTCAAGACGCCGTAGACATGTGTCTCGCTCATGAACAGGCACGTGACTCGAACCGGGTCATATCAAATGGTCATGGTAAGTCTGAAAACATCGAGACTGTTAAGAAACATCCTTCAGCGAACCAGAGAAGCTCTATGACTGCAAGAACTTCAAATTTTCAACAAAGAAATTTTCAAAATAAAAATTTTTCTCAAAATAAAAAATATTTTCCATCAAATTCACTTTGTAAAAATTGCGGTTATTCTCATCCACCAAAAAAAGTCCTGCTTTTAATAAACAATGTAATAAATGTAAAAAAATGCACCATTTTTCAAATTTATGTCAAAATTCAATGTTTCAAAATAATAATTTTAATTCTAATAACAAAAATTTTAACAGATATAACAATTTTTCTAATAATAAATTTAAAAAACAAGTTCATATTGTTGATGATCAATCTAACCACGAAAGTTCTGATTTTTTAAGAAACGATACTGGTAATGATTTTTTATTTGTAGATGTGGTCGAGCTGGATGAAGTTGACAATTATCATGGGGAATCATGGGTTCAAGATCTGAAGATTGAAGGCAGTAATATCGAATTCAAATTAGACAGTGGGGCTATGACGAATGTGATATCAATCAATAAATTGAGAGAATTAAGGTATGATTTTAAAAAAATAAAAAATACAACTGTTAAATTAAGTTCATATACTAAACATGTTTTACCTGTGATAGGTACTTGTTATTTAACATGTTGTCATAAAAATAAGATTTATAAAATACTTTTTTATGTAGTAGATATGATATGTTTTCCATTGCTTGGTTTAAAAACTTGTATTTCTTTAAATCTAATTAAAAAAGTTGAGGTCATCGACTCTCAAGAAAAAATTATTTTATTGTCAAATAAGGAACCTAAAAATATAGATGATTTTAGCCTTAGTGACTGTAGTGCAGTTGAAAAAATGTTAAAAAAATTTGATTTTATTTTTTCTGGTACTGGTTGTCTTGATAAACCTTATCATATTAACCTTAAAAATGATGCAAAACCTGTTGTTGTTCCTCCTAGCAAAATTCCTTTTGCAATCAGAGAAAAATTTAAATTTACATTAGATCAACTTGAGAAACAAAAATTAATTAAACAATTCATCAGAATGAAAGTTCAGAGTGGGTCAACCCTTATGTTATTGTACGTAAACCATCGGGCGATTTGAGATTATGTCTCGATCCTCATTATTTAAATTTAGCTGTAATTAGGCCAATTACACATTTACCTTCTTTTTCAGAAATTACTAGTCAATTGGCAGGTGCCAGGTATTTTTCAGTGTTAGATGCAACTCAGGGGTTTTTACAAATACAATTAGATGAGGAGAGCTCAAAATTGTGTACTTTTTCAATAGAGTTTGGAAGGTATAAGTTCCAGAGACTCTCATACGGCTTATCCTGTAGCTCAGAAGTATTTCAGGGAAGAATGAATGAAATATTTGGTAATGTAGAGGGGGTAAAATTTTTTATTGATGACTGTTTGATTTTTGGATCTACTATTGAAGAGCATAATGAACGATTTCTAAGGGTACTTCAAATTGCAGCTAAGAATAATATTCGTTTTAATAAAAATAAGACAAAAACACTTGTTAAAACTGTAAATTTTATGGGTCATTCTATCAGTTCTGGGGGAATTTCTGTTGATAATTCGAAAATTGATGCTATAAAAAACATGCCAAAACCTCAAAATAAAAATGATATACAAAGATTTTTGGGTTATATTACTTATGTAGGCAAATTTATACCGAATCTATCAGAAATGACATTTCCTTTACGTAATTTGTTAAAAAAGGATGTGTGTTTTGTGTGGGAAAGAGATCAACAGGATTGTTTTAACAGCCTAAAAAAATTGGCTTGTGAAAGTCCTTGTTTGAGATTTTTCGACATTAACAGGACCACTACCATTTCTGTAGATTCTAGCCAAAATGGCATGGCTGCAGTTTTAGTTCAAGAAAAAATGCCTTGTGCTTATGGCTCAAAGAGTTTGACAGAAACTCAAAAACGCTATAGTCAAATTGAAAAAGAATTGTTGGCTGTATTTTTTGGTGTGACACATTTTGAACAATATGTTTTTGGCAAGCCATTTTTTGTTGAGACTGACCATAAACCTTTAATTTCAATAATAAAAAAACCTTTAAACTCATGTCCTGCTAGACTTCAGCGAATGTTGGTTCAACTTAAAAAATTTGATTTTCAGCTAATATATAAACCAGGTAAAAAAATGATTTTAGCAGACACTTTGAGTAGAGCTTTTGAAGAAAACACCTTCAGTGAAAATATTGATCTTGAAGTTGAATCTCAAGTCTGTTTAATATCCATGCAACTCAACACAACTCCTGAAGTCAGGTCTAAATTGAAAGAAGCTACTAAGTCTGATTCACAACTTTCTAAAGTAAAAAATTACATAGAAAATGGTTGGCCAAAAATTTCTAAAGTTCCATCAGAGGTAAAATTTTACTATAAATTTCGTGGTGAGTTAAATATAATTGATGAATTAATTTTTAAAGGTCAAAAACTTGTAGTACCTTTGAGTTTTAGACAGCAAATTTTGAGTAAATTGCACTATAGCCATTTAGGCATTAGTAAAACAATAGCTAAAGCAAATTTATCATTTTATTGGCTAGGAATGAACAAAGAAATACAAGACCTAGTTACAAGCTGTCACATTTGTCAAACTCACCAAAGATCAAAAAGATCTGAGCCTCTGATTTCTCATGAGGTAGTCAAAATTCCATTTTATAAAGCTGGTATTGATTTATTTCAATTTTATAATGAAAACTATGTGTTGTTAGTTGACTAGTACTCAAAATATATTGAAGCTATTAGTCTGAATGGGGATTTATCAAGTAAAAATGTTATTAACATACTGAAAAGTATCTTTTCTCGTTTCGGAATACCAGCGATTTGCATTTCTGACGGTGGCCCACAATTTTCTAGTTATTTATTTAAAGAATTTTCACAAAATTACGATTATTATTATATAACATATAAACATATATTTTCGTCACCAACTTATCCTCAAAGTAATGGACAAGTCGAGAGAATGGTACAAACAGTTAAAAACACACTTTTAAAATGTTATTTAGACAAAAAAGATCCTCATTTAGCACTTTTAGACTTGCGTAATACTCCTATTAATGGGAAACACTCACCAGCCAATGTTCTAATGTCAAGAAATTTAAGATTCTTTTTGCCACAAACAAATCAACATTTGCAATGACACTATTGATCAGAGTAAGGCTAAACAAAAGCATTATTTTGATCAAAGGGGCACTAAAAATTGCAGTGAATTTAAAAATAATTCAGAAGTCTGGTTGCAAATAAAACCAAAAACAAAATGGCTGAGGGGTAAAATCCTATCAAAGGTTGGTATAAGATCGTATAGAGTTTTACTTCAAGATGGTAGAATTTTCATTAGAAATTTTCATAAGACCTGTTAATATTTTAAAAGGTAAATCAGAAAGTAAGGCTTTAACACCTAGTGTTAGTGGTTCAGAAGATTTTTCGGATTTTTCTACAACTTTCTCTAATTTTCAAAATTATTCTAAAAATTTTTCCAATTTAATGTTTCAAAATTTTTCTCAAAATAATTTTTCACAAAATAAAAATGATTCTTTTAATTCTCAAAATTCAAATTCTTCTTTGTCAAGTTTTAAAGGTTTTTCTCCTAAAAGTAATTTTAGAGAGGAGAACAATGACCTGCCAGGGTATTCTGGTGGTAATGAAGGGGTTGTGATTTCACAGAGCAACTTAGAAAGCTCCCCAAATAAAAAAGACGAAAGCTTTAGCAGCTCATTGAACTCCAGCTCAAGTAGCAGTAAAAATAGTTTTGTAAGTTTTGACGAGAATTTCATTGATAAAGGTGTAAATATTAGTAGTAGTGACGACAATGAAAGCCATGTAAAAAGCTCATTGAGTAGTGGAAGTTGTATTCTTGTTCCAGAGAATTTTAGGACGAAGTCAGGTAGACTGATCAAAAGACCAGATCGTCTTACTCATTAATTTTCTTTTGAGCTTAAAAAGCATGATTTTTCTTCTCAGGATTGAAAAAACAAAAATGCTTTGGTTATTATTACATAATAATAACATTTTTACTTGTTCTAAAACATCAGAATTTTTGATTTTACATAAAATCAAAGAAAAAGGTCAATCTTTCACTACACATTGAAGCAAAAAATTAAATCTTGATTAGCATTAAATAATAACATTATTATCATTTGTTTTAAACTATTCTGTATTTAAAATATGTAATCATTGAATTTGTTTATCATTTGTAAATTATTATTGCTGTTACATTTTTTTTAATTTGAACATCTTTAAAAAAAAAAACAAATCAAAATTTTTTGTCAAAATTACAAAATTACAAAAATAAAACTTCAGATTTCAGTGTACAATACATATATTTGTGAAGATTAAATTACAAATAAAATAAATTGTTATTCTGGGTTCAAGTTAAAAAATTTTTATACAAAAAAAAAACGGATGCTAAGTTTATTAATGTTTTGTTAATTGTCTATTTGTAAATGTCTTAAACTTTTTGTTTCGTAAAAAAAAGGGGAAATAAATATATATAAAAACTTATTAACATGATAAAATTACAAAATAAACCTGTTTGTATTACATAATATAAACAATAATTTCAACAAAAATATTTAATCATAAAAACACAAATTTGATAAAAAAATAAATTAAAATTGTACTGTGATATACAAAATATAAGAAAATAATTTAGAATAAACTAAAACTAATCAAATAACAAAATATGGTTAACAAAACATTAAAATGATTGAAATTTAACTGTGATATTTAATGATAAGTAATTAAGAGCAAATTATAGTCTGTGATATAACATAAAATGTAATTAAGAGCAAATTGTTATTTATTGAGAGCAACTGTTTAATAGGTAGTGATTAACTTTAACAAAGGACAAGTCTAGGTTTTAAAATCTTTAAAATATTTAGCTGTGATATTAATTTTAACTTTTAAATGAAAACACATTTAATTAAAGATAAGCAATTGTAAATTTTAAAGTTTTTATTTTGAGAAAGGAGGATGTCATATTATTAATTTACTAAAATTATTTAATAGTTATTAAGTTGAATTGAATTGTCAAATGTAAACGTTTTTAGTTAAGAATCGTACATCATATAAACGTAGTTCATTATTTGATATCTCTCTTTATACTGTGTATACATATACCCGTTTCCCTTTGTACTGCTATATTAAATTAATTTACATTATAATAAATCAGTTGCTCTACACACAGAAACCTGACTGGCCATTTCTCCTTCCAAGCCCCAAAGCATATAAGAGGTTTGGCCTTGTATTACACATAACTTTTTTTTAATGTATTTTGTTTCTTGAAAATTCTGTACAGAGGGGGGAGGTGGGTCAACTACATAATTTAAGAATAGGCCCAAAGTGTACTTAGGGCAGAGCTTCAAGAGCTAAGCTCCCCCTTAAAAATTTGGTTAGCCCCTGAAATTATATTACATATAAACACATATTTCGGACAGAGTCGACACGAAGGCTTATTGGGGTGGGGGAGGCAACAGCCACCTTTCCTAACTAATAATTTTTTTTTTAAACTATCCAAAAAATTTTAGATTACCAAAAAGAAATGTTACCACCCAATTTTTTTTTAGTTTTTGTCCAAAAACTGTTTACTCAATTTTTTTTGGTTTTACAGAGAAAAAGTCAGTAACAGAAAAAAGGGTCCTCACTCAATTTTTTTTTTATTTTGCCTCTAAAAATCTTTCTACCTAAAATTTTATTTGTGATTTTCTAGTTTTGCTAAAATGTAATATTTTGGGGAGGGACTCCCTCCCATTCCCCCTTAGCGACGCCCCTGTTTAGAAAAGAAATTAGAAAGCAAAATTAATTTTTTTAGGGATTTTCAGAAAAAAACTAAATAAACATGGTTCCGCAAATGCTTTTGCGATGTTTTGCTCAAATTTGGAACGTATGTTTAGCTGCAAGGCATACATCATTAAGCTTGTCAAATATCAGGAAAAAACTACAGGGTGATATTTTTTCAGGAGTCATGCCCCCTTTTCCCCCAGAACTTTTTTGCAGTAAGCCAATGGTAGATTCAAATAGATTCTTTGTTTTACTCTGCAATTTTTTATAACTCTAACTGTTTCCGAGAAAAGACAAAAAAGGAAAATTTGTACCCTGCATTATTTTAGTTTTATGCGAGTTTTATGTAATTTCTAAATAGCAATTGTTTGTTGTTGCAAAGTTATTTTATTTTGTTTTTTTTTCAGAAAAATGTTTAGAGATAAAAATATTGCAGATCAAAAAATTTCTGAATAAAATAAGGAATTCATTTTATATTTTTGAATCTGCCAGTGGCTTACTGCAAAAAAGTTCTGGGGAAAAAAAGGGGGCATAACCGCGAAAAAATTATCACCCTGTAGTTTTTTCCTAATATTTGACATGCTTAATGATGTATGCCTTGTATCAAAATACATGTTCCAGATTTGAGCTAAATATCTCAAAAACTGCACGAGTTATAAATAAAAAGCAAACAAAAAACTAATATTTTAATAACCCATATCTCAAAAACTAAGCATGGTTATACAAAGTTTTTTTTCTTAAAATCACTCAAGATAATCCTCTGAAGTTTGGCTGCATACTTTATTAACACCTGTATAAAATACCTACTATTATGAGTCCCTTGGCAGTTTTTTTTTTGGTTTTTAGTCATCCAATGCAACAATCAACAATGGGATAACATCATTATGTGGCCACCTTTATTATTAAAAAACTAAAAAATGGATTTTGTGAAGAATATATGAAAATTACATTACAACATTTGAGCAATTCCACATAAACCTAGAAATTAGAAAATTGAAGACTGTAAATGTGTGTTCTTATTTTTTTTTAAATATTGGTTTTATTAAGGATTATTAGGTGGTACATGTTTAACTATTTTTAAGTTTTCTAAAAATCCACAGTTTTTTGTAATATAAATACTTAGTTTATACATTTAAGAAAAAACATTATATTTGTTAAATATTTTTAGATTTTTCTAAAACAGTTCTCATTTTTAAAAAAATAAATATTACGTTTTTTATAAAACATTGTTTTTTATTTAAGTATTACATTTTCGAGGTCATGCAAATTTTTATGTATGCGGAAAAAGTTTGGATATCTTACAGGTTGACATGACTAAAATTAATATATTTTTGATATCCAAATTCTTTTCGTATACATGAAATTAGCATGACCTCAAAAATAGCAGCTTTACTAAGAAAAAAATCTATTTAAAAAGCCCGCCGAGCCCGCCCGCGCATTCTTATTTCTTCCAGTAGCCAAGGGTGGCGCTAGCGTAAACTTGTTGCCGCTTTTGAACCATAGAATTAAGCACTCTTTTATTATTTTCTCTATGTTTTTTACTAATCTTATTCAACCTAATCTGTGCTTCTGTTAAAATGGCTTTTTGATGAATGATGCCACAAAACAACGAAGCCTTCAAGTTTATTACAGTGCAAATAATCTGCAATCAAGTACAATCTACATAGAGAAATGATGCAGGCACCTAAACCAAAGGAAAATAGGTAAGGGAGAGAGCTATGAACCAAGGGGGATACGCCCTTTTTATTGGCTTTCATTATTCAGAATAATGATATCTGTAGGCAAATATTTTAAATACTATATCTTCAAACACATCGCAGAAGCCCCATGTATAAAAATTTCCTTTTTTTGTTTCAGGATCCACATTTTCAAAGACGAGGAAACCTCTACAAATGTGAATACAGCAGATTTTGGGAAGATAGGTATACAGGATAATCCGAGAACTTTTACAGAAACCTCTGGCCTAGTTTGAACTAAAGAACAAAAAAGTGTTTAATTTGACAAAATGTTATTATTAATACTACCTACCTACTCTGAAATTAAAATAAAGAACATAAGTTTTTTCCTTACACATTGAGCTGTGTCAGGCATCCATTATAAATGTAACCCCCCACAATCCCCATGAGATCCACTATCCCACTAAATCATTTTTTGTTGTAGCCAGTAGAGACCCACATGTGGTCGTGGTGCATCGAGGTCCACTAGGGCCTGATGCCACTACTTTAGAATACACTACCCCTGTACATCCAAAAAATTGATGTCTTTTGTTTTATTTAATGGTCATGTCAGTGGAGGTCCCAGAGGGGGGGGGGTGGCATGTTCCTCCCATTTTCCCGAGAATTACATAAAAACACAAGACACATGTGGTATTACACACCTGAGCAAAAAAATAAGGTTTTATAACTAGATAGATAGGTTCAAAAACAACGCCCCTCCCATGTTTAAAACTCAGTTTCCACCTATGTGTGCCCACATTGCTTAAAAAATCTCATTAGGTGACCTTGCATTTAAATAAGTCAATCTATGTCCCGTTGTGTGACATTTTTTGAATCAGGGTGGGCACACATAGGTGGAAACCGGGCCTCATTGCCCCCTCTAGATAATTTTTTAAATAAAAAACTAAATAAACAACTTTTATTTATTTCATTTAAAATAACTTATTACAATAATTGAATAACACATTAAAAGCCATACTAAATATACTGAGAATGACAAAGGCTGACCTGAAATCAACCAGGAAAGAAGTCAACTTAAAATTTGTCTGGATCATCTCAGCAAATCCTTGGTTAAGTAGGTTTAGTAGGGCAATGAATGATTGTTTTCAATGTTGATATCATAAAGGCATTGCATAATATACATGTTGTTGAGTGATCTATTTATAGGAATACATGGTGGTTGGGCATTCGTTGCAGTCCCTATCATGTACCCCAATGGTGATAAGGAGACCTCATTGGCCTTTAGCAGCTAGTCATAACTCATAGAGTTAGTTCAATCGCAATACTTCTTTAGCATTTCTGGTTACTACAAGCAGTGATCTAAAATTTTTTAAAAACAATGTGATAAATAACTCAGATTTTATAGTTAAAATTATTTGTTTTGATTCCAATTAATAACTTTTCAACTAGGTTAGACGAGGCCATAAGTCCATGAATACATCCTTGATCAGAACATAAACTAGGCCTTATTGTAAAAGCGTAAAAATTAGCTATGTGTTTTCTTATATCTTTGTTAATAAATACTAATCTATCACTATCATTTTTAAAGTTTTTTTACCTGAGTTTGTTGATAATATTGTAAAACAAAATAATTTGTTTAAAACTTTTATTGTTGATCCTCCTTAAATGTCAATGACAAGTGACGTCTGTTGCTGACGGTCCGATCGACCATATAACTAGAACGTCGTGATTTGCTTACCCGCGCGGTTGCTGACACCCTCTAGTAATTTTTTAGTTGCGAAGAAAAGTCGGTAACACGTTCCCGTATCGGATGAGGTAGAAATTTCAATGTACTATCTAGAACTATAAGGGAATGGAGACACAAAAGTAGTAAGTGGTGTGTAGCCGTAACTTAGGCTCACTTTCAAGTAGCTCTCCCCTCTATGAAGGAATATTTTTTGTACGCCATGTTTTTTTTTGAAGGACAGAAAAATTGTTTTTCTTATTTTAGTTTTGAAGCCCATTTTACAGAGATATAGTTTTTCGTACACAAATTAATAAAAGCTTTACCAAATATCCATATTAAAAACCATTTGGTCGGATTATCTGCCAATTATAAAAATATAACCTCAAAAACCACAACGAAAATATTCCATCAGCTACCAGAAAACGGTTAAATTTTGCAGGCGCGCCTATTTTTTGCAATAAACATAATGCATGTTGCACATAAAAATTTGCATCGCAGTTGAATTTTGACTTCTGCTCGTTAAATCTCGTAATTTTAGATAACATAGTACATATTACAGACATAACCAAACTAACAAACGTGTTTGTTTACTGTTGTGTTTCATATTGTATTATAATAATTCTACCAAAAAGAAACAATTATATTATTTGCAACTACATCGCTACTTTTATGCTATTACGGAAAAAACAGCCTCTACGACGTAGTAGATACCTGGCTGCGACGTAGTAGTGTAGTTGCTACTACAGTGACTTTAAACACTTGGCCTAGTAGTCATAACCAGAAATTGGTTCCCCACTTAGGGAATTAATACGTCGCTGTATGGTATACTGAGACGTAGCGGGAATACGTTGCGGTTACCTTTAAGAAATTCTTTCTAGTTGGGGTTTCGTCGTGACAACTTTAAACGTTTGTTGGGTACTTCTATCCAAATATGTATTCACTATCATTATTAATAATTGTTCTTTTAATTTGATATGTTTGTTTCTACAAAAGGTAAATATTGTAACCAAAATTGCACAAAGCGTATCTGCTATCGACTTGTATAAACTCGCAGCGAAATGCAACTAAACATGGCGATGGCCCGTTCTGGTAGTGGAACTATGCGGCAGCGCCCTCTATAGTATAATTTTTTTTAATGTTTAAAAAACAAAACATTTATTCCCACATAGCACAATCACGTATTTAACACGTAAAAAAGGCGTGAGAAAAAAAACATTGATTTTAAAAGCTGCTAGAAAAAAACGTATATTATCATATATGAAAACAAGCTTAATAGGTCATTCATTAACGTTATAAAAAATAACGTTGCTAAAAACTGCGTTGTAATAACGCCATTATCAAATTAAAACAGCACTGTTTTTACGTTAGTTTCAAGTGATTTTTCAACGTTAAAATCACATTAGATTCACGCCTTTTCTACACGAATTTTATAACGCGACTTGCATGGCTTTTCTACCGAATAATTTTAAGATTTTACAAGCAGCAGCGCCACCTATTGTCGTCATTTTTCACTTTGACGAAATCTATCAGGCAGTGCTTTGGCCTCGAAACTCCAAAAACCTGTTAAGAAACTGATCCCTGATCCTTTACGATCACGACGCATCAGTCATTTAACCTGAAAAGACACATTAATACTCTGTGAAAGTGTTTACTGTTAAAAAATCTTTTTTAGCTTTAAAAAAAACATAATGTATATAGATAGATATATACTCGGATATATAGATATTTTGTCTTGCCTTGAGCGCCATCTTCAAAATTGTCTTGAAGTGTTGTATTCTTAAACTAGTGAACTTTTATAACTTCATTTCGCGTCTCTTTTAAGGTAAAAAAATGTTATTAAAAAAACGTGACTAAAAAAGACGCAGAAAGTTAGTAGGTTTTAGAAGTCTTAATCTAGTGGCGTTTTAGAACATGTTGCGGAGGACTTTTCAAGTGTGAATTTGGTACATGAAAATAACGAGGGTAAAAAACACGTTATAAGCACAGCACCAGAAACTTCAGCAAAAAGTGGATTTTTATAGCTTAATTTCTCCTTGTTTTTAAGTTATCTTTAAGCATGTAGATTTAACAAAATAAATATTACATGGTATGAGGTTGTTTTCAAGTAAAAAAAAAACTTTGTTATTTTTGTTCACGTTAATTTAATGTTGATGTGATTTTTGTGCTATGTGGGTTAGCTTCATATATCTTAAATTCAACTTTAGAAATGAGATCTAGTAAAAACATTATAAAAATAACCATATATTGATGGTATTATTTTTATTGTTTAATGTGAAATTATGGTTTTTTTAATGCTGGTTTCTTAACGTTATTAAGAAATATATTTTTGGTAATGCTTTTACATGAAATTTTCGTTAGGATTTTCTACATGTTTTTTTAATGTCAAAAGTTGACTTAATTTTAACACAAATTTGTGTTAGAAAAAAAACATTTTTTTTTCAACATTTATTTTGGTGGAGGCGCCATTGCACATTGGTTTCAGGACCCTGTTTTCGTGGCCAAAATTCCATTTTTTGAGTAATTTCAATCGAACTTTAAGGAAACACTTCTAAGTACGACTGATATAATTCTTGATGACTTGAACGTAGTTTTTGGTCTTTCTAGAGGGCGGGCGGGGTACCACATCGGATCTCTTTTCGATTTCACGTTAACCGAGTTCAATAAAATTTGGAAACGGATTGGTGGTAGAATATGATTACAAAAAATCAACTCTCACCCCCTCTCTCACCTCCTACCCCTACCCCCACCCCCACCCCTCTATAAAAATGTATTATTTGAGTAGTTCCTGTCGACCGATTTCAATAAAATTTGGCATATGGATGTAGGATCGGTGGTATAGTAATATAACGGAAATTCAGCCCCTCCCCCCTTCCCCCCACCACTACCCCCACATACTTCATAAAAAATGCGCTTTTCGAGACCTTCCTTTAACGATTTCAACAGGATATAAAATAGGTGATAGAATAATACAAAAAAGCGGCCCCCAACCCTACCCCCACCTACAGAAATGTGGTGTAAGTGTCTATAATGACTGCTGGTATAGTAGCGCACTAAAATAACTTTCTGGTGAAAGAGAGAAATGCTACATAATGTGTGTATATTTTTCTTCAAACAAATAAATAACAGGATAACAACAAAACATGAAAAACTTAAATGAACAGAATTCTAAGAGTATTCTATCTATCTGTATATGATATGTGATGAAAATATTCTTCGATTTATAAATTGTCAATTTAATATAATAGGTACTTAATATTATTATAAATATTTTAAAATAAAGCTATTCCATATAACCAAAACGGAACTCAAAACTAATTAAATATCCAGATGATGCAAGCCGGGATTTGTTAGATTGGCTTATAAGCGTCATTAGCATTGACCAAAAAATCTTCTAGCCAAGATTTCCACTTAATTAAAAAAGTATGTTTTTTCCGAGAAACTGCGTTCCACCTTTCATCAATCAAGCGACACAAGCGATTTATTTTTACCACAGAATCTTCTGAAATTTGTGGAACACGAGATCTAATAAAACTTAGAAGATGATCTTTTTTGCCTGCTTTTTCCGGCACTGAAAGCCATTCTTCAAAAAGGAGAGATTTTTTTGAATTTTTCCATGTTCTCCGTCTTGATCTGGAATAAAAAATGAAAGTATATTTCTACACGGCTCAACACTGGTGAATATTTCAAGATAGTAATGATAATCTCGGCCATAACCAAACACTCACAGTTAAAAAAAACAGTTATTTTTTTATTTCTTAACAAATCTATTCAAGTTATCTCTCTCTAAGTATATGAGGAAGAATGAGTGCTTTTGGGACATTCACTTTAATTTTGTTTAATGTCGCATTAAAAAACCTAATCAAAAAGCGAAAGCTACCGTTTTTGAAAATTGTCTGCCATTTTGAATTTTAGAAAAAACTTAAATTTTAAACCGAAAGAGAAAATTCGTATGGGTACATTCCTACATAAAAAAAATGTTTTGTTTCTGATGCGTTGTCTACTACATTTTGTGTCATTCTTATAACTTGTATCTGTCTGGATCTGAAACTCGGTGTGAAAAAAAATCGACTTCTTTGGAAAACGCAAATTTTCCGCAAGTTTTTTTTTGTTGATATTTGACACTAGGCTTTATATTATTTTTTGATCATATGCAAAAGCCCGCCTTTGCTGGCCTTTTTCAGATCACCATTGAAACAGATTTTTTTTTGTTCTTAAAAACAAATTCTTTTATTTTAATTATTAAACTATATAGAGTACTGTAAGTATATTTATCCTTCCTAGTAAAATTTTCTACATACCTTTAAGTATTTAAAAAATGTCCAATCACAGCGCAGCTACAAACCTAATGAAATTTCTTGCCCATTTAAAAAAATACTCTGCCAATATATGGGCCCCTAAGCTCACACTAGGTACTATAGTTATAGTGTAGGTGTGAGCTAATATAACTAAAAACTAAAATATATTTTATTCAACTCCAGACTAAATTACCTTTTGTTTGATACCACACAAGCCATGTTTTGACTTAAACTCAAATTTTTGAAATCTACCCCCACCCTTAAAAAAAACAAAAACTAAAATGTATTTTGTTAAACTCCGGACTCAATTACCTTTCGTTTGATATCACACACGCCATATTTTCACTTAAACTCTAATTTTTGAAATATACCCCCACCCTTTTTTTTAAATAAATTAAAATGTATTTTGTTTAACTCCAGACTCAATTACCTTTCGTTTGATATCACACACGCCATATTTCCTTATAAACTCTAATTTTTGAAATCTACCCCCACCCTTTTATTTGGTTTGTGTTCGGTGGATTTTGTTCATTTTTAAGTGGGACCATCTCGGCCGAAAACCCAGCCTAGGTACCAAATTTCATTAAAATCGGCCAAGCGGTTTTTGAGTTATGCGCGTTGGTCGTTACAGACAGACATACAGACAGACAGACAGACATACAGACAGACAGACAGACAGACAGACAGACAGACAGACGGCGCAACAAAAAAGTTTCAAAATCATCTGGAACGCAAAGATATATAAAAATTTTTGAAATCGGAGCAACTTTTTTTTTCTCGAAAAAATTAGGATCACCATAGCTCACACTACTATAGTATAGTATATGTGTGAGCTAAAAAGTTAAAAATTAAAAAAAGTACTGATAACTGTTCGCCCATTTATCGGCTTTATATCCACATACCAAAAGTTTTGGTACGCTGTCCTGTAAAATGGGGTTTTTTGGCCACGAAAATGGGGGGGGTTGATATATTTGATGGAGGCGCCATTGGCCCTTTGACAATATCACCAACGCAAACTGACAAATCGCGTTCGCTTCAGCGTGGATAAAGAACTTCACAGAATTTGGGGCATTCAAATTATAAAAAATTTAATAACTATAATATGTTTTATTCTCCTCAAAAAGTACTTTTACTTTTTGTGTCTTTCTGCATCTATTGTTGCAGTTTTCATTGGTTATAATATAAAAAACAAAATCGTGTTTTTTGTAAAACTAGTCAATGAAATAAAAGTGATCTTTTAATTTATAAATATTGGGGGAGGGTTTACTTAAACATCAGCCTCCGTACATAGCTTTTTCTTTTTTTAGCTCACACATATACTATACTATAGTAGTGTGAGCTATGGTGATCCTAATTTTTTCGAGAAAAAAAAAGTTGCTCCGATCTCAAAAATTTTTATATATCTTTGCGTTTCAGATGATTTTGAAACTTTTTTGTTGCGCCGTCTGTCTGTCTGTGTGTCTGTCTATCTGTCTGTCTGTCTGTCTGTCTGTCTGTCTGTCTGTCTGTCTGTCTGTCTATCTGTCTGTCTGTCTGTCTGTCTGTCTGTCTGTCTGTCTGTCTGTCTGTCTGTCTGTCTGTCTGTCTGTCTGTATGTCTGTCTGTAACGACCAACGCGCATAACTCAAAAACCGCCTGGCCGATTTTAATGAAATTTGGTACCTAGGCTGGGTCTTGGGTCGAGATGGTCCCATTTAAAAATGAACAAAATCCACCGAACACAAACAAAATAAAAGGGTGGGGGCAGATTTCAAAAATTAGAGTTTATGTGAAAATATGGCGTGTGTGATATCAAACGAAAGGTAATTGAGTCTGGAGTTAAACAAAATACATTTTAATTTATTTTAAAAAAAGGGTGGGGGTATAATTCAAAAATTAGAGTTTAAGTGAAAATATGGCGTGTGTGATATTAAACGAAAGGTAATTGAGTCCGGAGTTTAACAAAATACATTTTAGTTTTTGTTTTTTTTTTAGGGTGGGGGTATATTTCAAAAATTTGAGTTTAAGTTTAAACATGGCTTGTGTGGTATCAAACAAAAGGTAATTTAGTCTGGAGTTGAATAAAATATATTTCAGTTTTTAGTTATATTAGCCCACACGTACACTAGAACTATAGTACCTAGTGTGAGCTTAGGGGCCCATATATTGGCAGAGTATTTTCTTTTTTCGGTAAGTACAATTCTATATTCATATATAAAAATTAATAAATACAGTTTTTGTTCTTTTTTATTTTTAAATATAATGAACAGAAAAGGAAAAATAAACGTTCATTTTGTAGTCAAAAGAGGAGAAATGCTAAATATAAATCCTTAAATGGAAAAAAAAAACTCTGCCAATATATGGGCCCCTAAGCTCACACTAGGTACTATAGTTATAGTGTACGTGTGAGCTAATATAACTAAAAACTGAAATAAATATTATTCAACTCCAGACTAAATTACCTTTTGTTTGATACCACACAAGCCATGTTTTGACTCAAACTCAAATTTTTAAAATCTACCCCCACCCTTAAAAAAAACAAAAACTATAATGTATTTTGTTCAACTCCGGACTCAATTACCTTTCGTTTGTTATCACACACGCCATATTTTCACTTAAACTCTAATTTTTGAAATATACCCCCACCCTTTATTTAAAATAAATTAAAATTTATTTTGTTTAACTCCAGACTCAATTACCTTTCGTTTGATATCACACACGCCATATTTTCACATAAACTCTAATCTTTGAAATCTACCCCCACTCTTTTATTTGGTTTGTGTTTGGTAGATTTTGTTCATTTTTAAATGGGACCATCTCGACCCAAGACCCAGCCTAGGTACCAAATTTCATTAAAATCGGCCAAGCGGTTTTTGAGTTATGCGCGTTGGTCGTTACAGACAGACAGACAGATATACAGACAGACAGACAGACAGACGGCGCAACAAAAAAGTTTCAAAATCATCCGAAACGCAAAGATATATAAAAAATTTTGAAATCGGAGCAACTTTTTTTTTTCGAAAAAATTAGAATCACCATAGCTCACACTACTATAGTATAGTATATGTGTGAGCTAAAATTACTCTTCGACACTTATGGACAATTTGGTGATTGCTTTTTCTCTATTTTTAGTTTTCCGCTAGATGATTTAACCCCTTCATTGCACATGCTGCTGTAATTTGTTTTAATTTTGAGACTACAAGCTATAGGCAACGGTGATGGATTAACTCTGGTGGGTTTAATTTTTTCAGCTTTTACTTTCAGGATTTTTCTTTTGTTAAGCTTAGGTTATTATTTTTTCTAAGAAATTGTAGGTACCTGGCATTTCTTTTGGTGTACAACCTGAAGATGAGAGCTTATGCTTCGAAACATGTCGTTGTAATAATAAAATTAGTAAAGAATACTGTTCCAGGCAAAATAAAGTGATGCAAATGTCTACAAAAAAATCCCAACTGGATAGATCTCGCCACCATTTTCTTTGATCCAAACTCGACGCAGGAAGAAGTAGGAAATGCTGGCGAGAAGATTTTCTTGAACCTCTCTGGAAGGGATCAGGGCACGCTGAACAGCATGCAATACTTGGCATTCGTAAAATCGGCAGGAATGGCGAAAATAAACCTTGGCCGCCTCCCCCCTACTACAGAAGCTGCCAAATATCATTTCTGGAGAACCTACCACCAGGTTCAAAAATGGTTGGGGGTCGAGAAAAATCCATCCGACTGCGAATGAACCACCAGTCAACAGGGTCTTATGCCAATAACTATGCGTGCGGAGCCCGCCCCTCAAAATCTGCTTAAGATGGTTGCTTGCAGATGCAAGAAAGGCTCCATCTTGCATCCTGCACCTGCAGAAAAGCAGAACTGAAATGCTCCATCCTCTGTTCCTTTTGCCAAGGGCAAAGCTGCAGCAACTTATGAGGACCCACCTCCGTCTTCAGAGAATGTCCTTTCTCCTCCTCCTCACCCCTCTCCGACTGATCCGGAATGGATGAGGCCCGGTCCTTCTAAGAGGGCCAAGTAAATTAGGCTTTTTGAATTATTATATTTTATAGTTTATACATATTATATTTATGTTGTTTATTTTTAATTACGTTTAATAAAATATGTTTTCATGATACCCTTCAAACTTCGATGTTTTACTATATTTTGGTTTTTGAGGAAAATACGACGCCCAGCGGCCTCATTCTTACATCGAATTAAAGCTGAATAAATTCTCTACAACTTTTTTTCATGACTTTTCCTTAGAGCCAATGTTTAGCCAATACGTGCTTCGGAATGTATTCATAAATTTTTAGTTTTTTAAAAAAATTGCCGATATTTGATTGGTTGTATTTCAATAACGAATTGGCCTAGAAGGTTCGGGTTGGGCTTAAATTGTAGGAAATTTAGTTGACTTTATAAAAGTAAAGAATAATTAAATTCGAAAAATGCTGTCTTAACATAGTTTTTTCAAAAAAACTGAAATAAGTACCAAACTTTTGAGGTTTTTTTGAGTATTTTTTGAGTGGCATAGGGTTTTGAGGGTTGCGAAATTGGGCATAACTTAGTCTCATGGGTCCTAACAATATATAAAAAAAATCGTAGATACATTCCCGTTTGTGATGTTTGCCTTTTTAAATGTCTTAGATGACTGGCCCACATCGCCATTTTTAGTAGTTGCGTTTCGCTGCGAGTTGATACGAGTCGGTAGCAGATACGCTTTGTGTAATTTTGGTTAAAATATTTGCCTTTTGTAGAAACAAACATGGCAAATTAAAAGCAGAATTATTAATATTGAGAGTGAATACATATTTGGATCGGAATATTACTCCAGTTGTGTGGGAAAGATGGTGTAGTTAAAGAACAACAAATGTGTATGCAGTGATCTTAATAAAGCACCACAACATAAGGTAAGAAAGTAAACAAAAGGAAAAAGAATGGTTTTGTATGAAATATCGCATACCTAACGTTATAGGTAATCAGACAGGGAATGCGACAATTCACCGCGGACGATTAGCCGCCGGACCTTAAGCCGGGTATTCATTTGCGGCAGAATTCACAAACCTCGCAGCGGGACCAAACGAATACTTCGTTTGCATTCATGCTAAAGTGAATACGCGCCTTGAAATTGTTTGCCTTGTATTCACTTGAGCATGAATTGTTTGGCCTCGTAGCGAGGCACGTACTACAAAATTATTGTTTACATAGAATTTTAAATTTTATTTTTAGAAGCTACGGATCCGAATTTCCTTTACTGAGTGTCGAGTTCACGAAAACCTCAACAGACTGTTGCTGCCCTGCGTTTCCAAAATAGAAGAATTTTATTTACGTTATTTATGTTACGTTATCTTTAGAGATATTTGAGAAAAATATATTTTTTCATTGTTAAAAAAACATTTATTTTTCAATGTTAGAAAAACATTTCTTTTTCAGTGTTAAAAATCACTATTTTCTTAACGTTCGAAAAACACTTAAAAAAAACGTTATAAAAACACAAGATTATTTTTCTAACGTCAGAAAACGGGTTATTAAGCTTCTTTTTCACTATGAATATGACGTTAGAACTAAACATCCAATCTAACGTTATGTTTTTAAATTAAACATTATTTTGACGTTATTAAAATATTTTTGTGTTTAGTGGGCCAACATGGCCTATTTCTTCAGTTTATAAATATTCAAAAATAATTAACATTCACTTGAGTAACGGTATAATTTTGTTCTAAAAGGTGTTTTTTGTTTGTTTGTTTCTTTTGGGGTAAATAATTGCTGCTTATTTTAATAACATACGAAAATACAGGACTTTAATTATCCCGTCTGCACCCATGGCGGAACACGGGACTTGTCTAAAAACGGGACAGTCCCGGAAAAAAACGGGACGGTTGGCAACCCTGCTTATAGCAATCTTTTCGTGATGTCTGTCGGTGTGTGTAGGTACTGTCCGGCCAGAATAAAATGAGGCGCAAAACAGATGGCTCAACTCAATCTATCTCTTTCTGTTTACAGCACTTTTGTCTAACTGGGTGGTCTTCATTTTTAGCAAATTTACCATGAACAAAATTTTAATATTACAAGGAAAAAACGGTACTTGTCTGGTATGTTTAACGAAATCGACTACAACCCGTTCAGAATTCACAACCTTCTATTGGGTTTCTATTGTTAAGGCCTTCACACACACAATTTACGTAATCCGTAGCATGGCGCATAGCGGGCTTTCAACCAATCAGCGATCGAATAGCAGCGGCCATATTGGATTTACGTAAGAAAAGTCCATAAGGTTGAACTTCTTACGCGTTATGTTTTTTTGTGTGTGATCGGCTTTACCGCTGGCTCAATTATACTCCGACCCGTTCATAATTCACACCCTTTTATTGGGCTTCTATTGTTATCCCTGGGCTCACATTCCAAAATATAAAAAGAAACAGTAGCGTATCATTTACACATTTTTAATTTTTTAATAGAAATGTATGTGGAGTTCCAATTTTGAAGATATAACGAATGGTTTTAGATTTTTGCAATTTTTAGAAAGTCAATTGGTATATTTTTAGGTTTCTAGATTTGTACGCACCTACCTAATGAAATAGGTAGGTACCTATATAATGTATTAAATGGGTTATTCGCCAGAAAAAATCATTTCTGATGTTACCGGTCTATATCTTCACGACAAAAAAAATTGCAGATGTTATTTGTGTATTTAGAAAGATAGGGATCCACTTTATTCGGCTCACAAAAAAAGTTATAAAAATTATTTTAAACTTTTGAATTATTGCAAAAAAACTGGTTCAAATATCATTCCTCTGGCATGTTACCACTGAGAGTGCTCACATAAAAAGACAGACTATAAAAAAACTATTAATATTTCTTAATAAGTGAATTTTTATTGTTAATGTAAATATCTGAAACATCATTAAAGGAGAGATATAATTATTTTATACTTCATAGGTTTTAAGAAATTTGCATATGAACTGTGTTATCGACTTTCGTCGTCATTCCTCTGGCTAGCATGAAATGTCTAAAAATCACGATAATTGATGGCAGCAATTGGATCCCCCTAAGCCAGAGTCCCTTTTCTAACCTCATTTTTGCATAGCGTCAGTAAACAAATGTTATTTATAAAAGCCACACGTGATTTTTTGTTGACTTTTGTTGCAAAATTGTTTATGTCACACACAGTATTATTCCTCTGGTAAGTATTTTTTGTTTATTTATATTTTTGTGCCAGTCATTGTTATAAATAATTACGAGATTATAATTTTCTCCTCCCTGTGAACCAACTTGTAAATTAACATTACTGATAGTGTCTTACTTAGCACAAATCAACTAATAAATCGCCATTCCTCTGGCACCATTCCTCTGGACTTTTAAGAACCAGAGGAATGATTGGAAGTCCAGAGGAATGATAGGTTTTAGGTATTGTCCCAGTAAGCACAAACGTTAATAGGCGGTCCTGCGATGTTCTTTTTATATCAACTTTTTGACATAACTAATTAACATTGGGTCAATATGACACAAACAGCCTATCGTGAGTTTAAAAAGTACTGCAAAAATAGCAGTTCGATGTTTTTGTAAAAAATTGCGGTAATACCAAAGTTTTATAACTCAAAGATGTACTTTGTAAATTACGAGGCACTTACATGTAAAGCCAAATGTCCGCAATATGGCGGTAGGCAGAAACATCTTTACAACATATCATTGAGACTATAGTTTTGTCAATAAATAACATTAGGGAGAAGATATGTTGATTATCTATTGCGATGTATTTTTTGCATTATGTAAGACTTACATGTAAAGCCATATATCCGCAACGTAGCGGTAGGCAGAGACATCTTTACAACATATCATTGAGACTTTAGTTTTGTCATAAAAAAACGTCTCCAAAATGTTTCGTTTAGATCAACTTGAGATGTCGCATGTAAACATATTTGTTTCATGATAGAGAAGAAGAAAGTGGTATTAACCCCACTTTTTTTTAACCTCGGCGTCTTTATTGTGTGTGCTTTCATGGGGCTTCGTGTTTTTGGAAGGTTTTCGAAGTTGCTTGGTGTTCTGTGGAAGCTGCCGTGATTTTTTTAATTGTCTCGTCCGTCCATCGGTAAGTGATAAGTGTTTTTTTCTAATGTATAAGGCATTTCAAAACATTTCGGCTAGGCATCGCCGAAGATTAAGGCAAAAGATTTAGGCTGGGGTTTTTGAAGGGGGTATTTCAAAGGGTTTTCACAAAGGTTCAGCATTCATGAAATCAAAAACTTCTGAGGTAAGCTCTAGCAAGCAGAAGAAAAAGGATGTTACTAATGCAAGTTTGGGGCTTAATTTAGATGGTTTTGATGATCATGTGCAAATGGAATTAGGGGGGTCTCTGAGATTTTCCAAGGGGTTGTGGATAAGCCGGTGATAAGCAAGGGGTGACTAACAAAGAGCAAAGTATGTCTGATAGTAGTAGAGAGGGGGTAAACAATAATTGTTGTTGTCTTCAATGTAATGATCAAAGTTTTGTTAATAAAGATTTGTTTGTAAGCGATTTAAGCTCATGGGCTATTGATTTTCATGTACTGTTAAACTCTATAACTATGTAAGTTTTTTTTTCAGACTAAGAATCTACTAAGGACAAGAAAGTCCACGACCCAGTGGCATATCCAGGTGTATCAGAGTTTTGCATATTCATTCATTAACTTAAGGCAGCTACTTCACAATGAAATCAATGACAACAGACTGGAAGCAGCTCTTAATGGTTGACTCGTGTGGTAGATTGGTAATAATGATGCCGTTTATGATGGTGAAATCAAAAAAACAATCAAACATCACATTTTCGAGTTTCAACACCCTGTATTTTATTTCTTTTATTGGTCTTTAAATTCTATACAAAAATAGTTTTTGAATTTTTTTCCCAAAGCCAAAAATAATGAAGATATTTAAAATTAAAAATTAAGCAAGTACTGAAATTTTATTTGGTAGAAAACAGTCTAAGTGTAATTTTGAATATGGAATATCTTTGTTATTTTTAACTTTATGAAAAACATTTAAACACTATTTTTGTATCGAACTGAAAGCCCTTACAGAAAAAAAATAAAATACAGGTTGCTCTATTTAAAAAATAAATAAATATTTTTTTTGAAAAAACTCGATGCTCGAATTTTTATTTTAATTTGGCCATCTTAAAGAGCAGCAAAAGTTCTACTAGTTTGCCAGTTTAAACTTTTTTTATCTTTAATAATAAATTTAGCAATAGTGGACACTTAACTTAACGAAATTAGACGTCATTATTTTAACCACATATTTTACAACCAATATAGAGAAAAAAGTTTATATAAGCTATGGTCCAAAATTGCTCTGTTTCCGAGATACAGTTAAAAATCGATTTTATTAAATATTATGAAGAGTTTTTAAACTTATTATTTTCAAATTTATTACCCAAGGATTTTTTGAGATGCAAAACTCGAATATGGAAACCTATTTAGTATGGCCGTTAGAGGGCGCTTCACACTGCAGTTCTGAATACTTAAAAGGACCATAACTTTTTTTTCAATGTAATTTTTATTTTTTTGTTAAAAACATAATTTTTTTAAGCATTTTACATCAAAAAAAGTACTCTCGTTAAAATTCGCTAAAGTAAGCCGTTTTAAAGATTTTTTTATGTTCGTTGCCGCATCGGAATAATCAAATTTTTTGAATAAAAAAATTAAAAAATTTAAAACAATAAAAATATTAAATTATTATTTTAGAATAATTGATTGGGCACTATTAGTTAACTGACCAAATTTTATCCTTAAATGTCACAAAAAATAATTTTTGACAAATTCATTCGAAATATTCATAGAAATTTTCCAGTGCAGGATCGAACACTAAAAACCTAAATATCTCGAAATCGGCTAATTTTAGCGGATTTTAGGAAGTGCACCTCCCTAGCTGAATATTGTTTACAATATTACTTTCTTAACAAAAAAAAAATGTAAGAAAGTACACTGAGAAAAAAGTTACAGTCATTTTAAACCATCAAAAGTGTGGGGTCACTGCATCCTGGAAGGCTGGCGTCTCCAGGGGTAGCGACACCAAACATAACCTCATTTACGAAAAACGCAAATCTGACACTGTCCAAAAAAATTAAATGGTTTACAAATGTTACGTAAAGAACTCTCCGTCACACCCGGTGTATATATATTTGACTGTCCCAATAAACAAACCTAAAAAAACTAAGTTTTTTATGATTTCAATATTTATTAGGACCCTGTGTTAGGACCCACACAGTGCAAAAAACCAAAAATATAGTTTGCATGTTTTATATATATTCTAAAATATAGAAAACTATTATGTTGGGATTTGTATCATTTAATAAATTTCCTTATGCTCTCTAGGGAATAAAAGTGTACGTTAAGGTAGTATTTCTTGTCCCCAGTGATTAAAAGTAATTTCTTTAAAATCATAAAGGCAAAATATAGGTTTTTGGAATATTTTATTTTATCATAATACAAAAAACAAAAAGGAATCAAGATATATACACGATAACGATTATTTTGTTGCTTCCAGCGTGCCGTAGCTTACTGTACATTGCTGATGACTTGGTTCGTTTCGATTGTTATTGTGTCCTTCGGCATAGAATATTGCTTCCATATAAACAAAGCATTTAACTTTCTAGACTTCTCCAGGATGTAAACCAGGAATACTTTTTCGGTGAAATTTTCGAAATTCTGTTTATTGCATCATTTTCGGTACTGAAAGCTGCTTTCTTCGGTGGCCTTTTCCATGCCCATCTCGGAAAGTAAGATTATGCTTTATTCTTTGGTCCGTTGTTTTTTCCATCTTCGAGAAATGTAATTCGAACTTTTTCTCGACTAAACTTATTTAGTTTGTTATGAAATAAATATATTTTTTTCCACATTGTTTGTTAACATCTAACTGACTTTTGTCTAATGTAATGCCATGACAACTATCACTGCCCACTGTTTTATTATATACGGGGGTTGACATGCTAATACTACAGTACGGTAAGTGGTTTAATACCTATTTATTTAGTTCATGATTATTATTATTTTTAGTATATAAAAATAATCCTTGGCATTAAAGTCCCTTTTAGTCACTTAGCAAATTATAGCCCTCCTTCCGGTCGAGCATGAAAATTCCCGCCGTGGGATTAAAAGTAAACACTGTACGCGCTAGGTTTATAATATACCTACTATTATTTTTATTAGTGTTCAACAAAGAGCGGGCGGCGAAGAAAAGGTCGAAAGTACAAAAAGTCGAAAATACAAAAGTTCGAAAGTACAAAAGGTCGAAAATACAAAAGATTGAAAAACAAAGGGTCCAAACAAAGATCATAAGTAGCTACACTGTAATGATTGCAAAACAAAGTAACAGACACACAGATACACACACACACTCATAGAAAAGTTTTTAAAAAATCAACATCCAATAAGGTAGGTAGGTAGGTATTCTAATGGTAATTTGTTCGAAAACATTTTTTTTAGACGGAAATTTGTTCGAAAACCATTTCTTCAAACGGAAAATTGTTTGAAAAAATTTTCTTCCTTCGGAAATTTGTTCGAAAACATTTTTTTCAAACGGAAATTTGTTCGAAAACTTTTTTTTCAAACGGAAATTATTTCGAACACTATTTCTTTGAACGGAAATTTGTTTTCGAAGGGAAATTTGTTCGTAAACAATAGTTGTTCAAAAACATTTTCTTCGAATAGAAAACATATTCTTCTAAAGCAAGCTTTTCGAAAAAAGACGCTCTAGACCTGGATTTCCAAACCTAACCCAATTCATATAGGGTTGACTACTTTCCCGGGATCGTAAACTGTCTAAAAATTTGTCTACTTTCCTCCTTTGGGAAGGTCGA
>OY755039.1:37483564-37621334 GCA_963576565.1 Aspidapion aeneum
TGAATTTGAAAAAAAATTAAACAATTAAGTTTGTTTTTACCATTCCCAAGACCTAAAGAGTTATCTAAATATAAATATATATTTATTTTTTACTACTGTCAAACACCCGATTTAGATACATAATAATACTCACTTATTTTAAAAATGCTTTACTTTATGTAACTACTCTATTTGCTTAGAGGCCTTTTCGTGTTAATGCAAAGTTAACTCCTTGTGGTGCTTTATTCTGTAAAGTATCTCCCGGGAGTGAATTTTCACTAGTAATACCACTAGAGGTTAAATTATTTCCGGACATTTTTTCGAGCTAATGAATATTTTAAAAATTATCCCGAGTCGAAGACGAGGTATTCGGTAAGAAAATTCCACACCAAATTATGTTTAAAAATTGAGATCAATATAAATTTTATTTTTTGACAAGAAACTAGCAAAACATAGACAGTTTTGATTGACTTAATTATTTTATTTACTATGGCAAATCATATTTTGCCATTCTATCTACCAAAATTAAAAACTAAAAGGTGATTTATTATTTTTATGACTACAAGAGGAATAGTTGAAAATTTTCTTAATTTCATTTTCATATACTTAGGTTCATGAACAAATTTATTTTCGTCGCAGTTTCAGCACCATTTAGATTAATTTCTACTTTTTGTACTTTCATGAAAATACCAGTTTAGAATGTAAAATATTTTATTCTCTTATTTCATATCAATTTTGGGTTACTACAAGTGGTAAAAAATTATATTTTTATCAATTTTTCAACAGGTACATAGATAAATTTAGTGTGCTTTGCAGTTTGGGCAGCAATGACTTCTTAGCCTTTTAGATGTTATTTCTACTTGTTGTAGTTACACAGAAATATCATTTTACAAGAAAGAATATCATAATCTTTAATTTTTTAGTAATTTAGAGCTACTACAAGTGGTAAAAAATAAAAAATGTATTAGTTTTTCATATATCACATTCAGTTCACTCGCAGTTTCATCACCAATGGATTATTAGCCTCTATATTGATGATATCTACTCATTGTAGTAACACAAAAATACAATTTTACGGTATAAAATATTATATTTTCCATTTTAATTTAGTTACTTGTGGCTACTACATGTGGTAGAAAATTATAATTTTTACGATTTTGCATATAGGTACATAAGCTGTTGTAGTTTTACGAAAATAATATTTTAAGACTCAACACAGTACATTATTTAATTTAACAGGCGTTTTGTGTTACTACAAATGGTAGAAAATTGCTTTTTTGCGTTTTTAGCAATTTCTTATACGAGCTTTATTAGTGTATCATTCATAACTATGCTAAATGCAAAAATGGTGAATAAAATCTTGTCCAATACCTATATATTTTATTAGAAATAGATATTTAATTCATTCCATTCAAAGTCCAGCTTTTTGAGGTGTCCGAAGAATACAGAAAAAATCTTAACTATATAATGGAAATGTATAAAAATCGAATAAATAAATTAAAATCAGTACCTACTGTCAATAACATTATCCTGTTATAAAGACGTCAAAAAATTTCCGATTTAATTCGCTGTTGGGTACTCACGAGGATAAAATTTCCACTAAAATTCGTGGGTTGCTATGGTGATATGTAAAAAAACCATTTTGATTGGTTAAAAAATACTGGTTTGGAATCAGTTCACGGTTACCATTGGTCGAAATCAGACCTGACATTAATTTGATAGTAATGACATGTTTTTGTAAGGGTTTTAAATTAAAATATCTCTTCAAAGCTCTCCTAGAAAGTAGGAGAGCAGTTATGTCAAATGTTCACCCAAAAATGATGTCTTCCGCGTCAGTTTAAAGTCAGATACTATAAACTGACCAATGGTAACCGTGGATTAATGTGAACATTTACTCCCGGGATAACCTTTACCATTGAAGAAATAAAGTTTCTTCTTTCTTCGATGTCTTTACAAAATAAAGCACATGGTGCTTTATTTGGACCGCGCATTAGTAAATACGTATATGTGATTCGGACCCAACAATATATTTGGAAATATAATGATAGATAACTCAGACTGTCAGATTTTCTATGATGCATTGGGTTTACACCTGAATGTTGGTTGTGTAATCGTAAATATAAGATGCATTATACATGCGTGGAAGCACTTTATTACACAACAAAAAGCTGTTAGAGAACAGGAAATATCAGTTCTGCAATGCAGTTATACATACAAACCTTGAAAAAAATCCTTCACGGAAAATCCACTTATATTTTTCGATGTTAGACCAGTGGCGGATTTTCAGAGAGGAGGGGCCAAAGAGGAAGCAAAAACTAAAATATTTCTTGGTTTTAGCCCGGGCCCCTCTGCCCCCCCCCGGATCCACCACTGTGTTAGACTGATAAATTCTGCGCCCTCATTCTTTAGCTATAAATGAAGTAATCAGGGGCGTGCGGTGAAATTAGGGACAAAGGAAGCAATTTTTTTTTCACTTGCTTCTTGTGTTTTTTCTAGTTTAATTTATTTTTTTCGCCTATCGTTATTTATAACACTTATTTATCTTTTAATTAAAAGTTTGGGAAGAAAGTTTTTGTTAACGGATGTTGAAATATATTTTGAAACTCGTAGGTACCCAAATAATATTTGTTTATTTATAACAGAAGCTAAGAGGTTGCCAGAATACTGATAAAATCGTATCTGAACGGCTCCCAAAACAAGAGCGCCAGCTCAAAAATGCTTTTTGATCGTTGTTTGATAAAAAAATAACAAATATTTAAAATTAAAAAACATTATTTTCACCATTCGCCATTAAAAAAGAAACTCAACATATATTAATTATTGTGCTTAAATAATTATTCTTGCAACCGAACCGAACCGAACCAATCTGTGCCTAGGTTAATATATCTATTATTTTTACCAGAAGTACCTAATAAAAAAACTAAAATCTGAAAGTATTTACTTCTGTTAGAACAGTTTAGGAAACAACGTCTTATATGGCCGCCTATCTAAATAATATTTAATATGCAGCTATGGGTAACTATAAATACTAAAGAATTAAGTTTACCTTTAAGCCTACCTATAAAACTTTTTTAAAATGCCTAATAATAATGACAAAAACCAAAAGTCTAAAGTTTATATTTACGACTCTTAATAAACCTTAACGAAACCAGGTTCCATATGGCCGCCTATATAATCATATTTACTAAAGTCGGTACGCCGTATGAAGTCCGCTAAGCAATAAAATCTCTAGCAGGTAAGTCGGTGGTTCGCAAATAATAAATTATATTTTTGGAACATGACGGATTACATTTTCTAAATAATTTCTAAATAATAGTAGTTTTTACATCTAGTGGCCAAAATAAGTAGTGCTGTTTTACAAGCGTTGAGTTAAATAACAACCGCAGACAAAATTAGGAAATACTTATGGTACTTAGTAGTTATTTAAAGTTATTAAAAAATAATTAGGTAAGAAAAGATTATTTCTTAGCTTTAATAGTATTTGGGCAATTTAGTTTTACAAATTCTTTTTTATAAAGTTTTGGTTCTAAAAAGAACCGATATTGCAGTCTTGCGATAGAACGCACCTACTTATAAATCCATACTAAAAATAGTGTTCCTCTGCATCTGAAATATCATCCATGCTTTCAGAATCACTATCATCCGTAATAATTAACGGTCTTACTTCGTCTATAACCTGTTCTGTCTCATAAGATACAAAAATAAATTTTTCCGTGTGTTCAATGCATTTTTGCCTTTCTTCTTTGCCCACTTTGGTAAGTGGTAGTAACTGATTTCTTAAGGGAAGCAGTGCTTCTCTTGCTTACATGGACCGCAAACCTCTCGATGTAATAGATTATTTTAAAGCAACAGAATAGCTTTGGCCAATAACCAAGTTCTGAACATTTAAAAAACATTTGCAAACTAGTAAGAACCTTTCGTTTTAAAATTTGTATTGGAAAACTTGGCTTTACTTTTACCTTTTTACGGAATATCATTTTCGCGTACTTGGCTTTTTTTATATCAAATATTTTTGTTATGATAAGCACTTCTAAAAATACAAAGGACCCTGGGTAGCTATTCTGGGTCTTGAATGATGTGACCATCCACATCACACACTTTGTCCAATAGCAAACTCTAACTGGTCGCGTCTTGTGCAAAATTGCATGTATCGACCAATGGCATGGTCGCCCGCTCTTCAGAGTTAGTGAATCATAAGCGTTTGAATTGAAATCTGTTCTCCTGTCCCATACCAAGAGAATGTTCCGCGGTCGGATCGTAGGAGAAGCATGCGCAATGGAGGTTTTTTTGCATAGCACGTGACGGCTCAGAGCTAATTTAAAGCTTGCCGTTGGCTAAAGCATGTGATGGAAACTATCACATCGTTCAAGACCCAGAATAGCTACCCCGGTATATTGCAGGTACAGGCTTGACTAACGCTTGGGGATTAGGAAAACGCAGCATTTGTTTTCTGACATGAACCGCGTGACATTTAGTGTTCCAATTGTGGTAGTTTCATATTTACCAGAGTGTTGGAATATTTTAAATATGGGCATATTTGATTTTTGATCCTTGCGCAGGGTCTGTTCGCTAATTAAGACGCGGCTAGATTCCCACCACACACGGTGGTCAGTTTGTCGGTTCTGAATGATCGAAATTATTTCATGATTGTAATTTTGACAAATTGATGCTGAAATAAGGAAATGTCAACTAGCGTTCAAAAAAATGTGATTTTAATATACTGTGCATTCTGGAGAAGAATAATGTCACATATCGTTTTTTTTCCTCTTAAGCAAATAAAACGGATTGATTTTTATCCTGTGAAACCGGTATCTTGTGCCACACGTTAAATAAATTATGTCGGCCAATCCCGTGCGACAACGGTGAAACAATAACCCTTGATTTATAAGTTGCCGTTCGTTAAATTTGGGGAAAGTTGGGCCTTGCCGTTCGCAAAAGTAGGAGATATTTCATATTTATCTTTCGTCGTTAGAGATTTGCAGTCGGCCACGTACGTCACATTTAGTTGGTTTATTCTTTTATTTTTTTTCTTTATGACAAAAGCTAAGTCAGAAAAGGTTAGAGGCTCCATCTTAAACAAAAAAAAATATGAAAAAAACAATTTTTTTAGGTTATTATTACCAAACGGTTGCGAACGGAAGACGGCAGCGTATAAATACTAAAATCTGTCTACGAACTGTGAACCGTGAACGTCAACCGTAAACGGCAACTTATAAATCAGGGATAAATCATAGCTAATACTCTGGCAAGAACCGGCAGCTGAATGTAGCACAAATACAACCCTTGATACATGCATGATTGAAATAATAAAGTCACAAACACAATTGAATCGTAATACATATTTGATAAATTATAATAATTCAATACACAACATTTATCTAATTTTTTTAATAAGCAAATTGAAACTTTGCAAATGGTTTAATAGTAAAAATTCAAGATACTAACCCATATTTATAATAGGGTAGGGAACAATTCGCCGCAGCCGATTCGTTGCGGCCGATTCGCCGCGGGATAATTCGCCGCCGGCCGATTTGCCGCGGGGACAATTCGCCGCGAGATTTTTTATTTTATGATGTTACCATTGGCAATTGTTTAAACAGTTTTATTTAGCTAGTTTGATCATAACTTTTTTGAAACTTTTCAAACTAGGTATTTGGGGTTGGTATACAATTCAACAATTTTTTCTATTAGAAAAATAAATAAAATGGCGGATCCAAAATGGCGGATTTTCCCATTTATGAACCGATTTGCATTAAACTCGGAACTTTGAGATCTTTCAGGTCGCTAATTATTATTTTTAACTTAATTTAAAAAAATTAAAATGGCGGTTCCACAATGGCAATGCGGAAATGGGAAAATACGCCATTTTCATTTTTTTAAATTTAAGTCAAAAATTGTATTAAGTTACCCTATGCGCCGTGATGTTTCAAGTTTGAGGCAAATCGTTTTATAAATAGGAAAATTCGCCATTTTATTTATTTTTCTAATAAAAAAAATGTTAAATTGTATTATACTAACCACCAAATAACTAGTTGGAAAAGTTTGAAAAAGTTATGATCAAACAAATTAACAAATATATTATATGAAGTCAAGCTAAATAAAACAGTTTAAACAATTGCCAATAGGAATACCATAAAACAAAAAATCTCGCGGCGAATCGTCCCCGTGGCGAATCGGCCAGCGGCGAATTGTCCCGCGGCGAATCGGCTGCGGCGAATCGGCCGCGGCGAATTGTTCCATCCCCTTTATGATATACGTGAAGAAATCACCATATAAACTCTGGTTTACCAACTTGGAGCACTTTTGAAAAAAAGCGCGGAATAAGTGCGGATCATTAGCCTATGACTTGTCGTCGTGACAAGTGACAACGAGTTAGTTGATCGAATTTCTGCATTGGGGTTTACTAATAAGGTAATTGGGTATTTTTTAAGACTTAGTGGTTATGATAGAAAATAGTTCGATATTGAGGTTTCGATCGTCTAAATTAGACAAGCTGACGTGCGAGATATGGCTAATCGCGAACCAACAAAAAGAGAATAAAAATTTCAAAAATTTAAAATTTTTTTAACTATGCTTTTCCAAATAAAATTATTTTAGGAAAACTCAACTATGTATTAATTTTGTGAAAAATTTGTTTATCAATTTTGGGAATTTCAAAGTTGCATATATAGGTTATTTGGCGCCGGTAACATTTTATGATTAGGTTATTCCCTTTCCAATTTTTAATAGGCCTAGAGCTTCATTTTTTTAAATTACTTTTGTGGCCTATGGTATTACGTGGGATTTTTGTGGATCATGTTTCTAAACTACTCTAGATTGATTGGTAAGATAGTTAAGAAATTAGCTCAATCTCTCAAAAACTAACAGATTTATTTTTTTAAAAATACCTACTAAAAAATAGTTTTTTTGTAAAACTAACTTCGCGAAAGTTCAAAGTTTGTAAAGAAAAATATATATATATATAGGTCATCCTACCTAAATTTGAGGCAAACCTTATCGCCAATCGATCAGGGGTTTCAAAAACTTTCTTGCTCAATCTTGAATTTTTTTATATTTTTTAATATAAAAAAAATTATAATATCTTATTTAGTTTAAGTTGTTTTTGTGAAAAAACATTAAAAAATCGCTGGTTTAAACCACAGTAATAAAACTTGGCACGCTCATCGGCCTTCACGTACTAATTTTTTGCCGGTCAAAAATTTGTATTTATTTTGCCCCTAGAGGAAAAAAATGTTTTTAGATTATGCCTTATATCTTTTAAACTATTGCACCTGCACAACTACTCCATATCATAATTTTTGAAATAATTTTTTGACACTCATCAGCTGTTTACTATAACAAATAACATAGGCCAACGAAAAAAGTAGTAAAAAATAAATGATATGAACTTTATGTCTTACATAATTGGTAGCTCATAAGATTACCTACAGGTCTGCCATATAAAAAACAATGGAAGCCGTTAACAAGGCGCCCTAGGTAGGGCAAAAATTTTTGTAATTTAAAATAAAAAAAGCTTGATTGGCTTATTCTCTGCCCTATATCAGCAAATTTGCACCAAACAGTTGCGGTTGAACACTTCTTAATTTTATTTAGTTTATACTTTGCCCCCGGTTCCTAGGGGCTGTAAGGGGCAAACACCTTATTTTGACCCCACCGCAAAATCAGAAATTAACTCATTCAAGGCAGTGGCGGCTGCTACAGGGAGGTATTTTTAATTGATTTTGATTTGATTTGATTGATTTACTTAAAAAAAGTTAAATCTTCCCTTACGACATGAGCGTCTTTTTTACTATCTGTAGTTAACAACAAGTGATTAATTGGGCGAACTTTTTTTGCGTAAATAATTACAAGCCGGCAGCGCCGCGCGTGGCTAGGTTTCAATTTCACCCGTTTTTCAGTGGGGTAAGGGTGGATGTTCTCGAGCGGGGGCGGGAGGAATCTTTGTTTTAGTTGAAGTCGGCCATCATCGTGCGGAAACATCCATTGCCCTTCTACACGTTGCCGGTTCTATCCTTATTAAAGACGTATGAGTTTGTTTTGATTTGGGGTATGTCAGTAGTAAAAAGCATTGCAGGTTGCGTGCTTGTTTTTATTATCGTTTGCTTATAAAATGGAAATAAATACCGTCGATTACATTATTAACTGTGTAAATTTAAATACGTTGACATACATATGAACTTCGATTACAAATAAAATCTTTAGGACCACATAGACTGGACCTAAAAGTCCTAAAAATTAACCAAAATTTTAGTGCAACTAATAAAAAATTATACGATGCTGATGTGCGTTGTAAAAAACGAAATGCTTTTTTTTGCTTTGTTTTTCTGATTATGAACAAGACACGAAATGCTCCTGCGTGGGTGGCAAAAGGAATGTGTGATATCAAGCACTTTAGTGAAAAGTTAAAGACACAACGTAAGTGCTACTTATTTACATAACCACATACAAGTTTCTATGCTAGGCAAGACTGATATTAGGTGCCAATTAAATAGTGCCTATAGGCAAAACATTATCGAACATAATGAAAATGTGGCAAAATTTAGACATATACTTAGTAGGTTAATAGACTGTTTAAAATTCTGTGGGATTTTTGAGGTTGCTCTACGGGGCGATGATGAGTCTGAAACTGGTGTATCTATAAACAAATAAACTAAAAACTACACCAAGTAGCTGCTTGTTTGTAAAATGCTAAAATAAAATTGTTTAGGTAAGTTTTTTTTATCTCCTTTTCCATCCAATATAAATTTCTGGCTCCCCCCCAATATATAAATAACGTCAACAGCCGCCACTGATTCAAGGTATTTTATCGGGTCGGTCATATATCATAAAATACAAACAATTTTATCAAATGAAATCGTTGCGAATTTAAAAAAAAGGTAATTTTGTGGCAATTTATATCGAACTTCAAGTATTGATCCATTACCTGTGACAAAAAATTATTTTTATGGCCCGTAGTGGGTGTCAAGGGGTAAAATTTGGTTTTCTTTACTTTATAACTCCGGTACCCATGTCGTTTTGACGTGTTTCGGACGCCTGAGGGTAAAATATCATCGCCCACATCATTTGCAATTGACTTACCAGCCCGAATACGGGTCTAAAACAGCGAAAAATATTTCAAGACACCGCCCAAAATATATTTTTCTCTCTTTTACTTCTCTCTTACACACATTAAGCACACATGAATCCTAGAGTTTCTGTATAATATAAAAGCAATCATCCAGTGAAACTCGAAACCAACAAGTTTAGTAGTAGTTTGAAATCAAATAAGCTAATTATAAAATGTGTCAGCGCCAAATATCTATTGAGCTTTTCAATTCACAAAACCCATGAACAATTAAATTTTCCATGTTTAAAATTAATACAGAGCTTATTCTGCCTGAAATAATTCCATTTTGCAAAATACTTTTTAAACAAAATTTTATTAGTCTTTTTCATCGAAACGGATACGCGGCGAAAGGTTGGCAATCAGCATGGCGTCTAGAATCTTAGTTGCTCTCTAAACAGTTCTGTGCAGGAATATTTAATCCAATCTCTTTAATATCGACCATTAAATGAACACCTAAGGAAAGAGTAATTTTTAGAATGTCTGTCAAAAAAAAGTTTTGAATGTGAAACATAAAATGGTGGTTGGAAAATGTGTTTATTCTTTTATATTTTGCTAGCAAATAAAATACTACATCTAAGTTTGTTTAAAAAATTTAATCATTTTTAGGGCAATTTGCACATAAACTCAGTAAATGACCAGTTATTACCAGTGAATGACCAGTAAAAACCAGTAAATGACCACATAATAGTTGATATATAATAAGTGTGAAAACTAGGTGAATATCGCACGAGCATTAAATTTACATACCGAGCCGGTGAGGTGAGCACAAGTAAAAAGTTAAAAAGACACAGTTGTTTCATTTTCATTTAAATAACCACATAGAATTTTCTATGCTAGGCAAGACTAGAGATAGAGATTGGTGCCAATTGAATAGTGCCTATAGGCAGAGAACATAATATTATGTTCTCTGACAATGCTTATGACAACAGTTGAATGTGAACGCTTCTTTTCAACATTAAAGCGTATTAAAACATTTATAATCTGTGAAAGTAGATTGAACGCCTTAGCTACCTATGTGTTCAATTGAAAGAAAATTGTTGACTACGGACAATTTTAATAAACTTGTCGTTAAGAACTTTGCGCATGTAAAAGAAAGGCGAATGGACTTTATCTATAAACAAATTAACTAAAAACTACACCAAGTAGCTGCTTGCTGCTAACTCATGCAATATAAATTTCTGCCTCCCAATTTATAAGGTCACCAGTCGTCACTACCCTAGATTAGGATTCATTTGTAATTAATTGACCAAGGGGTTCGGTTCTGTTCGGTGCGGTTCGTTTAACACTGATTTCGACCTCTCAAAAGAAGAACATTATGGACATTTTATTTTTTTAAATGTATTTTTGGGTTTAAAAACAACAATATTATTTGTTCCCGATTTAAATTTGCCACCAAACTTCCATGATACCGATTTGTATGAGAGGAAGAGAGACTAAAACAATATACATGAAAAGAAAGGAGAGAGTTGCTTATACTAGGCCCGGCCCCTTTTATGATTTTGTCCTTTTTTGATTTTGTCCGGTTTTGATAACAATACTTAACTTCGATTTTGCTCTTGTCTTGTTTTGATGAATCACGTTTTTGTATAATCTCCGGTTCTTACGAAATCCGGTTTTGCCATTGGACTGTTACACAATTTTCATTTATGATAATGGACAACGTTGTTTTGGTCATGTACGATGATGGATAGGGATTCATTCCATGTACTAAATATTGTTGAAGAATTTATGTTATTTTGAAAAAAAGTAGTGTCTTTGATCACATATTCACTGGAGTCTCAAAAGAAAGAAGAGCAGTCAAAGGGGTATCCTTATTAATATAGTCAGAGCATATAATTTTAAAAGGCTTTCCGTTTTCGGTCTAGAAGCAAATCATATTTCTTTTTGGCAACAGACCATTTCCCCCTAATTTGACCCCGCTGAATTCGAATATTTCTGTTGCCAACTCGAAAAATCGACAGGGACGGAGAAAATCCCCCCCAAACCCCGAAAAACCTGTTTTTTTTTTCAGTTTTATGCAATTTTCTCGAAAACTAACCTTTTTATCAAAAATTGCAAAGAACAGTTTTTTGTGGAAAATAAAATTCCCTTTCCATCGATGTATCGGTCAATAAGGTTAGGAAAAGCAAGTAGCTCTTCAGGGCGTACGTAAATTGGGATTATTTAGAAAAAAAATGTTTATTATATGTTAGCTCCCGCTAAATTTCGCGGTTGTTTTTACTTTTTAAAACCACACAATTGGATGACGGACAGAGTACATTTTTCGCGCATTTTGACATGCGCACCAAGAATCAGAGAGATCCTTTCTACCGCCTCGAGAAAAATGGCGTGTTAATTACTTTCTCCAACTATTATAAATTTCTACACTTGAAAGTGCTCGATTTTGGTGTACTGAAGCATAGAACTAGAAACTTCAGCCCTTCAGCTACGTGGTGCCATCATTAGATCCAGAAAGGGGCCCCTGGAACGTGGAGAAATTGGCTGCAAACTGGTGAGTACTTTGTTTCTGATTTCCGTTGTGTGGGTACCAAATTAACCTATGGACCTTTAATTATTTCGTGATTTCGTATCAATATATTTATGTTTGTTCGCGCTTTCATTTAATAAAATATATACAGTCCACTGCAGTTATCGTTTTTCTAAGTGCGGGCATACATAAAGTGTTCCTTCGACCCGAATTATTTAAATTTACTCCATACGACGGTATTAATAAGTCGGCCATTTTCACATTTTCGCCGAGATCACACGGCCTTGAATTTTGCCAATCGTATTGAACCGTAGATTTTCGTTTGTTCGACCTTCGGTTTCGGCGCAGTTCACCTGTTTTCGGTCCGCTGCTATGGTAACGCAGGGTTTACCGCGTGGTCATTTCAGTAAACAAAAATCGAGAATCAGTCAAAACAAACAAACAACATTTCTGTGATTAGATTTGTTCCATACCATTTCGATATTAAAACATTTTTCATCAATTGCAATAAATTAGTGCATATTTTCGACAATTCGTCATTTTTCTATTTCAGAAGCATTAATTTAGCGTTAATTGTATATTTACCGACAATTTCGTCATTTCAAAGGTAAAAACATGTCTATCAAAAAAGCTGTGCAAAAACGCAAGGGTTTTTTATCTGCGATTACCGAGTGTTATGTGTTTTCACAAACCGCGGCAACGGACGCAAAAGCGAGAAACGAGTTTCAAGTGAGGTATTCCGACTTGGATGAAACTTTCGATAAATGCATGCTGGCACATAATGATGTCATTATGATGATAGACGACTCGGACGACGAGGAGTTTAAAACGCAGGATACGATCCTTTCAGAAGCTCGTAAATATTTTTATGCGTGTAAAGGGGTTTACTCTGAAATATTTCCGGTTGAGGCCCCATCCTTTTCGAGATCATATGTTCGTCAAAACGAATCTGAAACTCCAAAACTCAAAGAGTTAGGTATTCCCATATTTCGAGGTGATAAAAAATTATGGCCAAGCTTTTTCGATTTTTTTAATAACATTATAGATCAAAATCAAAGTCTAAGTAACGTCAGAAAACATCAATATTTATTTTCATATCTCGAGGATGAGCCTTTATAATTGATATCAGGGATTAGCTTATCTGATCAAAATTATAAAATTGCTTACGACAAATTAGTCAATAGATATCAAAACAAGCGAGACCTCGCAAATAATGCTTTAAGCACAATTATGAACTCTACATTAACAAACGAGTCAGCTAAAGAATTGCGTAATTTAATTGACACTTCTTCAGAATCCCTAGAAATTTTAAAATCACTTAGCTTTGACGTTGACAGTTGGGACTTTATTATTTTTTTCATTCTGTTAGAAAAATTGGATATTCCGACGCGTTCAAATTTCGAAATGAGTCACGCCAATACTAAAACCGAAATTCCCACTTTTCAGTCACTTTTTCAATTTCTAGAAAAAAGATGTAAAGTTTTGGAATCACTTCCTCAATCAACAGCACCCAAAAAAGGTGCCTATCTATCAAAAATCAAATTCTATGCAAAATCAGTCTGGGCAAAAGCCTACCTATCAAAATTCAAATTCTATGCGAAGTCAGTTTGGGCAAAAGCCTACCTATAAATCATCCAATTCGCCTTTTATAGGACTGGTTGGCACCTCAACTAATTCAAGTACGGGAATAAAATGTTGCCGGTGTAATCAAGGTCACGTGCTTTCGAAATGTCAAACATTTCTTGACCTCTCGCCTATCGAGCGCCTATCTTTCGTCAAGCAGAAAAAAATATGTCTAGCGTGTTTTCATCCCTCGCATGGGGTAGTACAGGTGATCTGTACACTGCCTATTCTAGTTTCATGCAAGACTATATCGATTCTAATCGCATGAGTCGGTTCGGTTCGGTTCGGTTCGTCAACCAAAAGTCGACGTATCATGTTTTTTGGCACATCATTGCGTACTAAAGCCGGAAAGCTTAAGTACAAAATTAAGGGTAGTCTGGGATTGTTCGGCAGTCACCCCAAAGAATATTAGTCTCAATGACACGTTGTTATCTGGACCGAAACTTCAAAAGGATATTGCTTCTTTACTCCTTACGTTTCGTCTTAATCCTATTGCCTACATTGCTGATAACAAACAGATGTTCCGTCAAGTCCTTATCAATCCTTATCACCGTCCTTATCAAAGGATATTGTGGAGTTTTTCTCCACAGGACCCACTTTCAGTAAGGGAACTTTCTACTGTCACTTTTGGCATGACATGCTCACCTTTTCTAGCCATGCGTACATTAAATGAGCTGGCAGAGAGAGAAAAGGAACGTTTTCCTATGGCTAGTACTGTTCTAAAAACATCAATTTACATCGACGATATCTTGGGAACTAGCCGTTCGCTTTCTGAAGCCCTTTCCCTACAGATGGAACTCAATGATTTGTTAAAGTCGGGAGGATTTGAACTTAAAAAATGGGCAAGCAATTGTCCTGAGTTATTGGCAACATTGCCAGAATCCGATTGTCAAATGCCTCTCTCTTTTGACAAGGAGGAACCACACTTTATCAAAGTTTTAGGACTTCAATAGCATCCAACGACATTTTTTCTTCTAAATGCCGAATGAAGGACAAACCCCCAACTAAACGTTCTATTTTATCTATCATAGGAACAATCTTCGATCCCTTAGGTTTTCTTTGTCCCTTGTTGCTACAAGCAAAATTTATTTTGCAACAGTTGTGGATATTGAAAATAGGCTGGGACAATGAATTAGATTCTTTTATCATCGACTCTTGAAACAAACTTCGTTCTGAATTCCCGCTTCTTTCCAATTTTCAATTACCCCGACAAATCAAACTGTCTAAAACCAATACCTGTCAAATCATCGGCTTCTGTGACGCTTCAATTCGAGGTTACGCAGGGGTCGTATATTTTCGTGTAGAAGAGGAAAACAATATATCTGTTTCTCTCATATCTGCAAAATCTAGGGTCGCGCCTATAAAGTCACAAACTTTGGCTAGGCTAGAACTCCTAGGCGCATTTCTTTTAAGCGAATTAATTGATTTCGTCTTATCTAGCTATGAAGGAAAATTAACTTTTACAAATATCGTTACTTTCTGCGATTCGCAAGTCGTATTGCAATGGCTTTCATCACCTCCTAGTCGCTGGCAAAGCTTTGTTGGAAATCGAGTCAGTAGAATCCAAGAAATCATTCCCTCAAACTCATGGCGCTACATTCCTTCTGCTTTAAATGCAGCCGATATTGCGTCACGAGGGGCCACCCCTTCACAGCTCATTTCACATGACATGTGGTGGAACGCACCGTCGTTTTTGTGGTCTCCCGAAAACGAATGGCCCGATTTTCATAAATCAAAAATGCCGATTGATTTCGGAGATATTAAGCTGGAGGTAAAGCCAAAGGTCTGTTGCAATGCGATAATTGACGTTAACTTCTTAGATCAGCTTCTTATCAAATATTCATCTATATCAAAAATTCAACGTATCATTTGTTATGTCCTACGAATAGTTAACCTTTTTCAAAACCATTCCTATCAAAAACCCACTAATCCACCGGACCAAAAAATTATTTTTGAAAATATTGTTTTTCCTACCACCGGTGAGATGCAAAGTGCGTTATACCTTCTTATCAAACGCGTTCAAGGTACTTGCTTTTCTGAGCTTTTTTCCGCGTTATCTAAGGATAAACCAATACCGAAACCTTTTCGAAAACTTTCACCTTTTCTTGATGAAAATAATATCATTAGAGTCGGTGGCAGATTACAAAAATCTGACCTTTTGTCTTATTCTGCAAAACACCCCGTCTTACTTTCGAGTAACCATCGTTTAACTACTCTTCTTATCGAGTCCACTCATCGACAATACCTTCATCCTGGGTATAAAACATTACATAATCTGCTTTTACAGCAATTTTGGATATTATCTGCCAGACGGGCAATTCAAAGAACCATATCCAAGTGCTTGCAATGTTTTAGAATCAACCCTAAACCCTATAGACCGCCCATTATGAGTTCACTTCCCGCTCATCGAATCAATCAACTTAAACCTTTTTCGAGTGTAGCTATCGACTTTTGTGGACCTTTCTTTGTGATTCCTCATCGTTACCGTGGTTGTAAAGCTTTCAAATCGTCTGTGTGTTTGTCTGTACGGCCACACATTGCGTGCATTTGGAATTAACCATGGAACTGTCTACCGAAGGGTTTGTAGGTGCATTCCATCGATTCATTTTCAGACGTGGAAGCGTGACGCAATGCTGGTCAGATCAGGGCAGTAATTTTATAGGGTTTCGTGACCAATTACTTGATTACGCAAGAAGTGCGTCCATCAGAGTTTCTATTCGTTGGCATCTGGGACCCCCTCTCAGTCCACATTTCAATGGCCTGGCAGAAGCTGGCGTCAAAAGTTTTAAAACTCACTTTGTTCGAGTTGTCGGCGACCAGAAGTTGTCCATCATGGAAATGTCCACCCTTACATGTCGCATAGAAGCTGTACTTAATAGTCGCCCTTTATCTCCTGCCTCTTCCGACCCACACGATCTTCAACCTCTTACCCCTGGGCATTTTTTGACCCTTGAACCTCTTAATTCAGAAATTCCGGAGTCAGATTTGTCCGAGGTTCCCTTAAATCGGCTCTCGAGATGGCAACTAATCCAAAAACTACATAATGATTTTTGGAAAAGGTATTCTGTATTTGCATACGCTACAACAGCGACACAAGTGGGCTGATTCGTCCCCAAATATCAAATTAAATGATTTGGTTATCATATCGAGTGATCACACCCAGTCACCTTTGAAATGGCCAGTCGGTGGGTTCTCGAATTGCATCCCGGCGGAGGCGGTCAAGTGCGTGTAGCGACGGTACGAACGGCTACCGGTGCTTACAAGCGGCCAGTTGTAAAACTGTGCCTCTTGCCGAATTAAAACTAATTTTCATTTTTCTACCTATTACCGGGTATTACAATAGGTTTTTCTTTATTTTTATTTTTTTTGAATTTTTGTTTGTTTGTTTTGCCTTTTTCGGGTTTTCGTTATCTCTAAATAAACTTACGCTACTTTTCTGCTTTTCATTCATTTATATTTATCGGTCGATCATTTTTTCTTATACCTATATCTGTCCGGTTGATATTCTAAAATTGTGTGTTTTGGAGGGCAGTTATGTTAGCTCCCGCTAAATTTCGCGGTTGTTTTTACTTTTTAAAACCACATAATTGGATGACGGACAGAGTACATTTTTCGCGCATTTTGACATGCGCACCAAGAATCAGAGAGATCCTTGCTACCGCCTCGAGAAAAATGGCGTGTTAATTACTTTCTCCAACTATTACAAATTTCTACACTTGAAAGTGCTCGATTTTGGTGTACTGAAGCATAGAACTAGAAACTTCAGCCCTTCAGCTACGTGGTGCCATTATTAGATCCAGAAAGGGGCCCTTGGAACGTGGAGAAATTGGCTGCAAACTGGTGAGTACTTTGTTTCTGATTTCCGTTGTGTGGATACCAAATTAACCTATGGACCTTTAATTATTTCGTGATTTCGTATCAATATATTTATGTTTGTTCGCGCTTTCATTTAATAAAATATATACAGTCCACTGCAGTTATCGTTTTTCTAACTGCGGGCATACATTATAGGTTCTTGAAAATTTTCTCAAAAACTACACTTTTTAGGAGAAAATATGTAGTATACTTTATTGTAGAACATAACATTTTCTTTTTAAAACTTTATTAAAATGTCGGGTTGTTGGCACATTTAAGGCTTCATGCATAATTATACATAATTTTTAGTTTATCTTGCATAATTAAATATATTTTCTAACTAAGATTTTCAGAAAAAAATGTGCCTTTATTCTTTATTGAGGATAAGACAATTTCTTTTTAAATGATATATTACAAAGTGAGCTTAATGTTAGGATAAATACTTCGTGATAGTTTCGTAATTTATACCTACTAAAATAAAATGTTTCCAAATTAAAATAAACTGTTATTTGATTAGATTAGATATTTTGATTTATCTAAATAAGCTCTTTAAAGCAAAAAAACACCAGTGGTTATCAGGGGAGGGGGCATAGGGGCCATGGCCCCCCCTAAGCAATATTTTTGTGCAGAAAGTAATAGTAGTAACTTTGACACAGGTGTTTTTGGTTATTTTTTTAAGCATATGGAACTAAAAATAAAGTGGTGAATCTTATGCAACGGTTTGGGGGGGGGGGGGCATAATCATAATTAGGTACTCATAAATATATACATTTTTGCAATTTACGGACGCCCCTAGAGAGTTTTCTATACTATGGGTCACATTTTGTGACACACTGTTTAAAAGGACATTTTACTATCGGGCCCGCCGCCGAAGCCATAAAAGCTCAAAAGTACAAAAGGTCGAAAAAAAATCGACAAAACAAAATATTAAAAATACAAATTTACCGTATGAAGTCGAATTGACATGTCCAGTCGATGTGGACCCGCGGACGTACTTTCGATCTTTTGTACTTTCGATCTTTTGTACTTTCGACCTCTTGTACTTTCGACCTTTTGAACTTTCGACCTTTTGTTTTTTGATCTTTTGTACTTTCGACCTTTTGTACTTTCGACCTTTTGTATTTCCGACCTTTTGTACTTTTGATCTTATTTTTTCGACCTTTTGTACTTTCGACCTTTTATACGCCGCTCTTTATTATCCACCGAAAAGCTAATAAGACACAAAATTAGTTTGGATTGATCTTAAATAATTTCTTTAAATTAAGAACACCACTGGAGCGGCAAATTTAAAATAACTTCCACTTTGTTATACATCATTTGAAAGGAAATTTTATTGGCTATGACGAAGTATGTAACACATTTTTTGATAAAGAGATTGGTTTTTAAAAAAATTGAATAAAACGTATGAAAAACATGTTTTTTTAAATGATTTGTTGAAATCACCCCCATAGACGGACGTCGCTGGAGAGTTTGCTATAAGTCAAACCCCACCGAGTTTCACATTTTTAAGAAGGGAATTTCCTTGTCTACAAGAAAGTGTGGAACAAATTTTTTCATGTTAATCTTAGTTTTTGAGAAAATTAGATAAAACTTGTAACAAAAATGGTTTATTTTCTATTTTTTCAAAATTAATTTAATTTACAGATGCCCTTGAAGTTTTATTTATAAAACCGATTTAATCGTGTTATACGCCATTTTGAAGGAAATTTTATTGAGTATACCAAAATGTAATACATGGTTTTCTGTAGATATTAGTTTTTTAAAAAATTAAATAAATCTTGGAAAAAACATAGGTCTTTTTTCAACTTTTTTTAATTACTTCAATTAACGGACGCCGTTGGAGAGCTTGTTACTAGTCCAACTTTACTAAGTTATACCATGTTGAACAGGGAATTTTATTGTCTACAACAAAGTATAATATACATTTTTCTCTTAGAAGCTTAGTTTTTAAGAAAATTGAAAAAAACCTCAAACTTTCAGATTTTGGGGGTCTGGGGGGGTTTTTGGAGGTTTTTGCAGCCGTTTAAAAAAAAATAATATGTTATTATTTTTTAATTATACAAATATATATTTTGAATGTACACCTGTGACAATTTGGGCTTTCCAGCGGCAATTTAAAATTCCGCCGCCATTTTGGCCGCCATCTTGAATATCTCAGCCCCTGTCAATATTTCGAGTTGGCAACAGGGATATTCGGATTCAGCGGGGTCAAAATAGGGGGAATTGCCCATTTGCCAAAAAGTAATATAAAATGCTTCTAGAAAGTGGATTTTCCCGAATCTTGCCTGAACTAATAAAGAAAAACCTCAAAAATAAGATTACAGACTACGAGTGCATTAATGAAAACTTACTTCGAGTTAACATGAAGATGCTTGGACACACCACCATCTGGTCAAAGCAAAAATATTATTCCCTGTAAAAAAAACAAATAGAGACGAAAGTATTGGAGAAAGTGAAAACCTAGAGTGTATCGAAGAAAATCAAAAATACAACTTTAGAAGTCTAGCAATCGAAAGTACGCAAAGATTGTATCAGAAACGAATGGATGGAAAATTATTAAACACACAGCATTCATTTGAAGAGATATATACAAACATAGTAAAAAGCTTGAAGGATGCAAGCAAAGAAGCTGTTGGATACCAAGATAATAGAAATAACAATAAGATGTGGTGGACAGAGGAAATACAGGAAACGGTCAAGGAGACGAAACGCACATACTTGAAATGGCTCAGTACTAAAGAGCAAAGAGACCTAGAAATCTACAGGGATACCAGAAGACAGCTAAGAAATTTGATACGCACAGAATAGAATGAAATGTTCGAGCGCAAATGCCACGATATAAATACACACGTAGGAGGTAGGCAGAGTTCTGTAGTATGGAAATTCATTTCTACAGTAAAAAACCCAACAAAAGAAAAGTAAACATCCAGATCATCAAACCAGAACAATGGACAGAACACTATAAGGGACTGCTGCAGGAGACGAGACCCGAATATCTGGCAGCCTCTCCGAGGAGAGACATAGAAGTACATGGAGAGGAAGTAATCATCGAAAAAGAAATGATAAAGAATAGTATTAAAAAGCTTAAATCCGGAAAAGCTAGCGGATCTGGGGGAATATATGCTGAAAAGCTCAAATATGGATCAGGGAAACTACTCGAAAATCTCACATATATTATCAATCAATGCATAAACGGACATCCAGTACCTGATGATTGGAAAATTGCATTCATATCTTCAATACATAAAAAAGAATACAATCTGGATTGCAACAGTTACAGAAGAATTTCAGTAACCAGTACTCTAAGTAGATTGTACGGTAGGATTCTTAGAGATTTAATACAGAATGATTTTCATGAACAAGAAGAAGAAGAGCAAAGTGGGTTTCGTGCAGGCAGATCTTGTGATAATGTTTTTTGTCTTAAAGAAGTAATTGAGAAAAGGAGCGCCAGAAATATAGAGACTCATGTTATCTTTGTGGACCCACAAAAAGCATATGATACCGTTCCAGTAGAAAAATTATGGACAGTGCTAGAGCAGACTAATATCAATCATACATACATAAAAGCGATAAAAGAACTATACAAAGGTTCAAAATCTAAAATTAAAATTGGAAACCGACTTTCAAAAGAATTCCTGGTAACGAAAGGCTTAAGACAGGGATGTTGTATCTCTCCAACTATTTTTAAAATATATATCGCAGTAGCTCTAAAAAACTGGAAACTCAAAGTACACGGCATGGGAATACAACTTATCGACCGATTTACTATATACACACTACAGTTTGCTGACGACCAAGTAATTGTAGCTAATGATAAAGGAGACATGGAGTATATGATGAAAAGTTAACGGAAGAATACCAAAAGTGGGGGTTAACAGTGAACGTGGACAAGACACAGTACTTATGTATTGAAAACGAATCAAGTGAATTAGAACTAGAAAATGGACAAACAATATCTGCATGCAATGAGTATATATACGTGGGTGTCACATTTGATATAAGACAGGAACAGCCCGTAAAGAACTTGAAAAAAGAATAGTAAAAGCAAAAAAGGTTATTGGTTGACTTAACATATATGAAACAATGGTGAAAACCACGCTGTTGTATGGAATAGAGACTTGTCACTTAACAGAAAAATACAAAGCAAAAATGGAAAGTGTCGAAATAGATGCAATAAGAAGAGCAATGACGATATCCAGAACAGATCATATAAGAAATGAGATCATAAAAGAAAGAATGGGAATCGAGGGAAGCATAACGGATGACATCACTAAAAGGCAACTGATATGGTACGGCCATGTACAACGGATGAGCGACGAAAGATTACCAAAGCAGGTCCTAGAACGGCAACCAATAGGGCGCAGAAATAGAGGGCGTCCTAAACTGGAATGGCAACAATCAATCCAAAGATCAATGAGTCAAAAAAACCTGACAGAAGATGACTGTCAGGATCGAAGGAGGTGGAGAATAGGCGTCGGACAACGTAGAAAAACTTTCTAAACCGACATAGTAGTAGTAGTGAAAAAAAGCAAGTTTTTCTACTGTGCATCCAGGGAAGAAAAGTTATCGAACTGATCTAGTTTTTTTAAAAGAAAAAACATGCTCTTAAAAATATACATTATACAGGGTGTCCCTGAACTAATGGTACATGGTTAAACTGTAGATTCCTTGGGTCAAAATATTACGATTTAGCCATACTTACCTTAGTCCAAAAGTTTAAATTAACCGAGATACAGGGTGTTAAACTTTATTTTTTTAATTCGATTTTCTTTAATAACTTTTTACTAATTAATATTTTTGAAAAAACTAACCAGCGAGTAAGTTTTTTTTAAATTGGCAAGACGATTCCGTTGAAAAATTTGATGCACAGTGTACAGGGTGTTCCTTGGACCACTACCATTGCATAAAAATCAGTATATTTTTTTTGTGCCTCACTGTATACCAGTTTTTAAGTAAAATAATGGTTTTCCCATCCTTTTTATGTAAAAAGTTATACTGTTTTAAAGTCGCTCAGAGCAACGGTTTTTGAGTTTTTTGCATAAAATTTTTTTTGCATGTGAGTGATCTGCCTAATTTATGTACGATACTTTCTTCAATTCTTTCTACTAATTAATAATTTTGCACAAAAGTTGGGTTTGGTGATTTTTGGGCATGGACAATTTAATTTTGGTTAAAAAAAAAATATTTTACAGGGTGTTCTCTGACTCGGTACCGTTACATTAAAATAGGTCTAACTTTTTTGTTCCTCGGTGTATACAAGATTCTATAAAAAACATTAATATTTTATTTTTTTTTAAGTGAAAAAGTTATGGTGTTTAGATGTCGCTTAGAGCAACGGTTTTTAAGGTATTTAAATTATAAGTTTTTATTGTATGCGTAAAAGATTTTTGATTAAATTCTTACCCACTTCATACATATTGGCTATAATCAATAATTTTTTATAACATTTTAAGATTGGATGTTTTCTTAGGAAATATTAAGTTAAAAAATATACAGGATGGTTCTTGAATTATCATAAGTGTGTTAAAGCAATTGTAAATTATTGTCCGTTATGGCAACTGTGTAGGGCGATGTTTTTAATGAGGAACAAAAACTTCTTTGTATTAATGTTTTTAAAAATAGTAATATACTTTATTAATGCAACTATTTTTTTATTGTTTTGAAAGAAAATTATAATTATTAATAAAATTGATATTTTATTAGTTATTTAAAAAAATATAAACCAGCAACAAAGTTAAAATTTTAAAATTGACAAATAGTAAATCAAACTTAAAATTGTTTATTATAGTAGGCTTTGAAAATAAAAAACAATAAAATCCAATAAAGTTGCTGTCTGCGTCTATTCTGTCAAACTTTCTTAAAACTACAGAACTGTTTGTAAAATTACTAAATAATTAAAATCATATTCTGTTTAAAAACCTGCTTAAGTATACACCGAGGCACAAAAAAAATACACTGATGATTTTAATGCAATGGTAGTGGTCTAAAGAGCACCCTGTACATTGTACATCAACTTTTTCAACGGAATCGTCTTGCAAATTTCAGAAAAATCTACTTGCTGGTTAGTTTTTGCAAAAATATTAATTAGTAGAATGAATTGAAGAAAGTATCATACATAAATTTGGCATTTCACTCACATGCAATAAAAACTTTAAATGCAAAAATCTCAAAACCCGTTACTCTGAGCGACTTTAAAACAGTATAACTTTTTTACATAAAAAGGATGGGAAAACCATTATTTTACATAAAAACACCGAGGCACAAAAAAAATACAGTGATTTTAATGCAATGGTAGTAGTCCAAGGAACACCCTGTACATTGTACATCAAAATTTTTAACGGAATCGTCTTGCCAGTTACAAAAAAAATTTACATGCTCGTTATTTTTTTGCAAAAATATTAATTAGTAAAAAAGTTATTAAAGAAAATCGAATTGAAAAAATAAAGTTTAACACCCTGTATCTCGGTTAGTACGAACTTTTGGACTAAGGTAAGTGTGGCTAAATCGTAATATTTTGACCCAGGGAATCTACAGTTTAACTATGTACCATTAGTTCTGGGACACCCTGTATAAAAATGATATTAAAACAAAATTTTATAAAATCAAAGGCTGTCATGTCCCCTCATAGTGGGTCCATCCCACATTTTTCAAACAAAGCGTATTTGAGTCCTTGGTGTAGGCTAACACTAGCAGGGTTTCGTCAGGACGTTCGAAAGTCATAAAATGATCCGAAAAATTCGAAAGCGCTCGTAATGCAGCAAGAGGACTGTTTTAAAACGGTTTTGGTTAGATGGAACGACCAAATAACTGTCCAAAAAACGAATGCTATTCGAATGAGCGAGCGATTTACTTCAGGCATGTGATCATATGCGAGAGAGTTAAATTCAAAGTCACGTTAAAGGATGGGTTTGGTCGTCTTGCGTAAAAATAGATCGAAGGCAACGTATGACTTCGAGAGCACGAAATTAAAGTTGCACTCAGAAAGGAGTCCACAATTACATGGAATTATCATATCAGGGATGTTGTATCTCTCCAACTATTTTTAAAATATATATCGCAGTAGCTCTAAAAAACTGGAAACTCAAAGTACACGGCATGGGAATACAACTTATCGACCGATTTACTATATACACACTACAGTTTGCTGACGACCAAGTAATTGTAGCTAATGATAAAGGAGACATGGAGTATATGATGAAAAGTTAACGGAAGAATACCAAAAGTGGGGGTTAACAGTGAACGTGGACAAGACACAGTACTTATGTATTGAAAACGAATCAAGTGAATTAGAACTAGAAAATGGACAAACAATATCTGCATGCAATGAGTATATATACGTGGGTGTCACATTTGATATAAGACAGGAACAGCCCGTAAAGAACTTGAAAAAAGAATAGTAAAAGCAAAAAAGGTTATTGGTTGACTTAACATATATGAAACAATGGTGAAAACCACGCTGTTGTATGGAATAGAGACTTGTCACTTAACAGAAAAATACAAAGCAAAAATGGAAAGTGTCGAAATAGATGCAATAAGAAGAGCAATGACGATATCCAGAACAGATCATATAAGAAATGAGATCATAAAAGAAAGAATGGGAATCGAGGGAAGCATAACGGATGACATCACTAAAAGGCAACTGATATGGTACGGCCATGTACAACGGATGAGCGACGAAAGATTACCAAAGCAGGTCCTAGAACGGCAACCAATAGGGCGCAGAAATAGAGGGCGTCCTAAACTGGAATGGCAACAATCAATCCAAAGATCAATGAGTCAAAAAAACCTGACAGAAGATGACTGTCAGGATCGAAGGAGGTGGAGAATAGGCGTCGGACAACGTAGAAAAACTTTCTAAACCGACATAGTAGTAGTAGTGAAAAAAAGCAAGTTTTTCTACTGTGCATCCAGGGAAGAAAAGTTATCGAACTGATCTAGTTTTTTTAAAAGAAAAAACATGCTCTTAAAAATATACATTATACAGGGTGTCCCTGAACTAATGGTACATGGTTAAACTGTAGATTCCTTGGGTCAAAATATTACGATTTAGCCATACTTACCTTAGTCCAAAAGTTTAAATTAACCGAGATACAGGGTGTTAAACTTTATTTTTTTAATTCGATTTTCTTTAATAACTTTTTACTAATTAATATTTTTGAAAAAACTAACCAGCGAGTAAGTTTTTTTTAAATTGGCAAGACGATTCCGTTGAAAAATTTGATGCACAGTGTACAGGGTGTTCCTTGGACCACTACCATTGCATAAAAATCAGTATATTTTTTTTGTGCCTCACTGTATACCAGTTTTTAAGTAAAATAATGGTTTTCCCATCCTTTTTATGTAAAAAGTTATACTGTTTTAAAGTCGCTCAGAGCAACGGTTTTTGAGTTTTTTGCATAAAATTTTTTTTGCATGTGAGTGATCTGCCTAATTTATGTACGATACTTTCTTCAATTCTTTCTACTAATTAATAATTTTGCACAAAAGTTGGGTTTGGTGATTTTTGGGCATGGACAATTTAATTTTGGTTAAAAAAAAAATATTTTACAGGGTGTTCTCTGACTCGGTACCGTTACATTAAAATAGGTCTAACTTTTTTGTTCCTCGGTGTATACAAGATTCTATAAAAAACATTAATATTTTATTTTTTTTTAAGTGAAAAAGTTATGGTGTTTAGATGTCGCTTAGAGCAACGGTTTTTAAGGTATTTAAATTATAAGTTTTTATTGTATGCGTAAAAGATTTTTGATTAAATTCTTACCCACTTCATACATATTGGCTATAATCAATAATTTTTTATAACATTTTAAGATTGGATGTTTTCTTAGGAAATATTAAGTTAAAAAATATACAGGATGGTTCTTGAATTATCATAAGTGTGTTAAAGCAATTGTAAATTATTGTCCGTTATGGCAACTGTGTAGGGCGATGTTTTTAATGAGGAACAAAAACTTCTTTGTATTAATGTTTTTAAAAATAGTAATATACTTTATTAATGCAACTATTTTTTTATTGTTTTGAAAGAAAATTATAATTATTAATAAAATTGATATTTTATTAGTTATTTAAAAAAATATAAACCAGCAACAAAGTTAAAATTTTAAAATTGACAAATAGTAAATCAAACTTAAAATTGTTTATTATAGTAGGCTTTGAAAATAAAAAACAATAAAATCCAATAAAGTTGCTGTCTGCGTCTATTCTGTCAAACTTTCTTAAAACTACAGAACTGTTTGTAAAATTACTAAATAATTAAAATCATATTCTGTTTAAAAACCTGCTTAAGTATACACCGAGGCACAAAAAAAATACACTGATGATTTTAATGCAATGGTAGTGGTCTAAAGAGCACCCTGTACATTGTACATCAACTTTTTCAACGGAATCGTCTTGCAAATTTCAGAAAAATCTACTTGCTGGTTAGTTTTTGCAAAAATATTAATTAGTAGAATGAATTGAAGAAAGTATCATACATAAATTTGGCATTTCACTCACATGCAATAAAAACTTTAAATGCAAAAATCTCAAAACCCGTTACTCTGAGCGACTTTAAAACAGTATAACTTTTTTACATAAAAAGGATGGGAAAACCATTATTTTACATAAAAACACCGAGGCACAAAAAAAATACAGTGATTTTAATGCAATGGTAGTAGTCCAAGGAACACCCTGTACATTGTACATCAAAATTTTTAACGGAATCGTCTTGCCAGTTACAAAAAAAATTTACATGCTCGTTATTTTTTTGCAAAAATATTAATTAGTAAAAAAGTTATTAAAGAAAATCGAATTGAAAAAATAAAGTTTAACACCCTGTATCTCGGTTAGTACGAACTTTTGGACTAAGGTAAGTGTGGCTAAATCGTAATATTTTGACCCAGGGAATCTACAGTTTAACTATGTACCATTAGTTCTGGGACACCCTGTATAAAAATGATATTAAAACAAAATTTTATAAAATCAAAGGCTGTCATGTCCCCTCATAGTGGGTCCATCCCACATTTTTCAAACAAAGCGTATTTGAGTCCTTGGTGTAGGCTAACACTAGCAGGGTTTCGTCAGGACGTTCGAAAGTCATAAAATGATCCGAAAAATTCGAAAGCGCTCGTAATGCAGCAAGAGGACTGTTTTAAAACGGTTTTGGTTAGATGGAACGACCAAATAACTGTCCAAAAAACGAATGCTATTCGAATGAGCGAGCGATTTACTTCAGGCATGTGATCATATGCGAGAGAGTTAAATTCAAAGTCACGTTAAAGGATGGGTTTGGTCGTCTTGCGTAAAAATAGATCGAAGGCAACGTATGACTTCGAGAGCACGAAATTAAAGTTGCACTCAGAAAGGAGTCCACAATTACATGGAATTATCATAATAGATTTTTAATTTTAGTTCTTTAAAATGCAGATAAAATTACATTAATTTAATTTATATTCAGAAACTATAAATCACTTCAGACTGCCTAATAAACTAAATACAGTAAAACCTCTCCTTGCGGACACCTCTATTAAGCGGACGCTCCCTTTAGGCGGACAAATTTTATTCGGCGGGACTGCTGTGTTTATTTTTATTTTTCAATTGGGTAGTAATAGATCTCTTTGAAATGGCGCCTGGTAAAAAACTTCTTACTAAATGTGAAAAAATGGAAGTTGTTACCGTTTCGGAGAAGGAACATCTATCAGCACGAAAGATCGCTGAGAAATTTAATATCGGAAAATCTCAAGCAGCGGGAATTGTTGATAAATATTTATACAAATTTCGCAATTCTCTCTGATAAGCGGACATCTCTAATAAGTGGACACTTCCAATAAGCGGACAAAATCGACGAAACCGTGAATGTCCACTTATGGGAGGTTTCACTGTACACCAAAAATTAAAACGAACTTGAATAAGCACATATTTTTGGGCGAAACTTGTGAAAAAATATTTCTTTTTTCTAATATCACAAGTTTTATGTGAAATATATATATTTATTTATTTGTATTTTGTAATTTGATTTTTACAAAATATTTGTGAAATTACTTACATATTATAGACAGCCTGAATATTCACAAAGTTTTTGTGATTTTATTAATTTTTAGGGGAAATAGAGATCGTGATACTTTGGTAGGTATATATATAGTTAATGACCTTAACATGGGCGCACCACATATTTGATGATAAAACATGAAAAATACCTTAAAATTTGACATCAGGAGGCTTCGGCCCCTCCCCCCACAACCCCAAGCAGTGGCGTAGTTGCGAAAAGACATGATGACCTTTTTTTTTTGGTCGCAAGTTTTATGAGGGCGCGCTTTGTAGCTGTCGGGCCCCCCCCAAGACACATTCCTGGGTGCGCCACTGACCTTAATGTCAATGCCTTAAAGCGAAGTCGTTTGTTCTTCTGCCAAATCTGCTGCTGCAAATTTCACATCTTATGTTACCCCTCTTTTTTTAACTTTTAGTTCATAGGTCACCGGGATTTGCTGCGATCAGGGTAAACCCTTATGTTTCTACTCCTATCCAATCACCTGCTAGAGGTGTTGAAAAAGTAACTATTTGTTATAAATATAGGAGTAACGAATACGAATGTATGTGTCTCTATTTTTATTTATTTTTAGATTTATGTAAGGAATTAGATTTTTAAATTTTTAACACAAAATTGCACACGGGACAGTTCCTACGTAATTCCTACATTTATTTTTTTAATTTTGGCCGACAACAAAAGTATATCTACAAGTCCGAGAATTTTGCACTAATTGTATGATTGAATTGAATTCAGTTACAGTAAACAAAGTAACGATAGTAATTTATAAAATGATTACTTAGTAGTCGAGTAACGACTAGTCACGAGTATTAAAAAGTAACGAAAATCAACACCTCTAGTGGGAAAATTAAAAATATTCAAAAAGTTTTTATAGAAATCATTATATGATCTCGGACAAGAATAATACATTAAAATAAATGGATTTATGATAGATCTGCTACTTTCCTAGCTAGCCTAGCAGCACACTTCAAGTGAATTACGAAATCAGCCTTGAAATAAGCTCCTACGAAGTTGTTGTTTAAAACCATATACATAATATTCCAATACCCATGGTAACTGCCCATTCATGATGCAAACATGAGGACCTTGGGGTTCTTAAGCAAAAAAAACCTGATTGGTTGCTTTCAAAGACATATGCATATTATTTCCATATAGTACGTATTATTGCAATACCTACGGTAGCTTACGATGCAGAATGCAAACATATTTGAAATAGCAATATCAATGGGTATAAGTCTATCCTTTTTGCGGTCCTTAAGATAAAATGTCCTGATTATACTTATACTTTTACGCATGAATATTATTTTATTCTTGTATTCGTTACGTTAAATCATCGGCGTACCGTTGACAAAAACTCTATCTATGTAAATTTGGTATCTGTGCATTTGACGTATATTTATTTTTAATGTTTGCATCAAACGCCAACCATTTGTAAATAGGTGGGAGTCTTGGATGATTACGTATGTGTTTAAAACACAAATTATTGAGAAAATACGGTCTACTATATTCCGGAGACTACGTATTGAAGCGATGATTTTTTAAAACGTTATAATTTTTTTTTTAAAATTAATTGTCAAAAAACTGTCTTTAGCATTAATGGATTTCGACCAAAATCTAATCAGCTCGTTACATTGTCGAACACTGTTTTACCTAAAACTTTTATTTAAATCGGTTCAGCGGTTTAGGAGCTAATGTGTTACGGACAGACATACACACACACACACAGACATACATCATGACGATATTGCAGGTCTTCTTCAAATTTTCCTGCATTGTATACTTACTTTGCTCACTTGATTTTCTCGGTTGAATCTAATCTCCGAAGAATTGGATGTACAGGGGGTGCTAGAGGATTGGCGAAAAAATTTAGATAAGAATTTAGCAACGGGAGCAATTTTTTTAGATTTGAGAAGAGCTTTTGAGGCAGTCAACCGAAAACGATTAACATTGAAATTAAGAAGCATATGTATTAGGGGAAATGTTTTAAAATGGTTTATAAGCTATTTAACCGGCCGTAAACAAAGACTAAAAGTAAATAATATTTTATCTACTGATATTGAAAATAACTTTGCCGTGCCTCAAGGTAGCGTATTAGGCCCTTTGTTATTTATCATTTACATTAATGACTTAATTTTCAACGTTAAAAATTGCATTATTTATTTGTTTGCAGATGATGCATTATTATATTTTGCTACATCGGACCTAACAGTTAAAATACTCTGCCAATCTATGGGCACCTAAGCTCACACTAGGTACTATAGTTATAGTGTGAGCTAACATAATCAAAAACTGAAATATATTTTATTCAACTCCAGACTCAATTACCTTTCGTTTGATATCACACACGCCATATTTTCACTTAAACTCTAATTTTTGACATCTATCCCCACCCTTTTTTTAAAAATAAACTAAAATTAATTTTTTGAACTTCAGACTTAATTACCTTTCGTTTGATATCACACACGCCATATTTTCACATAAACTCTAATTTTTGCAATCTACCCCCACCCTTTTATTTGGCTTGCGTTCGGTGGATTTTGTTCATTTTTAAATGGGACCATCACGGCCCAAGACCCAACTTAGGTATCAAATTTCATTCAAATCGGACAAGCGGTTTTTGAGTTATGCGGGTTGGTCGTTACAGACAGACATACAGACAGACAGACATACAGACAGACAGACAGACAGACAGACAGCAAAACAAAAAAGTTTCAAAATCATCTGAAACGCAAAGATATATAAAAAATTTTGAAATCGGAGCAACTTTTTTTTTCTCGAAAAAATTAGGATCACCATAGCTCACACTACTTATATAGTAGTAGTGTGAGCTAAAATGTTTTAAATCAAATTTTCAATGGTGTTACACTAACCATTTAAAGGTAAATATATCAAAAACAAAATATATGATTGTAGCGAAGAACCACATGTATCGTCAAATTTCAGTCATGGATTTTCAAATAAAACTTGGTCAAGTTGAAATCGGAATGGTCAAAAAGGTTAAATATCTGGGCATATGGATTGATTATAAATTCGACTTTAAGAACCACGCCTTAGATATAATTTAAAAAATTGCATTCAAGATAGGATATTTATTTCGGTGTTCCCCATACCTGTTAACTTGGACCAAAAAAACCATTTACAATGTTTTAATTCTTCCCCATTTTAATTATTGCTCGATTGTTTTATTTCTCCTTTATTGCAGAAACTTCAAAATCGGGCCATGAGAGTACTGAAAAAACCAAGATTGACTCCTATTAATAGTATGCTAAAGGAACTAAGGTGGTTGCCAGTAAAAGACTTGCTTTTATTTAATACATTAACCTTTGTGCATAAAATATGAACAGGCAAAGCGCCACAGTCTCTCTTAGGCAAAGTTTCTTACGGTGTAGAAATTCATGAACACAATACACGTCAGAGGGACAACTTTTATATACCTAGAGTTATGCAAAACAGATCACAAAATTCATTATTTTTTAAAGGATTGAGCAAATATAATAATCTGCCAATAAGAATAAAATCTATGGATAGTGTTGATTCTTTCAAAAGGGTACTTAAAAAACACTTGTTTGACGAACTTGGTTTTAGCTAGAGCCTGGGAAAACTATGATTAATTTTTTACCTTAGTATGATATCTATTGTGTACAAATTTTGACCTGTTTGTTTTAATCGCTTTTAACAGTCCGCTTTTTAAAATCCTAACTATGTGTTTTTTGTGATTAATTTTGACTGTCCATTGATTTTTATATATGTTTTTTTTTTGTTTTGTTTTTGTGATCAATCAATCAATCAATCAAGTTTAACTTTTTTTTCTGTTTTTATTTAAAACCTATCTGATTTTTCTGTAATTAATTTTAATATTTAATCTTTAATTTCTATCTATATCTATTATTTACAAAATTTAACTATTAATATCTATGTGTTGCAATCGATGTTAATTTTCTTGTTTTGAAAATCAGTTTAACTATCTGCTTTTTTTTTTTAATTAATTTTAACTACTCATTATTTTGTAATCAATTTTTAACGTTTAACTTTGTTTTTTTTTTGTTTAAAATCTATCTGTTTTTTTTTGTAATCCATTTTAACTTTTGTATTTACGTTTTTTTTATTTTCTTGAAACCATTTTGATGTGATTAAATACTTTATTTTTATAAACTTTTGTAACTATTTAAGTGACTGTTTTTTGCAATTATTTTTAACTACCCGTTATTTGTAATCAATTTTTAACCTTTCACTTTGTTTTTTTTTCTGTTTTTGTTTAAAATCTTTATGATTTTTTTGTAATCAATTTTAACTTGTTTTTGTTTAAAATCTTTCTGTTTTTTTTGTAATCAATTTTAGTTTTTATTTTTATGTTTTTTTATTCTTTTGAAACCATTGTTTTTTGATAGTACATATTTTTGTTCATCTGTGACTAAATACCTTATTTTTTTTTATAAACTATTATAACTGTTGTAACTAAAACTATATACTTACTGTAAACTTTGAATTAGCCTTGCTAAATAAAGGATTTATATAATTTTTAATCTATAAGGTGTATAAAACAAATTCAAATTCCAAGGGTGCAGAAACATGGAGTGCACGAAATGTTTAATTTTATATGAGGGGGCAACAGTATTTTCCTTAGCCTCAGGCAACCAAAAAGTTAAGCACGCCCCTGCTCTGGCATCTAACGTTTGGCGCCCTTTTTGAATTTTTAAATCAGTGTACCAAATTTTATTATTTAAATTAAAATAGCGAACATTTGGTCCCTTTACATCAAATAGAAGAAGTATAGATTGGGTTTAACATTAACAACAGGGACAAGAAAACGCAACTAAAAACCTAATTTTTTGTGGATAACCCTTTCAATGCAAACAAGCAGTGTTTTAGCGGATTAAATTTTGTTAAAACTGAAATTTTGCTGTTGATATTTTGTAGAATGTTTAAAATTTTAGTGAATTATTTTAATCAGTTTAGGCTCGGAAACGTTATAGTTGAGTGGCATATGCTGTCCGGCAGTGGTGGCTGCTACAGGAAGAGCAACGGGGCAGTGCCCTTCCAAAACCAGACAACAAACAGTATTTTTCATTGATTTATTTAAAAAAGTTAAATCTTTCCGTACGACATGTCTAGTTCTTCCGGCAGCACCGCGCGTCCAAAAATTCTTGCGACCAAAAAAAAAAAAAACAAAAAAAACAAAGGTCATCATGTCTATACTTTCCATTGCCGCCCTCTTAATTTACCGTTACCGGCCCTGCTGTGTAAAGATTGTGAAGGATTGTGAACAGATTGTGAGAAATGTGTACACCGATTGTGAGAGCTGTTCACCCCTCGGTTCTATCCTTAGTGAAGACGAATGAGTTTGTTTTGATTTGGGGTAGAGGTCAGTAGTTAAAAGCCTTGCCGGTCGCGTGTCCATTGTTTGTTTTTGTTTTTTTTCAAAATGGAAATAAATACTGTCGGTTCTATAATTAAGTGAGAAAAATTTAAATACGTTGACATCCTAAAAATCCTAAAAATTAAATTATACGATGCTGAAAACTGGTTGTGTGGTTGTGAAAAACGAAATGCTTTTTTTTGCTTTATTGGTCTTATTATGAACAAGTGGCAAAGGGAATGTGTGATATCAAGCACTTTAGTTAAAAGTTAAAGACATAAAGTAAGTGCTACTTATTTAGATAACCACATAGAATCTTCTATGCTAGAGAAGACTGATATTAGGTGCCAACACAATGAAAATGTCGCAAAATATAGACATAAACTTAGTAGCTTAATAGACTGTTTAAAACTCTGTGGCTAATCCGAGGACTTTGCGCAGAAGAGCGAATAGACTTTATCTATAAACAAATAAACTAAAAACTATACCAAGTAGCTGCTTGTTTGTAAAATGCTAAAATAAAATTGTTTAGGTAAGTTTTTTTATCCCCTTTTCCTTGCAATAGAAATTTCTACCCCCCTCCAATTTATAACGTCACCAGCCGCCACTAACGTCCGGCCAGAATAAAATGAGGCGCAAAAGAGATGGCTTAACTCAATTTCCCTGTGTTTACAGCACTCTTTTCTTACTGGGTAGTCTTTATTTTTATAATGTTACAAGAAAACACGGTACTCGTTTGGTACGTTTAAAGAAATCGACTCCAGCCCGTTGATAATACACATAATTTTATTTGGTTTCTATTGTTACCGCTGGCTCAATTAGACTCCGACCCGTTCATAATTCACACTCTTTTATTGGGCTTCATTTTTTATCGCTGGTCTCAAACGGGATTACAAGGCAAGTTTCATACACATTCCAAAATTCAAAAAGAAACATTGGCATAATATTTATATTATTTTTTTACGGTTCTAGATTCGTAGGCACCCACCTCATGAAATATATCTGAGTTCATAAATCCAAGATAGCGATTTTTCTATGTTTTTTTTTCAAACTTTTGCCACATTAACTTTATAGAAAAATTATCTAGGTTTATAAAATTATAAAAATTCAAGATTAAGCAAGAAAGTTTAAGACTACCCTCGATCGACCGGTGATGGATCCTTCAATGTCAAATCGCCAGGTGTTTGCCTCAAATTTTAGTAATAAATCCAAAATGGCAACATTTTCCATTTTTTTATGAACTTTGGCTTATAAGTTTTGCTAAATTAGTTTTACAGAAAAACTGTAACAAAGGTTTTTATTGGCAAAATTACACTAATTAATATAGTAAAACTGAACCGAACCGAATCCCCTCCTCTCTGTAGTCAGGTAAATTATATCATACCAAAAACATTTCATGTACGCAAAAATGGTATTCCGTAGAAAGAATTGAGATCAAAGTAAAGCCAAGTTCTCCAATATAAAGTTTAAAATGAAAGATTCTTACTAGTTTGAAAATGTTTTATTTAAACTTTGCTATTACAGTCAAATTTCTTTATGTTCAATTTAGCACTGTGCCTAAGAGTCATTTGCAGCCGTAATAGCCAAGTTTAGAAAAACATTTCCAAAAGAACCTTTTATTTTGAAATTTGTCTTGGAGGACTTGGCTTTACTTTTATCTCAATTCTATTTACGGAATACCGTTTTTGCGCACTTGACTTTTTTTACATAAAATGTTCTTTTTATTTCACTCCTTTTTTAAAGGATTTGGATACTATTTAAGTTTTAAAGTAGTGAAATATGCGGAATATTGTTTAAAACTTTTACAATGCCTTATTAAAAATTTTGAGGTTTTTTAATTTTTTCCAGGTTTTATCATAGTTCCACAGTTCATCAGCGTTCTGAAGCTCAGCTCTCTAGCGTTTCTGGAAGCGGGCAATGTTCCTTTTACATAACTTTACGTTTATAGGAGAGAAAAGTAAATAAAATTTTTGGTATTTTCAGAAAGCTCAGCTCTTTAGCGTTTCTGGAAGTTTACAATGTTACTTTTACATAACTTTAGATAGAGGAGGGGATTAAATTAGAATTTTGATTTTTTTTGATTTTTTCCAAAGGTTTCGGCATAATTTCTATCAGTCTGCTAAATTTCAACTTTGTAGCATGTCTGGAAGTACAGTAGATTTTTCATGAACTATGCATGAATAAGTGAGTGAGTCAGGGGCAATTTCGACGTTTTCTGAAATTTCGTAACGACTTTACTACTTTATAGAAGTACATGAAACTTGGATAGATTATTAACTCTAAAGATCTACTACTGTGCAAAGTTTGAGTTTCGTAGCACATTCCGAAGTAGAGTTTTAGATAGGTCAAATATGGGCTTAAATGTTTCAAGAAAAGATGGTACAGCAGTTCACGCGAACTTGGCGGAGTACTGCCGTGCCCCCAGATTCCCGGTGCCCGTTCTTCTGATATTTTTTGTGTTGCACAGTGATAATTTCTACGGTTTTCCCCACTTAAGTCAATTTGCCAGCCTTATTATCTTCAAAAAAGATTTTTACACATTTTTACAAATCTTACTTTACTAGTTATGCAGGAAAAAGGTAGGCCGATCTACGGTCTTTATTTTCCGATATCTCGAAAAAAAGCTAACCTGACTGAATCCTCTTGGTAGAAAGTTTTGAAGGTCAACTATATTATATTCCCGTTGCCCATTCCTTGGTTATTTTTTGTGTTGCACAGTTAAATCTTGAAATATTTAAATATTCAAGGTATTAAGGTACCTACGTAATTAAAAGCCTATTAGAACTTATTAATTTATGTAATTAAAACTCAAAGAATGGTATTTCTAGGTACATATTGAGACCTAGCTAATTGAATTTTAATTTGGCTTTATGCGTTCCAAATAAATTAAATCTAGGAAAAGTGGTCAAACATAGTTTTAGTTGTTGCTCGAAGCATCTCAGTGAAAGTTTTAAAAAAATATGAAGTGTTTTATACTTTTCCTGTCAACATTAGTAGCCTTAGGTTCGGCCCAGTTTTCTTTAACGGACGATGAATTAGTCCACCATTGGAACGGACCAATAGCTGACCACCAATTGGGTCTTTCACCAGGTAACTTGCAACCAGAGCTGTCAGGTACTTCAAGTACAGTATTTGAAATTGTACTTCAAGTACAGTATTTGAAATTGTGCTTAGATGTACTTCAAGTACTGTACTTGAAGTACATCTACAATCCAGTACTTGGTACTTGAAGTACTTTTAACAATGTACTTGGAAATGTACTTGATTTTGTCAAGTAAAGTACTTCAAGTACATTATAAGTACTTCAGGTACATTCAAAATTATATTTTTCGCATTTTTTTTACATATTTAAAGTACTTGAAGTACTTCTATTGTAAAAGTGAAAGACTTGGAAAAAATCAACTACTTTTATAATGTACTTGGTACCGAAGTACATTTGAAAAGAAAATGTACTTAGTACTTCAAGTACTTTTACAAATCTTAATATACTTGGTACTTGTACTTGAAGTACTTTCATAATGTACTTGTGACAGCTCTGCTTGCAACCTATTTAAGTAAATTTGATGACATACGTTTTTAATTTAAAAAAAAAATTAATAAAAAAACACCTAACTGCTAAATCTACTTGTAAGTACTAGTCGCAGTTGGGTACAAAATTGATAGGTATACCTTTTACGACATGCTTCAGCTTTCAGTTTTGATGCCCAAAGCGCATTTACGAAATTATTTAGTTTTGTATTTTCATGAATCAGGTTATTGGGTAATTTTGTACATAACTGCGACTAGAAGGTACAAGTAAATTTAGCAGATGGGTCTTTTTACCCAACTGCAGCACGGCGAAAGGAAGGGTAATGTTTTCCGCTTGGGATATGTATGTTTGTATGTATGTTTGTGTCGCCCTAGAGGTTAAACGGTTGAACCGATTTTGACAAAAAGGTGTCGTTGAATTGCGACGGATCCTACAGGCTATGTTTTTTGAACAGGAGTCAACATGGCGGTTGTCAGAAGCCATTTTGTCTTATGATGTAGGCTTAAAAATCCAGTTTGCACCTATTTTTTTAAAAGTTTTTGGTTTTTGTTTAAACTTTCCAAAACCTTTTTTCTGTAGGTGATACTCCAGAAGTGGCAGCTGCTAAAAAAGCACACTTTAATGCATTTAAAGATGTGTTGGCTGTGCTACCAGAACTTCCTCCTGAAGAAAGATATAGAAAAACCGGACTACCCTTAAATGCAGTTCTGGCTTTAATGCAAAAAGCTCATCAACAACATAATGTAAGACTATTTTTTTTAATTGAGTTGCACAATTTTTTTTTCAGCGGCACAATCCCAAAAAAACTTATTTCTTTTCTAGATTTCTTTGGGCTACCTCTTCTATATTGGGTTATTGGTAATTCAATACATTTCTTTGGGGATGTGATAGGGGAAATGGTAGGCAGTAAATTCAACCCTAATATTCATTGTGCAAAAGTGAATAGTTTTTGTTTGAGATATTAAATTTTTTTTGTTTTTCTTCAAAAGTTAGACTTTGAGGGGTGTAAAACTTAGTTTGCCGAAAATCTGCTGTACATATCTTTAACCTTTTCACCAGAATATATGCCCAACAGTATAACCATATGTTTGGAATAAAAAAAAATCCGGAAAAAATGTAGATATAATAACTTAAATGTTCTATAATTTTTTTTTATTATTGTATTACATTTCCTAGTGGGTATTTTTCCCATAATATTGAAGCTACATTTGTTAATATTTTGCTAAAGGCCGCTTGAAATGGTGCATGACAATAAAATTTGCAGGCAAATGCATGAAATTTTGCCCAGGTGCATGCGCAGTACAAATCCAGCTAATTGTTGCAGGCAATCCATTTTTATCGGTCCGGTGCCATTTTTTTGCATGCAAACTGTACTTGCATGCAAAGGGGAATTTTTACCTAGATTCTGGGGAATCCATGCATGGCCATGCACAATGTCAAACGAAAAGAAGATTTTTTGCAGGCAACAATTTGATCGAAATTTTTTGCTTGTAATAAGCTTTCTTATTCCATGCAATAGCTAACAGAACACAATTGCTATTAAAACTGCTTGACATGGTTTCGTAATTTTAGAGGAATAATTTGTAACACACAACTTGAAAAATGCCACAATCCTTCCATAAGATCCATGTAAAGCCCACGGTGGATAGAATAGACCGGTGTTCCGATCTTATATGTCGAATTTTTCTACGTCACTGGTGGTCCAGCCGATTTTTCTAAACAAAAGTTAGATCTGATATGAACAACGGGACAACTAATAATTTTTGAATTTTTTGAAAACCAAGGCAATTTTCGTACTGTTTTCTAGTACATCCTTATAAAATGTAATTTTCTAGACGTATTGTCGTTATTTTAGCTCACACATATACTATACTATAGTAGTGTGAGCTATGGTGATTTTTTCGAGAAAAAAAAAGTTGCTCCGATTTCAAAAATTTTTATATATCTTTGCGTTTCAGATGATTTTGAAACTTTTTTGTTGCGCCGTCTGTCTGTCTGTCTGTCTGTGTGTATGTCTGTCTGTCTGTCTGTCTGTCTGTCTGTCTGTCTGTATGTCTGTAACGACCAACGCGCATAACTCAAAAACCGCTTGGCCGATTTTAATGAAATTTGGTACCTGGGCTGGGTCTTGGGTCGAGATGGTCCCATTTAAAAATGAACAAAATCCACCGAACAGAAACCAAATAAAAGGGTGGGGGTAGATTTCAAAAATTAAAGTTTTTGCGAAAATATGGCGTGTGTGATATCAAACGAAAGGTAATTGAGTCTACAGTTAAACAAAATACATTTTAATTTATTTTAAAAAAAGGGTGGGGGTATATTTTAAAAATTTTAGTTTAAATGAAAATATGGCGTGTGTGATATCAAACGAAAGGTAATTGAGTCCGGAGTTTAACAAAATACATTTTAGTTTTTTGTTTTTTTAGGGGTGGGGGTAGATTTCAAAAATTTTAAGTCAAAACATGGCTTCTGTGGTATCAAACAAAAGGTAATTTAGTCTGGAGTTAAAAAAAATATATTTCAGTTTTTAGTTATATTAGCTCACACGTACACTATAACTATAGTACGTTGTGTGAGCTTAGGGGCCCATATATTGGCAGAGTATTTTTTTAGTCTGCTTTATTTTTTATTACACAAAACTTAAACTACAAGTCAAACTGAATGTGATCGTTTAGTATCAAAGGTGAACCGAGGGCTATTGGGTAGTAAACCAAGATGTAGGTCAGCGGATGATTTTTGAAGCTGAAACGAACACATTATTTTCTTCGAATTTTAATCTTTGTGTAAAGAGAAATGAAGCGAGCTAAAAAAAATAACGACTGGTATGTCTGAAAAATATTATTTTATAAGAATATACTAAAAAATAGTAGGAAAGTTGCCTTAGTTTTCAAGAAATTTAAAAAATATTAGTTGTTCATATCATATATAACTTTTGTTTATAAAAATCAGCTGGACCACCAGTGACGTGAAAATTCGACATATAGGGGTGAGGGGGGGACATTGGGACGCGAGGCACATTCGGCCAATCGATATATTTCCTACTTTTACTATTCAGTTGAGCTAGATTTGATCACTGGTTGGTGGCTGCACCGCACTGCAGTCGGCGAAAAAATATTACCATGACCGGACGTTTGTTTGACGAGTTTTATTAAGTTTTGTGTTTTTAAGCTATTTCTGTAAAATAGTTCAATACAGTTGGTAAGTAGATAATTTGTTTATGTTTCGTTAATTATGCATATCAAATAATATATATAAAAATAGCTTTATTTACGAAAATTTTGCCAGTTTTAGAGTCTACCAAACCCTAACCTATGAATTTTGAATTCCGATTTTGTTTATAAATACTATATGGGGCAGTTTGGGACTTGCAAGATGGGGTACATTTGTACAGTGTCCCAATGTGCCCCACCGTTGTACATTAACTTTTTAAAGCATTTTTTTAGGATCAAGATGGTTCGCACATACAAACGTAAAACCGATAGGGCTTCAATATCGGAAGGAAATATGTCATCTGCAATAAATGATGTTTTGAAAGGTCGCCTTTCGATTAGAAATGCAGCAAAAAGTTATGATTTAAAAAAGTCAACTCTGCAAAATAGGATTCGAAATATAAAAAAAAGGAAGATAAACGAAAATATACGCTCAGAACAGGAAATGGCGCAAGAAGAAAAACCAAAAAGCTCTGACACGGATCAGGCACTTGAAAATCAACAAATCACTGAGCCTGCTAAAGAACCTAACAGTGTCTCTGTTACAACGACCAATGTGGTTCAGCAACAATTTCGATCAAAATACGCATCTCAACAGGTTTTTATTATTAAACAAGAAACACTTCTTAGTGAGTATTTGCTTCAAAGCTCTAAAATTAATTATGGACTAACATATTTACAATCTCAAAAATTGGCCTACAAATATGCAAAGAAACTAAACATAAAATATTCAAGTGGGTGGGATAAAAATGAAAGAGCTGAAGGAAACCAGAAAACACCAGCCTAGCACGAACTTTAGGTTTCAATGAGACAAATGTTACCCAATTTTTTGACAATTTGGAGAATGCATTCAAAAAGTATAAAATACCTCCAGAAAAATGTTACAACCTTGATGAAACTGGTGTGTCTACAGTTATTCAGGCCCCCAAAGTTATTGCTGAAACTGGGATTAAGCAAGTTGGTCAAGCAGTGTCAGCAGAAAGGGGAGAACTAGTAACATTTTGCGCGATTATCAATTTAGTTGGAAACACTGTACCACCGGTTTATATTTTTCCAAGAGCTAAATATAAACCAATATTTTTGAAAGGTGCACCTAATGGCAGTCTTGGCTTAGCTAATCGATCTGGATCAGGTTGGATGACAGCCGCGCTATTTTTGGAGGTTATTAAGCACATTCAAAAATTTACAAAGTGCAACAAAGAGGACCCAATTCTGATAGTGCTAGATAATCACGAATCTCATACGAGTTTGGAAACGATTCTGTTTTGTAGAGAAAATGGTATCCATTTTGTAACATTTCTCCCGCATAGCACACATCGCATGCAACCTTTGGATGTATGCCTTTACGGACCATTTAAAAGCTATTTGAAAGTTGCATTTAATGACTGGATGCTCGGAAACCCTGGTAAAAGAATTTCAATTTATGAAATAGCAGAGTTATCAAAAAAGGCATACCAAAGAGCGTTTACAATGGATAACATTTGTTCAGCATTCAAAAAATGTGAGATTGTACCATTTGACCGACAAGTTTTCAGCAGATATGACTTCTTAGCCACGTATGTTGCAGACCAACCGCCACCATATGAAACGCCACCCAGTCTGTCTATTCAAGACAATGGCAATGACGTCAGCGACTTTCCATCAACGTCGATCGAAACTTCACGTCCAAAATGTAACACGCCAGTCGCTTCTTTTATTATTACCCCTGAAAGCATTCAGCCTTTTCCAAAAGCTCAAAGAAAGTTGGCAACAAATAAAGGTAGGAAGTTAGGAAAATCAAGAATTCTTACAGAAACCCCTGAAAAGAATCGTTTAGAACAAAAAACACAGAAGAAAGAAAAGCAAATGAAGAATCAACAAAAAATATTTCAGAAAAAAAAATATTAAAAAAATCTTCAAGAAATAAAACACAAAGTCTTCCGCAATCTGATTCAGATAATAGTGATGCTGAGTTACATTTAAATGATGACGAATCCGATTGTATCAGCGAATTTAGCAAAGAAATCTCAGACCAGGAATTTATGGAACAGGTTATTCCGCTATGGGACCATGCAAATAATAAGCCAAACATTTTTATTGGAGACTACCTGTTGGGTGGAGGAAATTATAGATAGACAATACAAGTTAAATTTTCTGAGAAAAAAGGGTAGCGGTTTTGTCTTTCCAAATGTTGAAAGACCTAGGTAATAGATTTTGGACAAATTGAGCTTAAACTACCAAGACCAAAGGAACAGATTACTACAGCTCGGGCAAGTTCCATAAAAAAAGTTTTCCATAGATTTAAGTAGTTTTAACATAAATTAAATGTTTCCTAAACTTTTATAAACATTTTAGTTAGATGTTCTTTCATGTTTTATTGGTTAACTTTAAACATGTATGTTCGTATGTAAAGTTTTAAATTATTTATTGTAAAGAAATAATGTTTTTGTGTTCTAAAGTAAACTGTTATACGTAATAATGGTTTGTTTGCTTTTATTTTGTAAAGTGTCCAAAAGTGCCCCCTGGGTCCAAATCTACCCCGCCTATGGGGTACATTCGGACATTTGCATAATTATTTTAAATATTTCATATTTTTGTTATTTTGAATAAAAAAATACTTTTAAACAATAATATATGTAAGGCAAAGGTAATAGTTCTTTTCGCTATTTTTTTTTTAATTAAATCTATACTAATAAGAAATTTATGCGGAATAATGTTTGAATCGTCCCAATGTCCCCCCCTCTCCCTATTTAAAAGATCCGAACACCGGTGTATTCTCTCCACCGTGTGTAAAGCCGACTACCATTATCAAAAATTCTTTTTAAGTTCGAGGCCTGTCAAACTACACAACAAATCTTTAGGCAATGCCAACAAGAAAATACTGATACTTACCCTGAAAAAATCAGCTGTTAATGGTGGACCGGTTTTTACATTGGCTCTTATGGGAAGAATTAGGCATTTGTCCAGTGCGTTTTTACAATTTCTCTAAAATTACAAAACAGCGTAAATCAGTTTTGATAGCATTTCTCTTCAAGCAGTCTGTTTTAAAACGATTTCTTGTTTAGTAGATTAAATTTGTAAAATAAAGCTGCAAAAAGGGTATATTTATTTATGTTTGGCATAGTAGCTAACACAAAAAGCTAAATTTTCATTTGAGGATCCCCGATTTTCCGGCCTCAGAATCCAAGATGGCGGCTGCCAAATTGAAGAAAAAAAAAATTCCTTGTTTTAAGCGAAATTAAATTAATTTTGATAAATTTATTTTAAGTGGGACCTACTCAATTTAAAAATGTAAAAAAAATTACACCTATCACTGCAAAACAAAGTGGCGGCTATATTTAAAAAAAATCTTTTTTCTTCTATATTTTCTTTATTTTTTGTTCGTTATTTATTTTGAATACCTCATATTAAACTACTGACTAGCTGTTTAAAAATGCTTAAAAGAAATGATAAGTTTCCCAGCCGACACAAAGATTCTTAATTTGTCAAAAATAAAAGAGACCTTTACAACCTGTGTACCAAATTAAATTTTTACAAAAAAACTTTTTGGATTTTATCAGTAGTAGGCCAGTTTTTGTAAAAATTTATAAAAAGTTACAATTTGACATTTTAAGATGGCGGCCGAAGTTCAGATAAAAAGTTTTTTTTTGTTCTTGTTTGACTCAACTAGTATTGCGGTGTAATATATTGATTTATACTAAATGAGGTTCACCGATTTTAAATATTTCATAATAAATGACATATGTCTATTATTATCCAAGATGGCAGCGTTCAAAATATAAATACAACAGTAGCTTTTTGGTTGTCATTTATTATGAAATATTTAAAATCGGCGACCCCCATTTTGTATTAAATTGATATATTATATGGTAATACTAGTTGTGTCAAACAAGAACAAAAAAATAACTTTTTTATCTGATCTTCGGCCGCCATCTTAAAATGTTAAGTGTCAAATAATTGTAACTTTTTATGCATTTTTACAAAAACTCGCTTACTATAGATAACATCCACACAAGAATTTTTTTTTTGTAAAAAATTTAATTTGGTCTACAGGTTAAAACAGTCTCTTTTAATCTTGACATATTAAGCGCCATCTTTGTGTCGGCTGCTAAAGCTATAATTTTTTTTTAGTAGGTTTAAAGAGCTGGACAGTGGCTTTAATATGAGGTATCAAAAATAAATATCGCACAAAAACTAAAGAACATATCAAATAAAAACCATTGTTTTTAAAGTGACAGGTGTAATTTTTTTTACATTTTTGAATTGAGTAGGTTTCACTTAAAGTAAATTTATCAAAATTAATTTAATTTGTCTTAAAACAGGGAATTCAATTTTTTTCTTAACTTTGGCAGCCGCCATCTTGGATTCTGATGCCGGAAATTAGAGAATCCTCGATTGGAAATTTAGCTTTTGATGTTCGCTACTACCATGTCAAATATAAAAAATATACCTATTTGCAGCTTTCTTTTGAAATACCCTACAAATTTACTCTACTAGTTTATTGTTACAAAATAGACTTAGGGACCGTGCTTCTATATGACCCAATGTAATAAGCTGTCCACCATTAACAGCTAATTTTTTCAGCTCAAAAAATTGACTGTTTATGCTGGACAAACCGGTCCAGCATAAACAGTTACATGGAAGTATTGAGGAATTTTTTAAGTAGGTTTTTACTATTCCTCTAAAATTACTATTCTGTTAGCTAGCTACGGCAATACGGAAGTTTTAACAAAATTTTGACAAAAGTAACTTAAGTATTATTGGAAATATACCCGCTAGATAGTGTAATACACTATTAGAAATAATGAAAAAAATTACGATTTTTTATTTACTATTTATTTACTGTCTTATTTTTTCTGTATTTTTTTTTAATTTCAAACATTAGATCAAAGATTGGGGCATGTGTTCTGACTAAAAGATTAATAATAAGTATAGCAGATTTTCGAGAAACTAAGTTTTAACCCTTACACCAGTATTTACTAAAGGGTCAACAGTGCTAGGTGCTACAATCCTAGGCTTAAAAGTCTACATTTTGGTTGAAGGTTTAACTTATTTTTTCCGTGAATACAATAGTTTTTAATATTTATATAAATTGTTCATATATACCTTGCAATATGTGTCATGTTTTTTCGTTGTAACAAAGACATTATTTCCACACAAAGGTTATAAATAAATAAAAAATAAAATATTTTGGTTTAAAAATGGTAGCCATATTTAAACCTCCAAACGTCACTAGGAAATGTCGAATAAAAACGGTGTAAGTTAGTGTTAGCTGTCCGCTATATTTTACATGTTAATTTTTTAGACAAGTTAGCGACGATTAAACCGATGGTCGATTGTTTTCGTGAATGTGTAATTGAAAAGGGTTTCTAATGTATCTTGTGCTTTTCACAGTATTTAAATATTGATACGCATTTAATACAGATATAGTTTTAAATTATTTATGTATTATTTAGCTTTGAATATTTTTGTATACAAGATTTTTTGTCAATCATAAATTATCTATTGTTTTTCAAACTTTAAACCACCCCTCAGGAGTGGTACTACAATTTGAGACTATTTTTAACGGGAACCTACGACTGCACGGACTAAATTTCTAAAGAATGACATTTCCTTACAAATTTTTATGTGGTTTTTTCTTTATTTCTAAAGTTAATTTGAATTTATATGAGATGATCTTAGTAAATACTGGTGTTAAGGTGTACCTTTTGGAGAAAAACAGAACAATTTAAATATGTCAAAAACTATTAACTTAATAGGGTTAAATTTACTCCCTAGCACCTCTCCTATCACATCCCCAAGGGATATCGAATTACTTACCAGTTATCTTATATAATATAGACCAATGGATGAAATCTGCATTTTTTATCCCGTAACTTAAAAGTTTGTGACACCAACGTATTTACCATGGATGTGCAGTTAAGTCTTGTTTTGCTATCATTAGACCTCCCTTTTTAAGCGGTTCACCGCGGTAGCTCTCTTCGTTTAAATGCGAGAAACTAACAGAGACCGCTTGTAATGTATCAACAGTGACAGAAAAATATGTTAATAATGTCAGTGAATCTAATAAACAGGCGGTGGACCGTTCGGTTATTAGTTCTCTTCGTCTAAATGCTAGAATTAAACAGAGCACTTAACCACCGGCGTAACTAGCTATCTGACCTGGGGGGGGGCCTAGGGGGCTCCTGACTAGCATATCCAAAATTTTTTCCTGAAAAATATTTCTACCTCGGTGACTACAATAAGAACTACAAGGTTGATCAAATTAAATAAAATGAGCATACCAAATTGAAAAACGTCAAAAATGCAAAAAAAAATAATTAAATGAGTACCTACGTTAAGTTAAAAAAGTGTGTAAAAAAATACCTATTTTTATCATATACAGCAACAACATGAATCCTTGAATACATTTATAGTTAAAGCGCGTTTAGATGCGATGCGCCGCAGGCGAAAATTTTAAGAAAAGCCTAGTTCTCCTAGCACCAGGTAACCCAAATATCTGCAGACTAAAGCTGTAATTTACTAAAGGGATCTTAGTAGCATACAAAATTGAATTTTTTGCATTTTTTATTTGCTATTAATAAATGTTGTAAATGTTAATAAATGTTATAGGCTTTTTTAAAAGAAAATTTTTAGGGTATAATGAGGAAAAGTTTAAAAACAAAGAAAATTTCGTTATTGTTGGCGCAGGAGTTTTTGAGTTTCCGGGGCTACAAAGTGAGCGACGCGACGGACAGACCCCGGCGTAACTAGCTATCTGACTTGGGGAGGGGGGCTAGAAGGGGCCTGGATGACAGCAGTTGATTGTAAGGAATAATCATCATCAATACACAAAGGAACAGGAAACAGGGCTTTTTTGTTACCGCTAATCTCAGAAACTACTTAACCGATTTTAACGAAACTGGCATGCATGTTTCATGAGCTATTCTGTCTGTTTAATTTTTTTTACGCTTGGACGTATGCAAGTCAGGATAACCGGCGAAGCTGGTTTCTTTTAAGCTAGTAAAACTATAATAAAAATCCGTGACATTTTTTTAAAGCTGTTTAATATGGTAATAATAATTTTTAATATGTAATACATAAATACAATCGTTTAAATCAAGTGCAACTTTCTCGCTTGTTTTGAAAATATCTCCAAAATGTGGTCTGCTGTTATGTCATGTTTTATCAATTTTCGATGTTTATTATTGATATATTGGAGAATCGCAATTGACCCATTGTAGTCCTAGTCCAATGTTTTATTCTGTGCATTGCAGAAAAGCTGCGTTCACAGCCAGCCGAACTAATTGGAAGGGAAACCGCGATCTGGATTAATTTGTACAGGATTGGACAAAAGTCCAGACTAATATACTTATTTTTTAATCGATTCTAAATTTATTTCCAAATTTTTACAAATTAGCATATTTTTTAATACGGAAATCTCTGCCTCAAGCATGGAGGAATCTAAATTTGTAACAGTAGAGTAATTTTCAATAAATTCTTGACTTTCTTTATACTGTAAGTTAAATAAACCATATACCGATCGAGCTAAGGGTAAATTTGAAAACCTCTCCCTAAAATTGGAGGATAAGTTGTCCATTATTGGGTAATGAATATTTATATTCCAGTATTCTAGGCTACTTACATCGGATGGCAATTCTATAAACGTGTCATGGCCAAGAGTACTTTCTAGTATGTAATCCTTATTGCGTGTGGGAATTTGCCTTTTTCGTTTCGATACTTTAATCGGTTCTAATGAAATTTCATGTGTATTTGCAAAGTCTTGGATGTCAGAATAAATTTCTTTAAAGTTATTTCTGGTCTCTTCCAAAGATTTTAACGTGCCTTCTATAATGGAAATTGCTTGACCGAGAGTAGCATTTTCACTCTGAAAATATTTACTTAGAACGTTGATACGTAGTAAAACAGAGTATAGGATGTGCAGGCAAATGCAAAACTCAGCTTTTTGAATGCATGCTAACGATCCAATGGCTTAAGATTAAGAATCTTTGGGTAGGAATGTTAAAAAAAATTAATTTATTTAATTTAATAATCAAAATTTGACAAGTCGATGGTTTCCTTAAATGAAACAACCTGTATATTACTGTTATTTATAAACCACCTTGTCTTCCTGATTTTAAAAATATATATCTTGGGATTAGTTTGTTTATTAGTTTTGGAGATATATGCCTTTAAAAGTTTTAAAAACTTAAATTGATATTGATACTCTATAAAACATCAAGGCAGCCATGAAAACGATAATCGCATAGCACAAAAAGTGATAAGAATTATTCAACATTTTATTATTAATCAAAGAGGCTATGTAGAAAATTTACAATAAAGTATTAAATATTTATTTTTTATTTTTTATATTTCTTGGGTGGACCTGTAAAGTTTACGTTTCTGGTCTAGTAACGTTAGTACCTATTTTTGGTCTCCTGATATGTTATATGTAAAGTCTTTTCGACTGTTGTATTTCGTTGGGGGAGACCGCCCCCCCCCCCGGGCCCCCCGTAGTTACGCCGGCGCACTTAACCAAAAGATGTCAAAAATCATGTATTTTCATTGTTCTTTTAACAAAGATAAACTACCTTCAGAGCAGGATTATAAATGGTTAATAGAAAAATGAAAATGCATGATTTTTTGACGTTTTTTGGTTCAGTGCTCTGTTTAATTCTTGCATTTAGATGAAGAGAACTAATAACCGAACGATCCACGGCTTGTTTATTAGATTCACTGACATTATTAACATATTTTTCTGTCACTGTTGATTACATTGAAAAAATTTTTACTTCACTGTAGCTGCGTTCGGTATTTACGTCGGATTAATCTTTTTGATCAAAATCGTTCGTGAATTCCATTTAGATCGAGGGGAGGTAGATCTGAATCGTTCGGTAATTCTGCTCAGACTAGTCGGACGTCAATCTGGTTGCTCCGTACATTTTGATCGACGAAACAGATTAATCTGAGATTGTGACGTATGTTGTGTATTTGTTTTGTTTACAAAAAGAGTTTTTTTATGTAAAAAGATTGCAATCGAATTATTTGATGTTGAAGACAACAAATTATATAAATTTCCGACATCACAGGAAAATTTTGTCAAAATTATAGCTGGGCATGAGTTGCAATATGTACATAATATTTTTGGTTATATTTAAGGTTATAACCATTTATAAAAATTTGATCTATTTGATCTGGATTGTTCGTTAATTCCAATTTGCTCAGACTAATCTGTAATCACGTCACCACAAATCCGTCTCGTCTGAGATGCAAATACCTAACGCTGCTTGTATATCCATAAAAATTCTACCAAGGCAACAAAAAAATACAAGCCACAACTCTGAAAAAAGCTGTTTTTGCGAGGCTGAGGTTTACATTGGATGTTATGGACGGATAGAGGTTTATTTGTGATATTTTTAAAATGGCACTACAGATTTTCATGAAATTTTAGTGAAATATTCCCAGACACTATACCGATGTTCCACCAAACTTTTGTAAGGATGAAAGATGATTAAAATGTGAAAATCTGCAAGATTTCGCATTCCTTATTTTGAAATCAAATTGTCCGCCATGCACCGCACGCAAACTGGTATATTTGACATGGATATGACCTTGTCATTGTTTGTCATGGCATTTATTTATTTGCTTGTTATGTAAAACTTGTTCGATTCTTTAATGATTTTTTACAATAAAGTACAAATACTCATCCACCGTCATTCCAACTTTAATATTTTAAACACAATCAGGTGTGGCGTGACGTGACCATCAAAAAGAAAATTAGCCTCTGCTGTGACGTCAACAAATTCACTTTGTCAACTTTGTTGACGTTGTAGATCATGGCCCGTTCGTTTTGATAGCCCTGATTCCATTATAGCGATAACTAGTCCTTGTCATAGACAGTTACACTTTTGTGACGTCTCCAACCTCTTTATTTATCATATACTAATAGCAACAAAAAAAGTTCTGAACATGGCATGTCTTGGAGTTGTCTTTATCCGTGTGTTTTTTTGTGAACCTACTACACTGGCATCTTTTCATTTAGAGAGAGTATCAGTTTTACCCGAGGGGTAAACCGCGCTCCAAAATTGTGTACACTAATACCTTATTTTACTTCTAATACCCGAATTTGTTAAACTAATACCTCTATTACCCTCTAATACCCATAATAATACCCACTAATACCTACTCGAGCCTAGTAATACCTACTAATATCTCTGAAAAAAAATCCACTTTTCGCAGTTAAAAAGTTATTAGAGTGTTTTTGGTCAGCACATGTAGACGTCAATTTCGTTATAGCTGTGGTTATGTTAGTGGTTAATAACCATAACTATTTGTCACGAACAACACAGTTTTTGGAAACGCCGCATAACGAACTGTCATTTCATAAAACGGCAAGAAAACCATTTTACAAAAAAATAGTTTGAAACTTTCATCAAAATAATCAAAAATGTTCAAAACATAACAAAAATATGAATTTGGAACACGATTCCAGTTTTGGTTGGTTGATTGGTTGAAATGTCAATGTAAAATAACCATACCCACTCATATAAAGTTAGCGCTAAAGATCCGTAATTAACCACGTCCTTTGTGTGTAATTAAACAAAACCACGGGACAGGTCGCTATTGCGCCGACTCAGAATAACCACAACCACGATTTTGGAGACAAATGTGCTGACCAAAAACACTCTATTACTTGCCTTGAATCAGAAAGGGTTATAAACTTATCAATATTTTAAACAATTAAAACTTCTAAATTTTTAATTCAAAATAATGTTTATTTCCAAATCGTTTTGAACCGAGTCTTTAACAAATCTTCAACGAGAAATAACAATAAACGTAAATAATGTGTACCGAAATATACTATGAATAAAAAAAATGAATTGGAAATAATTTATTACAATTTACAATAAAACTATTCAGCTGTTTCTTTATATTTTTTTCTATGGTAATTAGGTCATGCCTCCTTAAATTGAAAGGACCACTTCCTGATAGCTCCAGGGGACCATAAAAAATATATTTTAGCTCAACGATGTCGGTGTCATCTTGCCTGGGCCAGACAAAGTGATTATTGTTTGATTTTAGAAATTTGACCTTGAATTGATTTTCTTTAAGAATATCAGAAACTTTGCCGATAAACCATTGTTTATCATAGGCGACGGCGTAGAATTTTCCTATTGAAATCTCCTTTATGAATTTCTCATCACAGGATTCTGATTGATCAAATTCACCATCAGCCTTATCCATTTCGCACTCAGTTTCACATATTTCCTTCGCATTTACACTCCTTTTTTCTAAGTCTGCGAATCTTCCAATGTCCCCCGATCTCTCAAACCTCGAAAACGAAACGACATATTACACGATATTTTGCATCTTACCCCCCCCCCCCCTTCTTACCATCACCATTAAGCTCTGGATTTAAGAATAATAACAAATATACTCCGATTCAAAATAATTGAGACACTTTTTATTGACTGTTTGACAAATGTGACATTACAAATAACATTTAAATGTCAGACTTGTCAAACTCTCAGTAAATGTTCTCTCAATTTTTTTAAATTGGAGTATAGTTCATGGAAATGAGATCCCCGAACCCGCAAACCTCGAAAACGACATATTACACGATATTTTCCATCTCACCACATCCCTCACCCCTTCTTACCCCCATCCCCAAAGCTAAGTACGTCATGCAGCTTTTGAACAACCTGATTAAAAATTTACATGTGAAAACAGACTCCGAAAACCGTCCTCATTGCATTTTACACCGAAAAATTCATTTTTTTGGCAGTTCAACCCACCTCTTACCCCCTACCCCTGGGCTGATTTGGCTTAAATACAATACGAACCATTCTCCTATGGAGCTCTACCTGTGTGCCAAATTTCAAGTCGATAGTTCAATTCATTCAAAAGTTATCGCGTAAACTAACAGACCGACACACCGACAGACTTATAGACCGACAGACACAAATTTTTTTTTTGCTGAAAATAGGTTTTCTACGCGTTTTGGGCCATTTTAAGACGATTTAGCCAATAAAAAAATTTCAAAATTTTTTGCCGACATTATACTTCCACATCATTTAGGACTTTACAAGTAAAAATGAACGGCAGTCAAAAACCAAAAATTTATTTCGACCCCTTGAAAAATTTAAAATTGAATTTGAAAAATCATATTACTACCTGTATTACACTATTATTGGCAACATTGTAAAAAAAATAGCCATCGTGCTGCACTCGGTGCTGCATGAAAATATTGGAGTTAACATAATCTAACTTTATTGCTCGCTTTATTGCTTTAGCCGATTGCCAACTTAAATTAAAGTATTATGAAAAATGAATCATATAGACAATTATCAGTCTCACATTTCTACTGAACATAACTTACCTTATTTTTTTTCACTGCCACTACAAAAAAACATAAAGTTTACCACTGGATACGCACCTCGAAACGCACGGTTTTTAGCATATTGATACGCGTCGAAAGGTACCAGATACCAGGTTACATTGGACTTGTTCTGTGGTAAATAGGGAAATAAGTTTGAAAAATCGTATGTTCTTTTATAATTCTAATACAGCTATTACCCAGACTAATTCCTCTAATACCCCGGCTATTACATCTAATACCCTTCTAATATCCACTAATGCCTACTAATACCCACTAATACCCTAATAATACCTCTAATACCCACTCTTTCCTCTAATAATTCCCCTAATACCCAAGATTTGTACACCAAAATACCCACGCGGTTTACCACTCGGTTTTACCATTAATTTTAGACCAACATGACATATTTAATTTTTAATATATTTCGGGTTAGGAAATTTGTTTATTTCATGTGAAAGTCACAAAAGTGTAACTGCCTATGGCAAGGATTATACATATCAATGTTATTATTAATATTATATAAATGTTGACAGGTACCAGTAGAACCTCTTGTGCACCTAAATCAACGCGCTGTCGTTCCCCCAATACCACAACCTGTGTTTGTTCCGACTGCAGCCCCACCAGCGTATATTCCCGAACATCATTTTATTCCACAACCTGTTCACAAAGCCAAAACGAATCCAGTCTTTTCTGTTTTGGCGGAAGAAATACCAAGGTAAGTGCGGTCGGCCATAAACTTACATCTTTTTTACTCCAAGCTTACAACCCAAAAAACATGTTTTGATAGTGTCTGTAAAAACTTTCAATAAAAAAGAAATCGAAAAGTCCAGCCTTGTATTCTAACCCGAAATAGCATCGGTGACGTCATAGTTTTCTTCACACTTAAATGAAAGGCGCCGATTAGAGTCTGTGAGCTGGTTGTTAGGTAGACTGTGCTAAAAAATAGGTGTAAGCTTGATTTTTGTATAATCATTCCTTAGCATCTGGGCCACATTTCCACATATTCTCCGCCGAAATCCTCCTTGAGCTTCGTCAGATATAAGGCCCCAAATGTTCTAAAAATCAGTTTCTTGCGATTTTCTCGAAAACTTTTTAAAAAAAAAGTCAAAAAAGAAAAAATGCACGAAATCATTCGGTCTATACTATAAAAATAAGAAAAAAACCTCACGGTGGATAGAATAGACCGGTGTTCGGATCTTATAAATATATGTCGAATTTTCACGACACTGGTGGTCCAGCTGATTTTTGTAAGCAAAAGTTAGATATGATATGAACAACTAATATTTTTTGAATTTTTTAAAAACTAAGGCAAGTTTCCTACTATTTTTTTGTATATTATCATAAAATAATATTTTTCAGACATACCAGTCGTTATTTTTTTTAGCCCGCTTCCTTTCTCTTTATACAAAAATTAAAATTCGAAGAAAATAATGTCTTCGTTTCAGCTTTAAAAATAATCCGCTTAGAGCAAACTTATTTAAGAAAAGCCAGACCTGTCCCTCACCCCCTCCGATTTTCTTGATTTTTTGTGGGAATATTACCTACCTGGAGAATAGACAAAAGCCAAAATATTGGCTTTCAAAAAAATGTATTGGCTAGGATACAGCCAAAAAAATGCAAACCCGTCAAACGCGCTGGGTGATTTAGCTATATTAGGCCAGTCATTAAAGCGAAAAAAAGACCACCAGCTTGCAAAAAGTAGTAGTCACGATTTTGACATATTATGTTGTTCACATTGGAGTTCTAAAAGAAAATTTAAGCTTTCGACTTGGGTGGGGCGGTTCCCCCCCACCGTCTTCGGTTTAGTGTGCACAAAAACTTTTTTTTTTAAATTACTTGGTCCCTGCACATTTTAGAAAATGACAAAAGTTGAACACAATAAAGTTTCTTGCAAAAAGCTATTGTAAAGTTTTTTGTCAGACGAATGGTTTTCCAGTTATGACGCTAAACATTTCTCCGCCTTTTTGGATTTTAAACAGTTTTTTTATTTAGTGGCCTCTAACTTGAAAACTGCTTATTTTTGGGAAAATCTGTTATAACATAAAATAAAGACCAACTAATAGCCTATAAAATGGCTTATGGATGCCAATTAAGTGCTAACCGTGGACTTGGGCCACTTAGGTGATACATCGTTTAAAAGATAATTTAATTTTCTACAATAAAGTTCCTTACATACTTTCTGTAAAATGCTTACCTTTTTAGAAAATTACATAAAACTGAATAATTTCGGTTTATTTTGCATATACTATGGAAATACATAGGAAACGGGTGTACTGCTAACACTTCAGGGTTCATATCTCAGCAAGGGTACTACCCAGATGAACACAGTGATATATTATTTTATGGGCTATTAGTTGGTCTTTATTTTACGTTATTACAGATTTTCACAAAAATAAGCAGTTTCGAAGTTAAGGGCAACTAAAAAAAAAATTGGTCAAAATCCAAAGTAGAGGCGAAATGTTTAGCGTCATAACACAAAAACCATTCGTCTGACAAAAAAATTGTATAAAAGCGTTTTTGTAGGGAATTTTAACATCTTCAACTTTTGTTCAAAATTTTCTTTTCTTAAACGTACAGTAACCAAGCAATTAAAAAAAAACCCTGTTTGTGCACACTTAATCCAAGATGGCGGGGGGGGGCCTTCCCCCACAAGGTCGAAAATTCAAATTTGTTTTTAGGACTCCAATGTCAATGTCATATTTCAAAATCGCGACGACAACACCTTTTGCAAGCTGGGGGTCTTTTTTTCGCTTTAATGACTGGCCTAATATAGCTAAATGACCCGGTGCGTTTGAGGGGTTTGCATTTTTTACTTTTTTTTTAAGTAGCTACCTGTGTCGCTCACACAGAATTAGTCAAAGATTGTCTTATTGGGCCAAAAATCATAACTTTTACCGCGAACAAAAAAAACTTCCAATTTTGAAACAATGTATTTCCTAAACGATTTATCCGAAAAATATGAATAAATGCTCATTAGATTCGCTAATACTTTATTTGTAAGAAAACTTTTTTTTTCAACGTTTCCCCACAAAAAGGGTATTTTTCTGTAAATTTTAGGGGTTTTGGCAACCATTTTTGTGGAAATTTGTCCTAGGTCAAATTGTTGACCACATTCTTGTTCTCTGATCACTTCTACATCAATGTACCAATTTTCAACATTTTACTGCAAAAAACTTATATAGAAAATACCCAAAATCATGTCAAAAATTTATGAAAAACAAAAAAATGGCTATATCCTAGCCAATACATTTTTTTGAAAGCCAATATTTTGGCTTTTGTCTATTCTCCAGGTAGGTAATATTCCCACAAAAAATCAAGAAAATCGGAGAGGGTGAGGGACAGGTCCGGCTTTTCTTAAATAATTTTGCTCTTACCTACATCTTTGTTTACTTCCCAAGTCCTCGGTTAACCTTTGATATTAAACGATCACATTCAGTTTGACTTGTAGTTTAAGTTTTGTGTAATAAAAAATAAAGCGGGCTAAAAAATAATAACGACAATAAGTCTAGAAAGTTATATTTTATAAGGATGTACCAGAAAACAGTGGGAAAATTGCCTTAGTTTTCAAAAAATTCAAAAAATATTAGTAGTTCCGTTGGTCATATTATATCGAACTTTTGTTTACAAAAATCAGCTGGACCACCAGTGACGTGAAAAATTCGACACATATATATATATATATATATATATATATATATATATATATATATATATATATATATATATATATATATATATATAAGATCCGAACACCGGTCTATTCTATCCACCGTGGAAAAGCCTAACCTAACAATTAAAAAACATAATAATAAAAAAAAAAGATTTTTTTAATTTATTTTTTTTTTCACTCTGTAGGTAACTTGTTTTAAAATGTTAATACTTTGTAATATTGAGCTTGATCCCCACTTGTAATAAACGCATTTACTAAAATTTTGTTTTTGTTTTCTTAAAGTTAATCTTTTAATCTAACCTTTAAGTAAAGGTTAGGAAAATGGTTAATACCAGCCGGACCACCAGTGGGATTTTGAAAATTTAATTTTTATACAATTAGGAACTGTGCTAGAAAGAAAAACGTAATATTAAAAATATTACACTTTTGGTTAGAAGCAGTGTTAAAATACGCGCAAATGCACACACTTTTATTTTATTTGAAATTCCAGCTTAACAGATATTAAAGTAATTTTTATAAAATTTTAGAACAAAAAGTGTTTGACTACACTTAAATGTGACAAACGTGTTTAGGCAAAATAAATGGAACATAAGTGTGGTTTATTAAGGGTTGAAAATTATAAACAGAGGTACTTACATAACGTTTTAAAAAATACTAATTTTTTTAATAATTTTTTTAAAATGTTAGGTTAGGTTTTAAAATTAACAAATTTTACGTTATAGACCGAATGATTTTGCGCATTTTTGACCTCTTCATTTTTTTTTTAAATTATTATTTTTCGAGAAAATCACAAAAAATTGATTTTTAGGAGCTTTGGAGCCTTATGTCTGGCGAAGCTTAAGGGGGATGCTACTACCCTGTTTCCACCAATGCATGCCCACCCCGATTCAAAAAACGCATCACGTGATGGGCCATGGATTTGCACCGGTTTTAAATGCAGCTTAGCCTGATGTGTTTTTTGTATCAGGGTGGGCATGCATAGGTGGAAACCGGGTGTAAAGAATGATTATACAAAACTTCAGCTTGCATCTATTTATTTCCAAGTTTCAGGGTTTTTTCACCTAATATGACTGGGCTATTGACTCACTTTTCCTATTTAAATATAAAAGTATGGTTTACTCCACAAAATCTGACCTGCTACTCTTTACAAAATTTTACACAAATACTGTATATCAAAAAATAGGCGCCACTTTTTTAAAAAGAAAAGAGCTGATTTTTGAACTTCTTTAGGCGCGTTTAGCAGTTTTTGTGGGTACTGAATTGAACTGAGCCGTCAGGCTCGGCTATATAACGCTCATTCGGATGAAGTCGCTTCGAGTCGACTAACTGTGAGAGGAACAGTCAGCGAGCGATATGATGATGCAGGTAAAGGCCAGTAGTATTGATGTCGCCTTGTTGAAGTTTACTCTTCTGCCGTGTGCTCTTAAGCACACACAATTATTTTAAAAATAAGTCTACTGTAACTAGTGTCGTAATATTGTTTCTTTCTTTTGCAGAAGTCCCTTTGGCGAAGTCCCAGAAGTATACGAAGCTAGAATAGCTCACCTGAAAGCTTATAATGAAGCTAGAGCTCTTGCTGAACAAAGAGTGTAAATTAAGCTTAAAATTTTCTTCTTAGTTGGTTCGCAATCATTGTAAATATTTATCTTAAAGAAATAGATGTTTAAATTTTATAAACGTTTTTACTTAATAAATTAATAATAATTTGGTAATTAACTGGATTTTGATTGGAGTATTTACCAAAGATTATAGATAATAATATGTTTTTACTAGACTTTGAAGGTTAACCTAGGGTTGTCATATTTTCTTGAAGAAATTAAAGAACATGTTTTCAACGTTCAATAAAAATTCAATGTCTATGAAATTTTAATAGTAAAAACAAATTAGAATTTAAAACTAGTTTGCTGTTCGTATCCCTGGATCATAAAGAAAAGGATTTTCGTGGGTTATGGGATAAGGCAATAAAAACTCTTGTTATTTTTTGGGACGTTTCATCTATAATCTAGACTTTCTCAACCCTAGAATAGAACAACTTGAAATAGAAACGATGATCAAAAAAAAAACCCCGGTCCCATTTAAAAATGAACAAAATCCACCGAGCGCAAGCCAAATAAAGGGTAGGGGTAGATGAAAAAAATTAGAGTTTATGTGAAAATATGGCGTGTGCGATATCAAATGAAAGGTAATTGAGTCTGGAGTTAAACAAAATACATTTTAGTTTATTTTAAAAAAAGGGGTGGGGGTATATGTCAAAAATTTGAGTTTAAGTGAAAATATCGCGGGTGTGATATCAAACGAAAGGTAATTGAGTCTGGAGTTAGACAAAATACCTTTTAATTTTTTTAAAAAGAGGGAGGGCGTTGATTTAAAAAAATTGAGTTTAAGTCAAAACATGGCTTGTGTGATATCAAACAAAGGTAATTGATTCTGGGGTTGAATAAAATATATTTCAGCTTTTAGTTATATTAGCCACACGTACTCTATAATTATAGTACCTAGTGTGAGCTTAGGTGCTCATATATTGGCAGAGTATTTTTTTGATCATCGTTTCTATTTCAAGTTGCTCTATTCTAGGGTTGAGAAAGTCTAAAACGTCCCAAAGAATAACAAGAGTTTTTATTGCCTTATCCCATAACCCACGAAAAACCTTTTCATTAGAGTTTAAAGTGTGGATTGAGCACTGGTGGAGAAGACTGAAAGATTTTTCCTAAAAATAGCAGGCCTAATTTATACAGGGTTCCCAAGCCTAGATCGTGCATGAGACATGCCGTGCGTTTTAGTAATAGACAGACAGAGAAATTCTACTGTTAAAAAAAAACAGATTTTGATTACAGATAATTTAAAATAACTTTTAAAATAAATCAAACAAGTTTTGTGGCTAATCGGGTAAAAAGGAGTTTTTGTTTCTCTCATATTTTTCTGTAGGTAGCTTGAAAGCATAACCTCACGGGAATCCAAGATCTAATGAACACCTAATAAGTATTGACAGTTAACTGTTTCGTCCTTATGGGACTCCTCAGAACACTGCTTGGTCAATGTGACACTCTTGCGAAGTTAGTTAGACGGTTTTGTCTCTAATCCTATGTAAATAGTGAGAAAGCTCTCGCAAGAAGCGCTATCTACCGAGATGCGAGAGAAACCAGAACAAGAACAGGCGAAAATAAACTGCTATCGATCAATGTAAAGATGGATTACAAAAGAAACAAACTAATCCGTGACCTACGACAGCTCTTCTGCCTTTCAGGCCAGATCAACGCTTGTTGCGTTTTTATCCGCCATCAGACACGTGAGCGTCAATCAGCGGAATTTTTAAGCCATTGATCGATATGTATAGCCGTTTATTTTCGTCTGCTCTTGTTCTGGTTTCTCTCGTATCTCGGTAGATGGCGCTTCTTGCGAGAGTTTTCTCACTATATGAGAGAAAGAAAAACTCCTTTTTACCCTATTAGCCACGAAACTTGTTTGATTTTGAAATTCACGGGTACTAAATTTCACGTTTAAAAATAAAGTAAAACTAAAATAAAAATGTTTTAACGGTATGCCATTTTTTGGAAATCTAGTCCGTGCTGTCATAGGATAAAAAATAGTCTGAAATTGTAGTAGTACCATCCTGAGGGGTGGTTTATAGTTCGAAAATCTATAGAAATAATCCACGATCGATAAAAAAAATATTTATAAAAATAATACATAAAAAACTTGGGACTATCTCTGTAGATGTATTAAGTAACGTAAATTAAATACGTATCAATATTTGAATATTGGAAAACGTGCAAGATATATTAGAATCCTTTGAATTGAAATTCGCTAATTTGTTCCTTTTAACATAATGTACAGGGTGTTAATAAAGTATGTCGACAATGTTGAGAGGATGATTTTTTGATTGATTTTAGGAAAAAAAACTAAATAATCATGGTTCAGCAAAAGCTTAGTTTTCGAGATAAGATATCAAAGTTTAAATTTTTAATTTTTTCTCAATAGCTCGCGCAGTTTTTAGGATGTTTGGCTCAAATTTAGAACGTGTATTTAGCTACAAGACAAACATTTTTAAGCATGCCAAATATCAAGAAAAAACTACAGGGTGATATTTTTTCAGGGATTATACCCCTTTTTTTCCCTTCAAAAATATAAAGTGGATTCCTGTCTTTTATTCAGAAAGTTTTCGATCCTTTGCAATTTTTTGCGTCTCTAACCGTTTTCAAGAAAAAAGACATTAAAGGAAAATTTGTACCTTGCGAAATGACATTAAAATTTAAAATAGTCACTACATTAAATTATTTTAATTTTAGGCGAATTTTATTTAGTTTCTGAATAGCAATCAAAGATACAAATTATTATTTTTCTTTTTTCTTAAAAACGGTTAATGATACAAAAAATTGCAAGAAATTTAAAAGTTTCTGAATAAAACAAAGAATTCATCTTATATTTTTGAATCTGCCAGTGACTTACTGCAAAAAGTTCTGGAAAAAAAAAGCATGACCCCGGAGATATATCACCAAGGTTGGATGGGCTCAAACAAACCGGCCCTGGCAATTTTTTTTTATTCGGCCCTTGCTTTGGCACAAAAATTTTGCGGCAAAGAAAAAGAAGCCATATTGTGTTATTCTTGTTTTTGATATTATGGGGGTTTTGTTATTATATAACATGCTGGATGTAATTTGCATTTTGAAAAAAAAATTTTGAGGTTGTTTTCATGTAAATTGTTAATTTAATATGTGATTTTTGTGCTATGTGAGTAAAGACTTTCAGAAAATTTCCTTTTTTCTTAATATCTGTGATACCGCTCTAGATATTTTTGTAAAGTTTTATATTCTGTATGCCTATATTAAACACTAAGTACCTATTAACATAATTAATATCTAATTTTTTCACAAAATGAAAACTCAAAAAAAAATAAAAACGTACAAAATTTCAACATACAACAGCACTGCCCTCGTTAGTTAAAAGGCTGCAAGTAATTTTTTTTGAAATTTAAGTTTTTGGTCTCGACGGATTTTCCATCATGTCCTATGTAATAAAATTAAAATAAACTAAAAAATAACAAATAGCAGTCACTGTAGTACTGCCTTATGAACAATTAAAACTTTGAAGTCGTTTTTTCCGGAAGCACACTTTTGTCACTTGCGCCCTTTTAACTACCAGGGGCAGAGCAGGTATGCTAATTTTTCATATGGTAACAACTTTTTTAATAATAAACTTGATGCTGCAATTTTATCTATGATCTCCTTAATTTGAATGGACCCAGTGCCGATTTTTTCAATCGGTTAATCGATTTCTTGGATTTTTTATGTATTTTAGCACCAAAAATAATCTTTCGGAACCAAGATATGAGATATTGGCAAGGCCATACCAAGGAGGAGATCAGGGGGATCAATCCCCACCATAATAGTCAACAAAGTGTGTTAAAAGAGATTTCACAGCAGCAACACAAATAAGAAAAAAATTGGACAAATTTTTATTAGATTTTTTTAATCTCCCAATTTTTTCTTTTGGATATTGGTATTGTACAAAGATATTAATAAGTTAGTGCCATTATCACATTATCTCCTTGATACATTATACTTATTTTAATATAAAAGTAACTGTAACAATCAAACGAGTAACGCAGGCCTGGACTTACTACATACAGATTTTTTAAATTTAAATGTTTAATATTTTAATTATTTCGTTTGTCAAATATACAAAAATACATATTAATAATTTCGAATAATTACATCGGGCCTGCGGCCCAACTGGCCCTAATTTGTACTGGCCCACTGGGCATTTGCCCGGTTGCCCGCATGTCCCATCCAACCCTGTATATCACCTTAGTAGTTTTTTTTCTAATATTTAGATTTATATATATATATATATATAAAATATATTAAACAACCTGTATCTCAAAAACTAAGCATTTGCGGATTTATGTTTATACAAATAATTTTTTTTCTTAAAATCACTCAAAGAATAATCCTCTCAAGTTTGGCGACATACTTTATTAACACCCTCTATACCGGACAGCTGACTAAATCGGTTTTTATTCAACATCTCCTTGACGTTTGTAGGTTTAAATACGGATTCTATATTTATTTATATTTTATTGTAAATAAACGCATTATGGATTTAAGTATCCCGCGTAAACAGTTAAGAAAGGTCACGCATGCGCGCAGTAGCCAAAAGCTGCGCACCTGCCTAAAACTAATATATAACTAAATATATAGGGGGAGAGACCAAAGTATACCAATTGGTTAGTAATCTGGAAGAGAGTTCGCAGCGGCGATAGAGAAGCTGTATTCGCAACCTGCAAAACCCAAGCCATTACGTCAATTGATTGCAAATTTAATCATTTACCGCTGTAATAATAGTGAACCTTTAGTTTTAGAATTAGATTATATACCATTGATGTGAAGACCACCAAACAATGGCCCTTAAACGACGATTGGAGAGTAAACAGTTGAGTGGACTAAACAGTACGCCGCCATTTTTTATTTGAGATTCTGACTTTGTCACTAGTCCAGAACCTTCAGCCAAAATCCAAGATCTAGAATTTTACAACCTAGGGCTTTAGATCCGTCAGTAAATACTGATGTTGATGTCGCAAAAGGGTTCGGTTTTTTTGTAATATTTTTATATATTTTTAATGAAAATCGGATAATCCAAACCATTTCAGATAGAGTGAAAAATTGAATAGAAACCAATAAAAAATTTATAGGGTCCTGCTCGGGATATTGTTGGAATTTCCAGCCATTTTATTCTCCAGAGTGCCAATTCTAAAAAGGTTATTATACGAAATTCTTTATTCACTCATATTAGGATTGATATGGTTACTATAAATGTGATGCCATTGTAACAGAATTTCCCATATTTTATTTTGAATATTTCTCAGATTTTTTTCTTAAGGTCTATTTCTTTAAATATAATATAATATCGACTAGAGTTTTTTTCCCATGGCAGAAAAACATGTGTTTCATATATTTTATACTCTTACAACCAGACAAGAGTTAACTCTTGTAATTTTGACATAATCTTTGTGATTTTAGGAAAAATATATCGTCAATAAATGCCACACTTTAAACACCCTTAAGCTTTAAAAATTTTAAGTGGCTATTAAACCCAGACCATGGGCCTTTGTCTATTGATTTATAATTTTCTTAATCTTTTCGGTTTAGTGACAGATATACAGACCGAGAAATATTTTACATTTCCCTAAATTAAAACCAATTTTTCATAGTAGCTTTTCTTTATTATGAATTTTCTTGTCAGGGTATCAAAAACGACAAAATTGAGTAATTTCTTAGATTTGATGGACTTTGTTTCCTTATTTAATTTTCAGGTAAATAGATGCAGTTTTCACTGATTTTGATTTTCCGTGTGTCACTTAACATTGATCATATTGTTTTCGTTTGGATATCGACAAATTACAAATTTCAAAGGTCATGTATTGTTTTGACCAGTGGTCCATAAAATACTTCAAAGTGGTTAATTAGTAATTACTAAATGTAGAAAAATCAAACAATTACTAAAGGCTAAGTAAATAAAAGATTTGATATGTCATATTTTTTTAAGAGAAAATTGGAAATTTTCTGGAAAATAGCAATTGAGTTTTTCACCGGGTTTTCTCAAATTAGGCTATATATCAACCCAGTTTCGATTTTAAAAGCAAAAAATCGAAGGCACTTTCTTTAAAAGGCAAAGTGATTTTTTAAATTGGTCAATTTTAATAAATAATTAGTAAATTTTAAACTGGACATTACTAGGATGTTCGTTTCATTTTTTAGATCCGTTTAGGTAACTTTTGGAATAGCTTTCTTTGTTTTCCGAACTTAGTTACCTAATCTAGGGTGACTTTGAGGTTTAACTGAATTTTTTTATTTGTGGGTGTTCCCGTGCGACGCCTCTTAGAGTAGGCCATCTTTACCTAAATTAAGTCAGGGAAAATTACACTGCCTCAACCCTCTCTTTATTTGACAAACTTGGATAATTTTAGACAATTCTTTGTATTTTCTTTTGATTTGTGGGAAACTATTTTGGGATCAAAATGGGTTTTAAATCAGTTGATTAAGACATGGGTAATGTGGGTTTTTATTAATTTATCAAATTTTTGCCTAAACTTGCGATTTTTATTTATAGCCTAAAAACTTGGGAACAGGGTGGAAATAGAATTGCCTAAAATAAAACACGATTTAGCTTTGTTTGTTTAATTTCGTCAAATAATTAATTTTATCACATTTTTCTTTAATTGTTTTTTAATTTGTCATTTTTTCATATTTTCATTTTTTTATTTTAAAATATACCCTTGCCTAGTCCAGAAACAAGGCCTTTTTATTTAACAACAAAATTTAAAGAAAACAAAAATAAAACTACAAATCTGATAAACAACCTATCGATTATTTAATGTTAGAGCACGCTGAGTATACTAGAGTATTATAGCTAAAAATTGGTAAAAACCTTAATTCAGATCAAATCAAGAAGTTTAGTTAATCTCAGATTGGCCTGATCTAAATAACTTTGATGGGCAGTTCATGTCAGATACATACCAAAACAAAATAGTGAAATATAGTGAAAAGTAAATATCATCCAATCGAGTAGCAGTTGTCTAGAGGTTTAAGATTTAAATTGGTAAGTAAGCTTACTCATGTACTAACTAAGACTGTGGAACGCCAACATGGATCCAGCCCCGAGAACTACTTTGTTTTTCCAGAGATCTACATTGTTTCAGAAGCGCACCAGGAAAGACTCGCATGTGTCATCTTGGTGTTGTGTCTCACTCTATCTTTGTTTCTATTGGGTATTACTATCTCACAAAATATTCACAGAAAACCTAAATAAAACAATTAATAAATATATATAATGACCGCTCGCCCGTTACACCATAACAAAACCTATTTTTATTTAATATCAGTGATAAAAAAAAAATTCGCAAAATTTGTCAAAATCTGGCTATTACGGCTGTAAATGACTCTTAGGCACAGTGCTAAATTGAACATAAAGAAGTTTGACTGTAATAGCAAAGTTTTAAAAAATATTTCCAAACTAGTAAGAACCTTTCATTTTGAAATTTGTATTGGAGAACTTGGCTTTACTTTTATCTCAATTCTTTTTACGGTATGCCATTTTCGCGTACTTGGCCTTTTTTACATGAAATGTTTTTGTTATGATTTGACATTTTTCGCAAAGAGACCTGACTTTCAGATTCGGGACATTGGAAATACACTCCAAGTCTTGGTCTCAAAAACTACTTTATATGTAATTTAATGCAGTTACACGTGTTTCGCTTATACAAGCATCATCAGACCTACAAATAATTGCACGAAATTGTAAAAACTAATAAAATATTACCTGGCACATCACTGCAACAAAAAAACAAAAACAAAAAACATTAAAACATAGTCAAAAAATTAAAATTTAAAATCTACATCACCCAAGGTTATGGTCCTAAAATATAAATAAAAATTTTTGTATATAAAAAATTATAATCTCTAGTCTGAGTTTCGAACCCGGCTTCCCGTGTGAGAAACAAACGTGGTTTTCCCTTGGCCCAATCCTTCTATGAGATAAAAATTCTTTATTGTTTTATATTATTAAATATCAAATTTGCTTCGAAACTGAACACATCATTCACACACACTAACACAGGACCCTTTTTGGCTTTTGCGATCTCCATTTTCTCTAGTAGATCTAATTTATTGCCTTTTATACATTCATGTAACAATGTTACATTTTCAGGAAAGGAGAAATCGTGTTTCGATGATGGAGATGGTGCGCAAAGGCCGATTTTGTTTCGGTGATATCTGTATTTTTGTACTTGTTCACAAAGCATAAGTGTTCCCAAACCCTAGTCAGAATATTTCGCCCTGTCTGCCCTATATACGTAGCCTCGTAGTTGTTACTGTTTAGAATATACTCCCGATTTAGAAAGTTTCTCTGACTTATCTTTAATTTTGACGAGATGAGTTTTTAGGGTATTGATTGTCTTAAAAGCAATAGAGACATTAAAGGGTTTGAAAAATTTTGCTAATTGAAGTGAAATGTTGCCGAAGAAGGTCATACATCTAATTGGGGTTTTTTCGGGTCCAGCAGCAAGAGACATTTTGTTGAGAAATTTATAGTATAGCTTATTTATGGACTCTAATGGAAAATTATTGTTAAAAGCAATATATTTTATAATATTTAGTTCTTTTTTAAAAGCTTCTTGTGTAAGTGGGAGCTTAAATAGTCTATACAAAAGGGAATTAAAAGAGGCCATCTTATAAGAACTAGGGGAATTGGATTGGGATTTCCAATTTCCCGAACTTTCTGCAAGCTACATAGGCTGAGAAGGTAATAATAAGGCCTCCCTTCTTACCACCCCCCCATACAAAGGAATGTAATATCATAAAAAATAAATACCTACCTAGCTGCCTTATTAGCACACTTCAAGTGAAGCCAGCTTTGAAAACAGTTTTTTGTAAATATCTCGGAAACTAAAGCTCCTACGATTTTTTTCGTTATAACATGAATTATTGAGCAAAATGTAGTCTACTATATTCCGAAAACCGCATATTGATGCGATGCTCCGTTAAAAAGTTATGCTGTTTTTTTTTTAATTTAAACTATTTAAACCAAAATATAATCAGCTAGTTAGATTGTCGAATACTATTTTACCTAAAAATTTTATGAAAATCGGTTCAGCGGTTTAGGAGATATCGTGTTACGGACATAAATACACATACACATACACACACACACACACCTAAACACACCTACACACACACACACACACATATACAGACAGGCATCTCGATGATATTGTTAAGATAGGGCAAAATACACCCACATAACATATTTTCGGCGTTATCTCAAAAAAAATTTAATTTAATTTTTTAAACAGTACCTTCCCCAGCCATTGCTGCGCGGGAGAGAAAGGTAAAAATTACCTAGATAGAGCATACTGGAATATGGATTTTACCTTCAGCCCCCCAGGCTTATATAAGCTAGATGGCTAGTTACCCAGATGCCAGCAAATCACATTTATTTATATGAAACTAAATTGCATTTTATTTATGGAATTTTGGACACTAATCAACAATATTTTTTTTCGTTTTGGTCAGGACACAAACCTATCGCCTTCACATCAAAATATACGAGTATAATACCTGGTAAAGTAAATTCTTTAAAATTAGTAATTTAACGCTTGGGAAAAAACCGGAAAACTGTTTTTTTACCGATTTTTTCACATACCTTGGAAAAACTGGAAAAATTGAGAAACCACAAATTATATTTATAGAAGCACAAATAGCTCAAATAAACGTAAATTAACCAAATTATACATTCTTGTGGGGTCAATAGTCAAAATCAAATAACATTTATTTTCATGTAATATAAAAATAACGTTAGTTTCAAGTTTTTAAACAAAATAAATGTAAAAAAATATTAAAAATTAAACTAAATTATCATTTCAAAAAACAAAAACATTATTTGGCAAAAGAACTAAGAGGAAGATTATATAAATTATATTATTATAAATTTTTATGAGGCTTATATGGGCTAACTTCCTTATCAGAGTACTTTACACTGATTTTTAACACAACTTAAATTTTTCCGTTTTTTCCAGAAAAAAACCCGGTTTTTTTCCATGACTCAATTTTTCCGGAAATTTTAAATCTCTAGTTAAAATATAAAGTTTTAACGGAAAATCCAAACTATAAAATAAAATACATAGGTACAGCTGATTTAAAAAAAAAATCTGATACGACTTTTTAAACTGCTTCTTCCAAAGTTTAAGCAGTGTATTCTAAGCCAGCAACAGCTTTATCAAAATCTCAGTATTTTAACAATATCAAAACTTATAAAATACCAAATTGCAAATTAATGCAAGGCCCTAAAACTATAAACAACAAGTAAAATTAAAGAAAGAAAAATAAAAAAAAAGTTTTTGCTTCGGGCGGGACTTGAACCCGGGATCTCTTGCTCCGCACGCAAACATTCTAAACATTGAACTACCGAAGCCAAACATAAATTTTCGGAAAACTTTCATGTATGCAGGCTGCGTTGTCTCAATACAAGAACGAGAGATTCTCAGGGTATTAACTCGACCAACTCATCAAACTGATTTCTACAATTCTTCCTTCCCACTGTCAAAGGTATGAAAACTCAAAAGTTAGACGTAAAATATCAACGTCTGAACACACACACGAAAAGGTGATCTCATGTTTTCAGACGTTGATATTTTACCTCTAACTTTTGAGTTTTCATACCTTTGACAGTGGGAAGGAAGAATTGTAGAAATCAGTTTGATGACTTGGTCGAGTTAATACCCTGAGAATCTCTTGTTCTTGTATTGAGACACCGCAGCCTGCATAGATGAAAGTTTTCCGAAAATGTATGTATGGCTTCGGTAGTTCAATAAACTTTTTTCTTATTTTTCTTTCTTTAATTTCACTTGTTGTTTATAATATCAAAGATCAAAGCTGTCAAGGACAAGTAAAATAAATGGATCCATGAAGGATCTAATACGTTCCTAGCTAGCCTATTAGCCCACTTCGGGTCAAGCCATGATATATCAGCCTTGAAAACATTTTTTTGCAAATATCTCGGAAACTAAAGCTCCTACGAACTTTATTTTTATAACACAAATTATTGAGCAAAATGTAGTCTACGAGGTGTGATAATAACATTATAAGACTGTTATAAAAAATCTACTTTATTTAAATACTAATACAACTTAATGGTGTTCCCCATCCCCTTCTCTATCGACGTAGCGTTTTTTTCCAATGTTGGAAGCAATTTTAGAAATCATCAGAAGAGAGGCTGTCAAGAAGTCTTGCCGTTTTTTCCTTGACGTGTTCTAATATTTCAAAACGGGTTCCTTTTAACGATTTTTTCACTTTCGGAAACAGGTTGAGGTCGTAAGGGGCCAATTCGGTTGAATATGGTGGGTGGTTAACCACGGAGATCTTGTTATTAGCTAAAAACTGCTTAATGGCTAGGGCATTGTGGGCCGGTGCATTGTCCTGGTAGAGCAGCCACGCGTTGTTTTTCCACAAATCTGGACGCTTTTTCCTTACACGTTGCCTTAGCTTCATAAATACTTCCAAATGTAAAAGTTAGTTTACTGTTTGACCCTCACGCTCCAATTCAATAAGAATAACAACCTTAATATCGAAAAAAAAACAATGAGCATCGCCATTATGGATGTGCTGGAGCGCCCTTCTCGTTTATCATCTTTAACTTCTTCACGACCCTCAAAAAAGCTTTTATGCCACATAAAAATCATTGCACGAGACATACACTGCTTTCCGTAGACATCTTTTAGCATTTGAAAGTATTCAGTAGCCTTTTTTTTGAGTTATACTTTAATTTAATACATTGCTCAATTTTTTCGTTTGTCTTAATTCCGGCAAATGAGCTATTTCACCCTATATCATTATTGTTGAGACAACTTTTGACGACTTTTTTTTGTTGGCCTATGCTATTTGTTATGGTAAACAGCTGATAACTATCAAAAAGTTATCTCAAAAATTATGATATGGAGTTTACGATCCGCTTCAAACCACTGCGTAAGCCAAATTAGTAGAGAAAAGGCGACAAGATTGCGCGCGGTAGTAGAACCACGGATCACCTTCGAGGTCATCCGTGGTAGAACGCACATTAAGATGAATAGCTCCAACCTCCCGAGGCGTGGAGATTTATAACCTGTTAGTACGGGGGCCAGTCTTAAAATGTAATTGTCACACCTCGTTCTATATTCCAAAAATTAACCAATTTCGGGAATTAACCGTAACATATATGTATACTGATGAAGCCGTTTTATGATTAAATACTATGTTTATGTATTTATTATTCTGCAACTGATGACAATGTTATTATTATTTACTTTTCATTGACAGTTTGTTATTGTTAAAATACTAAGGTTTTGATAAAGCTGATGTTGGCTTAGAATATCCTTAAAAACCATTTAAAGTGTCGTATCAGTTTTTTTTTTAATCAGCTCTATCTATCTATCTATCTAATTTGACCTTGGCCTAAGCTCTGCCTTCACTCAGAAAAAGGCCTAAAATATCTTTGAAAAATTGAGCTTGCAAGGGCTTAGCTGTTTCTCTTTTTTTCTCATGCGTTTTTAAATATAAAAACAAAGCCTATTTATTTACGCAGAAGAAACCTAAACGCAGGACTTAGCTTTTGTCGATACGATGTGTAATCCGTATTGAAGTAATGCCTTGAAAAGTTCTAAAATAATTGAGATTTTTTAGAGCTGTTTGCTAGGGATTAAAATTTTATACTTTTGTTAGGAACGACAGCTAATTTGGCGAAAGTTATAAGCCAAAGTTTGTGAAAAAGCATGAGAAAAGCCGCCATGATGGATTCATGACGTCACACGGGCATTCCTACTCAAACTCGAGACACCTGGGTAGCTATTTTGGGTCTTGAATAATGTGAACATCCTCATCACACCAATAGCAAACTCTGAGCGGTCGTGTGTTGTGCCGCTCTTCAGAGTTAGTGAATTTTACGCGTTTGAAGTGAAATCTGTTCTCCTGCTCCGTACCGACTGAACGTTCCGCGGTCGTAGGAGAAGCTTGCGCAATGGAGGTCTTTTCGCATAGCACGTGACGGCTTGAAACTAATTTAAAGCTTGCCATTGGCTAAATCATGTGATGGGAACTATCACATAGTTCAAGACCCAGAATAGCTACCCGGGTGAAAATAGTGTAGTCTTTATTACCAATCGATCTAGCGTAGTTTAAAAAAATCTTCATTGTTGTGTTATCTCTAGTAGTACAGGGTTTTGGATGATTGTAATAAAACACTGAATAAACGTCAATAAATTTTACATTTATTTATTACCAAATTATGTAAATTTTTCTTAATTATAACAGTAGGTAATAATTATTGTAAAGGTAGTAATAATAATCAAATCTTTTTATTTGACAATAGACACTAAAACCATTTTACATCTTGTATCCTTCGAATGCATTGGCAAAACATTAAAAGAAAATTAATCAACAATATATGACGAAACCATTTGCAAAACTCTCTATACTATTTTTCAGAGTTAAAGTTTAAAAATAATTTATCCTAGATTTATCCTAGAAAGATGGAATGACCCAGTTTAAATTAAATTTATGGATCCATTACGGATCTGATACCTTCCCAGTACACTCAACGCTATCAGAAAACATAGGTATAATATTTACGCTATATCAGCCTTAAAAATAATTTAATGAATAATTTAGAAACGAAAGCTTCTAGGTTATGACATAAATTATTTAGAAAAATGTATTCTACTATATTCCGAAAACCGCATATTGACGCCATGCTCCGTTAAAAAGTTAACATAATCATTAATCACCAAAACCTAATCAGCTCGTTACAGTTTAGCGGTTTAGGAGCTATCGTGTTATAGACAGACATAGGCATTACGACGATATTGCTAAGATAGGTCAAAATACACCCAAACAGTGGCAGCTGGTGACGTTATAAATTGGGGGGGCAGAAATTTAAATTAAAAGTTTTTTTTATCTCGGTTTTCATCGAGATAAAAAAAACTTTTTTATTTTAGTATTTTCCAAACAAGCAGCTACTTGGTGTAGTTTTTAGTTCATCTGTTTATAGATAAAGTCCATTCGCCTTTCTTTTTATGGCCCCGTAAAGCCACCTCAAAAATCCCACAGAATTTTAAACAGTCTATTAACCTACTAAGTATTTGTCTAATTTTTGTCACATTTTCATTATGTTCGGTAATGTTTTGCCTATAGGCACTATTCAATTGGCACCTAATATCAGTCTTGAATAGCATAGAAAATTCTATGTGGTTATTTAAATGAATACCCTATAAAAAAAATGGATAAAAAGGGATTAAAAAAAATCCATTTTCTATTCGCTTTTTGAAATCCTTTTTCTGACCTTTGGGGGATAGAAAGTGTTAAGTATTAAAATGGATAACAAATTTTTAATTCATTTCAATACAGATCCTGGCATACAAAAATAAATCCATTTTGAAACATTCTATCCTTTTTTATACACTTTTTGGCATTCAAAGTAAATCCATTTCAATACGCTTTTTGGCATTCAAAAGGAATCCATTTCTATGTCATTAAGGGGATTTATTTTTAATCCCCTTTAATCCATAAAATCTTTATCCTTTTGAATCCCCTTTCATGTATACAGAATGTATACATTTGATCCATTTCAATACACTTTGTGGCATTCAAAAGAAATCCCTTTCTATCTCATTAAGGGTTTTTATTTTTAATCCCCTCCAATCCACAAATGTTTTTACTTATCCTTTTAAATCCTCTTTTAAGTATGCAGAATTAATACATTTTAATACCTCCTAGATCTACATTTTTAATCCATTCTTATCTAAAAAAAGGATTTGAAAAGGCGTATTAAATTGGCATTAAAAAGTATACAAACATTTCATCCATCTCAATACACTTTGTGACATTCAAAAGGAATCCATTTCTATTTCATTATGGGTTTTTATTTTTAATCCCCTCCAATACATAAACTACTTATCTTTTTAAATCCCCTTTTAACTATGCAGAATTAATACATTTTAATACCTTCCAAATTTACATTTTCAATTCTTTCTTATCCAAAAAAAGGATTTGAAAAAGCAAATTAAATTGTCATTAAGAGTATAAAAATATTCCATCCATTTTAATACACTTTTCGGCATTCAAAAGGAATCCATTTCTATGTCGTTAAGGGGTTTTATGTGTAATCCCCTTTATTCCATAAAATCTTTATCCTTTTGAATCCCCTTTCATGTATACAGAATGTATACATTTGATCCATTTCAATACACTTTGTGGCATTCAAAAGAAATCCATTTCTATTTCATTATTATTGGGTTGTTATTTTAAATTATCTTTAATCCATAAACTATTTATCGTTTTAAGTCCCCTTTTATGTATACAGAATTAATACATTTTAATACCTCCAATATCACATTTTCGATTCTTTCTTATCCGAAAAAAGGATTTGAAAAGGCGTATTGAATTGTCATTAAAAAGTATATAAACATTCCATTCATTTCAATACACTTTTTGGCATTCAAAAGGAATCCATTTCTATGTCATTAAGGGGATTTATTTTTAATCCTCTTTAATCCATAAAATCTTTAACCTTTTGAATCCCCTTTCAAGAATACAGAATGAATACATTTTAATACCTTCGAGATCTACATTTTCAATCCTTTCTTATCCAAAAAAAGGATTTTAAAAAGCGTATGCAATTAGCATTAAAAAGTATATAAACATTCCACACATTAAGGGTTTTTAATTTGAATTATCTCCAATCCATAAACTATTTAAGTATACAGAATTCCAAAAAAAGGATTTCAAAAAACGTATGCAATTAGCATTAAAAATTATATAAACATTCCATCCATTTTAATACACTTTTTGGCATTCAAAAGGAATCCCTTTCTATCTCATTAAGGGTTTTTATTTTTAATCCCCTGCAATCCATAAACTACTTATCCTTTTAAATCCCGTTTTAAGTATGCAGAATGAATACATTGTAATACCTCCTAGATCTACATTTTCAATCCTTTCTTATTAAAAAAAAAGGAGTTGAAAAGGTGTTTTAAATTGGCATTAAAAAGTTTTAAAATATTTCATCCATTTCAATACACTTTGTGGAATTCAAAAGTTGAATTGTTATGTTTAATCCCCTTCAATCCGTAAATTACTTATCCTTTTAAATCCCCTTTTAAGTATGCAGAATGAATACATTTTAATACCTCCTAGATCTACATTTTCAATCCTTTCTTATCCAAAAAAAAAAAGATTTGAAAAGGCGTATTAAATTGGCATTAAAAAGTATACAAACATTTCATCCATTTCAATACCCTTTGTGACATTCAAAAGAAATCCATTTCTATCCCATTAAGGGTTTTTAATTTGAATTATCTCCAATCCATAAACTATTTATCCTTTTAAGTCCCTTTTTAAGTATACAGAATTAATACATTTTAATACCTCCGAAATTCACATTCCCCTTTAATCCATAAAATCTTTATCCTTTTGAATCCCCTTTCATGTATACAGAATGTATAAATTTAATCCATTTCAATACACTTTGTGGCATTCAAAAGGAATCCCTTTCTATCTCATTAAGGGTTTTTATTTTTAATCCCCTCCAATCCATAAACTACTTGTCCTTTTAAATCCCCTTTTAAGCATGCAGAAAGAATACATTTTAATACCTCCTAGATCTACATTTTCAATCCTTTCTTATCCAAAAAAAGGATTTGAAAAGGCGTATTAAATTGGCATTAAAAAGTATACAAACATTTTATCCATTTCAATACACTTTGTGACATTCAAAAGAAATCCATTTTTATCCCATTAAGGGTTTTTAATTTAAATTATCTCCAATCCATAAACTATTTATCCTTCTAAGTCCCTTTTTAAGTATACAGAATTATACATTTTATTACCTCCGAAATTCACATTTTCAATTCTTTCTTATCCAAAAAACGGCTTTGAAAAAGCAAATTAAATTGTCATTAAGAGTATAAAAATATTCCATCAAATTTAATACACTTTTTGGCATTCAAAAGGAATCCATTTCTATGTCGTTAAGGGGTTTTATGTTTAATCCCCTTTAATCCATAAAATCTTTATCCTTTTGAATCCCCTTTCATGTATACAGAATGTATACATTTGATCCATTTCAATACACTTTGTGGCATTCAAAAGGAATCCCCTTCTATCTCATTAAGGGTTTTTATTTTTAATCCCCTCCAATCCACAAATGTTTTTACTTATCCTTTTAAATCCTCTTTTAAGTATGCAGAATTAATACATTTTAATACCTCCTAGATCTACATTTTTAATCCATTCTTATCTAAAAAAAGGATTTAAAAAGCGTATTAAATTGGCATTAAAAAGTATACAAACATTTCATCCATCTCAATACACTTTGTGACATTCAAAAGGAATCCATTTCTATTTCATTATTATTGGGTTGTTATTTTAAATTCTCTTTAATCCATAAACTATTTATCGTTTTAAGTCCCCTTTTAAATATACAGAATTAATACATTTTAATACCTCCCAAATTTACATTTTCAATTCTTTCTTATCCGAAAAAAGGATTTGAAAAGGCGTATTAAATTGTCATTAAAAAGTATATAAACATTCCATTTATTTCAATACACTTTTTGGCATTCAAAAGGAATCTATTTCTATGTCATTAAGGGGATTTATTTTTAATCCTCTTTAATCCATAAAATCTTTAACCTTTTGAATCCCCTTTCAAGAATACAGAACGAATACATTTTAATACCTTCAAAATCTACATTTTATTTTAATACCTTCAAGATCTACATTTTCAATCCTTTCTTATCCAAAAAAAGGATTTTAAAAAGCGTATGCAATTAGCAATAAAAAGTATATAAACATTCCATCCATTTTAATACACTTTGTGGCATTCAAAAGGAATCCCTTTCTATCTCATTAAGGGTTTTTATTTTTAATCCTCTGCAATCCATAAACTACTTATCCTTTTAAATCCCGTTTTAGGTATGCAAAATGAATACATTTTAATACCTCCTAGATCTACATTTTCAATCCTTTCTTATTCAAAAAAAGGATTTGAAAAGGCGTATTAAATTGGCATTAAAAAGTTTTTAAACATTTCATCCATTTCAATACACTTTGTGGAATTCAAAAGTTGAATTGTTATTTTTAATCCACTTCAATCCGTAAACTACTTATCCTTTTAAATCCCCTTTTAAGTATGCAGAATGAATACATTTTAATACCTCCTAGATCTACATTTTGAATCCTTTCTTATCCAAAAAAAGGATTTGAAAAGGCATATTAAATTGGCAATAAAAAGTATACAAACATTTCAACATTTCAATACACTTTGTAACATTCAAAAGAAATCCATTTCTATTCCATTAAGGGTTTTTATTTTTAATCCCCTCCAATACATAAACTACTTATCTTTTTAAATCCCCTTTTAACTATGCAGAATTAATACATTTTAATACCTCCCAAATTTACATTTTCAATTCTTTCTTATCCAAAAAAAGGATTTGAAAAGGCATATTAAATTGTCATTAAAAAGTATAAAAATATTCCATCCATTTTAATACACTTTTTGGCATTCAAAATAAATCCATTTCTATGTCATTAAGGGGTTTTATATTTAATCCCTTTAATCCATAAAATCTTTATCCTTTTGAATCCCCTTTCATATATACAGAATAAATACATTTCATCCATTTCAATACACTTTCTGGCATTCAAAAAGAATCCCTTTCTATCTCATTAAGGGTTTTTATTTCTAATCTCCTCCAATCCATAAATGTCCTTATCGTTTTAAATAACCTTTTAAGCATGCAGAATTAATATATTTTAATACCTCCTAGATAAACATTTTCAATCCTTTCTTATCCAAAAAAGGATTTGAAAAGGCGTATTAAATTAGCATTAAAAAGTATACAGTGAAACCTCCTATAAGCGGACACTCACGGTTTGGTCGATTTTGTCCGCTTATGAGAGGGAACTGCGAAATTTTAATATATATTTATTAACAATTTCCCCTGCTTGAGTTTTTCCGATATTAAATTTTTCAGCGATCTTTCGTGTTGATAGATGTTCCTTCTCCGAAATGTTAACAACTTTAATTTTTTCACGTAAACTAAGAAGTTTTTACTAAGCGCAATTTCAAAGAGATCAATTACTACCCAACTGAACAATAAAAATAAAACACAGCAGTCTCGCTGAATAAAATTTTTTGTAAATACAGAAGAAGTATTTAGTCTCCGCATTAAAACGGAAAAAAGGTAATTCCCCGGCTCCAAAGTGCGTTGTTGCCAACCTACTACATAATATTAATGCCCATGTCGTGCAGAGCTCCGTCCCGTTGTCAGAGGTTTCCGTCCGGTTAAGGGAGGTTCCAGAGTTTTTTTGACCAAAAAAAATTGTCCGCGTCCGGTTATAGGAGTGAATTTTACATGTAAAGAAATAGGGAAAAACTTGGTTCTAACAAATTTGTCCGGCTAAAGGGAGTGTCTGCTTAATAGAGGTGTCCACAAGGAGAGGTTTCACTGTACAAACATTTCAATACACTTTGTGACATTCAAAATGAATCAATTTCTATGTCATTAAGGGGTTTTATGTTTAATCCCCTTTAATTCATAAAATCTTTAACCTTTTGAATCCCCTTTCAAGAATACCGAATAAATACATTTTAATACCTTCGAGATCTACATTTTTAATCCTTTCTTATCCAAAAAAAGGATTTCAAAAAGCATATGCAATTAGCATTAAAAAGTATATAAACATTCCATCTATTTCAATACACTTTGTGGCATTCAAAAGGAATCCCTTTCTATCTCATTAAGGGTTTTTATTTTAAATCCCCTCCAATACAAATCTACTTATCTTTTTAAATCCCCTTTTAAGTATGCAGAATGAATACATTTTAATACCTCCTAGATCTACATTTTCAATCCTTTCTTATCCAAAAAATGATTTGAAAAGGCGTTGGCATTAAAAAGTATAAAAATATTCCATCCATTTCAATACACTTTTTGGCATTCAAAATGCATCCATTTCTATGTCATTAAGGGGTTTTATGTGTAATCCCCTTTAATTCATAAAATCTTTAACCTTTTAAATACCATTTTAATACCTTCAAGATCTACATTTTTAATCCTTTTTTATCCAAAAAAAGGATCTCAAAAAGCGTATGCAATTAGCATTAAAAAGTATATAAACATTCCATTCATTTCAATACAGTTTGTGGCATTCAAAAGGAATCCCTTTCTATCTCATTAACGGTTTTTATTTTTAATCCCCTCCAATCCATAAATTACTTATCCTTTTAAATCCCCTTTTAAGTATGCAGACTGAATACATTTTAATACCTCCTAGATCTATATTTTGAATCTTTTCTTATCCAAAAAAGGATTTGAAAAGGCATAATAAATTGGCATTAAAAAGTATACAAACATTTCATCCATTTCAATACACTTTGTGACATTCAAAAGGAATCAATTTCTATCCCATTAAGGTTTTTGTTTTGAATTCTCTCCAATTCATAAACTATTTATCCTTTTAAGTCCCTTTTTAAGTATACAGAATTAATACATTTTAATACCTCCTAAATTGACATTTTCAATTCTTTCTTATCCAAAAAAAAGATTTGAAAAGGTGTATTAAATTGTCATTAAAAAGCATATGAACAATTTTAATACACTTTGTGTCATTCAAAAAGAATCCATTTCTATACCATTAAGGGTTTTTTTAATACCCTCCAATCCATTAAATAATTATCCTTTTGAATCCCCTTTCAAGTATACAGAATAAATACATTTTAATACCTCCGAAATTTACATTTTTCCCATGTGCACAAAGGATCCGTTCTTAAAACTGAATAATTTTTGAGACTCAATCTCTTGTTGTTTTTGTACAATTTACGTTTTTGTTAACATTATGGCTTATGAGAAATCAGTTTGTTTGTCCCACGGAAGATATCTTAGATTGGATCATATGTTTTGCTAGACAGCCCTATAAGTACCTAGTTAAACAAAAAAAAATAACACCAACCAAATACCTAACCTAGAAAAATGTTTCCATTTATAGATTGGCAATAACTCCAAAAAACTTTTGTTCTTATTTCTTCTATCCTACCCATGTATACAATTTATACAGGGGGACCATAATTAGCAGAACACCTCAATATATTAGAAACTAGCAGTTTTCAAAAAACTGTTAACAGACCTTTGTGAAATTAGCTCCATACACAAAATTACAGTGGACCAGATAAACCATACTGGAACAATAAAAATATTAAGAACTCGTTTATTTTTTGGAATTTTGACTTGCAACTTGAACCAGTTGTAAACAAACCACCCTTCTGTCGGCGCTATACATCGTTTATGACAAAAGTCTGTGGCGGAGGTAGGAATTTTTAAATTTAATTAAAGTGAATTTGGAGCTAGGTCCCTAGTTACGTTATTTTGACAGAATTTGCCTAAAAACTTGCACACAATATAAAGGGATCACACCTCTATCGCCGCTTCATTTCATTATTTTGTTACAAACGTCAGTGGCGGAGATAGGAATTTTAAAATTTTATAAAAATGAATTTGGTGCTGGCTCCCTAATTACGTCATTTTGACAGATTTTGCGTTAAAACTTGCACACGTTGTAAAGGGATCACCCCTTTATCGTTGTTGTATTTTACCATTTTGTTACAAACGTCAGTGGCGGAGTTATGAATTTTTAAATTTTTATTGAAGTGAATTTGGAGCTGGGTCCCTAATTACGTCATTTTGACAGATTTTGCCTAAAAACTCGCACACATTATAAAGGGATCAGTCCTCCATAGCTTCTATATTTCACTATTTTGTTACAAACGTCAGTGGCGGAGATAGGAATTTTTAAATTTTATTGAAGTTAATTTGGAGCTAGGTCCCTAATTACGTCATTTCGACAGATTTTGCCCAAATACTTGCACATATTATAAAATACTTGCACATATTATAAAGGGGTCACTCCTCTATCGCCGCCATATTTCAGAATTTTGTTACAAACGTCAGTGGCGGAGGTAGGAATTTTTAAATTTTATTGAAGTTAATTTGGAGCTGGGTTTCTAATTACGTCATTTTGACAGATTTTGCGTTAAAACTTGCACAGGTTGTAAAGGTATCACCCCTCTACCGTCGCTGTATTTTGCCATTTTGTTACAAACGTCAGTGGCGGAGTTATCAATTTTTAAATTTTTATTGAGGTAAATTTGGAGCTGGGTCTTTAATTACGTCATTTTGACAGATTTTGCCTAAAGTCTTGCACATGTTATAAAGGGATCACCCCTCTATCGCTGCTATATTTTACTATTTTGTTACAAACGTCAATGGCGGAGTTATGAATTTTAAAATTTTTATTGAAGTGAATTTGGAGCTAGGTCCCTAATTACGTCATTTTGGCAGATTTTGCCTAAATACTTACACGTATTATAAACGGATCACCCTTCTATCGCCGATATATTTTAGAATTTTGTTACAAACGTCAGTGGCGGAGTTATGAATTTTTAAATTTTATAAAAATGAATTTGGAGCTGGCTCCCTAATTACGTCATTTTGACAGATTTTGCCTAAAAACTTGCACACATTATAAAGGGATCACCCCTCTATCGCTGCTATATTTCAGAATTTTGTTACAAACGTCAGTGGCGGAGTTATGAATTTTTAAATTTTTATTGAAGTGAATTTGGAGCTGGTCCCTAATTACGTCATTTCGACAGATTTGGCCTAAATACTTGCAAATATTATAAAGGGATCACCCCTCTATCGCCGATATATTTCATAATTTTGTTACAAACGTCAGTGGCGGAGTTATGAATTTTTAAATTTTTATTGAAGTGAATTTGGAGCTGGCTCCCTAATTACGTAATTTCGACAGATTTTGCCTAATTACTTGCACATGTTATAAGGAGATCACCCCTCTATCGACGCTAGATTTCAGAATTTTGTTACAAACGTCAGTGGCGGAGTTATGAATTTTTAAATTTTTATTGAAGTGAATTTGGAGCTGGGTCCGTAATTACGTCATTTCGACATATTTTGCCTAAATATTTGCACATATTATAAAGGGATCACCCCTCTACCGCTGCTATGTTTCGCTATTTTGTTACAAACGTCAGTGGCGGAGTTATGAATTTTTAAATTTTATTGAAGTGAATTTGGAGCTAGGTCCCTAATTACGTAATTTCGACAGATTTTGATTAAATACTTGCACATATTATAAACGGATCACCCCTCTATCGCCGCTATATATCAGAATTTTGTTACAAACGTCAGTGGCGCAGGTAGGAATTTTTAAATTTTATTCAAGTGATTTTGGATCTGGGTCCCTAAATACGTCATTTCGACAGATTTTGCCTAAATATTTGCACTTATTATAAAGGTATCACCCCTCTATCGCCGCTATATTTTAGAATTTTGTTACAAACGTCAGTCGCGAAGGTACGAATTTTTAAATTTTTATTAAAGTTATTTTGGAGATGGGTTTCTAATTACCTCATTTCGACAGATTGTGCCTAAAAACTCGCACACATTATAAAGGAATCACCCCTCTATCGCCGCTATATTTCAGAATTTTGTTACAAACGTCACTGACGGAGGTAGGAATTTTTAAATTTATTGAAGTGAATTTGGAGCTAGGTTTCTAATTACGTCATTTTGACAGATTTTGCCTTAACACCTTCACATATTATCAAGGGATTATCCCTTTATCGCTTCTTTACTTTACTATTTTGTTACAAACGTCAGTGGCGGACGAAGTTTAAATTTTATTGAAGTAAATATGGATTTGAATAATTTTTTGTAAACGTTAATTCTAGGAAATTTCAAACTTTTCTACTATATTTTTAAATAGGGGGGGGGGGGTAGAAAGGTTCACTTATAAGTTTAGAAAATGTATTTATTGTGCAATTTTTTCTTTATATTTTTATTACTGAGAAATCGATTTAAACCAATGGTTACAAGGATGTAAGTTGTGTAATCATTGTTCAAACCTAAGGTTTAAACATACTTTATTGATTATTTTGAAAGGAACCCCCTATCAATTTAAATAAAATTTTGTAGGTAAGGAAAACCCTTTTACACTAATTCTTCTTGAAGAAGATAGGCCGATACATAGGCGCGTGTTTACCACGCCTGTTGGTTAAAATTCCTAGAAAGGAAAAATCTGTGATCAAATTAAATCGAAGATTTCTAAGAACATCAAAATAATACATGCTCTTGAGACAAGCGCGTCCAGGGCTAGATCTAAGTATGAGCGGATAGCAGGGTAGCAGGTTTATGTTGTATGTATGGTAACGATTTGAACAGCTTTTCCCAAAACCAAAAGAGGCAAGCACGCCCCCCTCCCTCCTGACATATATATATATATATATATATATATATATATATATATATATATATATTGTTATAGTAATACATAAACTGCATTTTTTACAAAATTGAACGTTTCTTAAAGTATTTCACAAGAAATCTTTATTTTGCAAAATAATTACATAGGGTCCTAAACTTAAGGATTCATACTTATACTTACCTATTAAAAGCACCAATTATGTAAGGTGTAGGTTAAAATTAAAATATCTACGAAATAAGTACTTTCTGAGATAATATACAAGCTTCAAAAATATCGATATTCATGTGTCAGTATCGGCAAATGTATCGATATTTTAGATAGTGCATGAAGATTATTGTCAATATTTAATATTAATACTTTTAAAGAATATCGATATTTGTATTGAATTCTGGATAAATAGATAATTATAAATTTTTCTTAATTATAAATATGCTCATATGTTCATCCCCTTAAAAATATTAAACTACTATTATTTATATAATAATCAAAGCTTTTAGCTATTTTCGATCTTTAAAATATCGATATGTTCAATATTTATATTTTTACCAAGAGATACTAAAAAATATAAAACCAATTTTACAATCAATATTTTTTAAGATCGATTTTTAAATTTATAATTCAAAAATAGTTTAACAAACCCACAAAATCTGGAAACAATTTTAGATTTTAATAGCGCATTTTGGTAATGCTGTAAATAAAGTAGTCGGCTTTTTTCAAGAATATCGAATATTATGTCTTAGGTAATGTTGATATATTTATCGATTTTTCAAAATTTAATGTCAAAAATATTTTTGGACGGTCATCAATTTTATCTAACAAATATCGATATGCAACTGAACCATACCCATCCCTAAAAGTAAAGGTGAAGGCGCGTCCACACCTGAACATTTCGACGACCATTAGGCCGAGCAACGAGTTGAGCGGCGAATGAAACACTAGTTTGGACGGAGTCTTGAGCGTGCTTGCGAAGGATTCGGGGAATCCTAGCCATTCCCAACGCTTGTCGGTTTTGGATTGGAGGGGGTAACCTGGTAGTTACCCCCCACTACAAAAAAATATATGCTTTTTTTGTTAATAAATTAAAGGGCAAACAGGAGAATTACCGTCCCCCTAGAAAAGAAAAATTATTGCAAATAATGTTTTCGTCGACTATTACCCCCTCTAGATGTTGACCCAGAACCGCGCCTGGCAAGAATTAGAGTTTTTTTCTTACACTTATCGTATATCCATATGCAATTAAAATCCTGGTTTCAGCTCCTCCCTAAATGCAGCTCTGGTCGCGCCAACTTCTTTGAAAGCGTCGGAATTGCTTTGTCTTTGCCGGTCAGCCGAATCAACTTTGTCGCGGACCGGCATTTTTCTTTTATAGGATCCGCTATCAAAAGCACCGCAAAAATTTTGCTTTCTTTTTGGTTGTAACTTTTTGAAGTCGTTATTGGTTTGTTTCTTTTATGGAGGGGATATAAACCTAGTCTAGGGGTCAAATAGTTTACTTTTTTAGTTTTATTTTCTGTTCGTACTTTGTCTTAAAGTCCTTCGTATATACTTCTGACCAAGTGCTCAAAAAGCCTAATAGGTATATTTATAAACATACAGTCAAAGTTTGTAAAAAAGCAAGTTTAAGAATCTTCAATTTGGCTTTAATCCCAAAGGTATGTATACTCTACTCATACATAAGTAATAATCATTGTGCACAACCGTGAGTTAAAATGCACTTTATCGAATGCATCTTAGAGCGTAAGGAGATACTTTAACCCTTGCGGAAGTTAAACAAGTATTTTAGTGGTCACTGGGGGGGGGGGGTGTTCTCGGGGCCCTGCCAATTGGACTTGCGCGTAGGGTATAAAAATTTAAGATCATTTTGGAATAATTGTCTACTGATTATTTGTTTATTGTCAAATTATTTGAGATATTTAAACATAAAAAAATAGTATATTATATACCAAGCGATAAAAGTAACACTTTTTATCCCGAAAGGTTTGTATCGCGACCAGGGACGGGGGAATTTCTATTTAACTGACCAAGAATTTACTGACCAACGAATTTTCGCATTTTTCAATACAGCAAACAAATACTAACTCACAAGTCTAAGCTGTTACCACTTCTAAACAGCTACAGTGACCTATCAGTCAGCTACAACTCAGTTTTATCCCAAAAACCACCTTCCCCCAGCTTTTACCACCAAAAAAACCAACTACTACCACCTACACCTAGGGTCTGTTGCTAAAAAAGCAACTACTACCACCTTGCCCTAGGTTCTACCACTTAAAAATCAACTACTACCACCTTCCCCTAGCCTTTACCAATAAAAAATCAACTACTACCACCTCCCTCTAGATTCTACCACCAAAAAATCAACTACAACCACCTTCCCCTAGCTTCTACCACCAAAAAACCAACTACTACCACCTTCCCCTAGACTCTACCAACAAAAAATCAACTACTACCACATTCCCCTACATTCGAAAACCAAAAAATTAACTACTACCACCTTCCCCTAGCCCCTACCAATAAAAAATCAACTACTACCACTTCCCCTTAGATTCTACCACCAGAAAATCAACTACTACCACATTCCCCTAGCTGTGGTGTGGTAGTAGTTGATTTTTTGTTAGTAGAAGCTGGTAGAAGCTAGGGGAAGGTAGTAGTAGTTTGTTTTTGGTGGTAGAAGCTAGAAGAATGTGGTAGTGTTAGTTTTTTGGTGGTAGAATCTAGGTGGAGGTGGTAGTTGTTGATTTTTTTAGTGGTAGTGGCTAGAGGAAGGAGGTAGTAGTTGGTTTTTTGGTGTTAGAATCTAGAGGGAGGTGGTAGTAGTTGATTTTTTGCTGGTAGAAGCTAGGGAATGTGGTAGTAGTTGATTTTCTGGTGGTAGAATTCAGGGGGAGGTGGTAGTAGTTGATTTTTTTTTTTGGTAGAGGCTAGGGGAAGGTGGTAGTAGTTGATTTTTTGGTTCGGTTCGGTTCGCGCTAGAATCTAGGAGGAAGTGGTAGTAGTTAATTTTTTATTGGTAGAGTCTAGGTGAAGGTGGTAATAGTTGGTTTTTTGCTGGTAGAAGCTAGGGGAAGGTGATAGTAGTTGATTCTCTGGTGCTAGAATCTAGGGGGAAAAGTAGTAGTTGGTTTTTTGATGGTAGAAGCTAGGGCAAGGTGGTAGTAGTTGGTTTTTTGGTGGTAGAATCTAGAGGGAGGTGGTAGTAGTTGATCTTTTGCTGGTAGAAGCTAGGGAATGTGGTAGTAGTTGATTTTCTGGTGGTAGAATTCAGGGGGAAGTGGTAGTAGTTGATTTTTTATTGGTAGACGCTAGGGGAAGGTGGTAGTAGTTGATTTTTTTATTGGTAGAGGCTAGGGGAAGGTGGTAGTAGTTGATTTTCTGGTGCTAGAATCTAGGGGGAAGTGGTAGTAGTTGGTTTTTTGCTGGTAGAAGCTAGGGGGGAGTGGTATAGTTGGTTTTTTGTTGGTAGAAGCTAGGGGAATGTGGTAGTAGTTGATTTTCTGGTGGTAGAATCTAGGGGGAGGTGGTAGTAGTTGATTTTTTTTTGGTAGAGGCTAGGGAAAGGTGGTAGTAGTTGATTTTTTGGTGGTAGAATCTAGGGGGAGGTGGTAGTAGTTGATTTTTTTTTGGCAGAGGCTAGGGTGTGACGTGTTGATTTCGTCACTAGAGTTTATTAAATATTTTTAGTTAAATTACTATAATTATTTTTCATAATTTATTAATAACTTAAATTTCTATTCTTTATCGGATTCACAAAAGCACAATAGATCTATCGCATTCGCCAATTTTGTAAATTAAGGACAAACGAAAATAGTAGGTGTTGTTTTTCACTAAATTTATTTTTATTTTTGTTGGCTTTAAAAAGATCAGATTTCTCTTAAAATTCTAAAATAAATGTTGCTTAAGAAATAATAAAAAAAATTAACTACAATAACATTATTTGCAATAATCAAATTTTTATAACTATTTTATCTGCATTTTATTATTAAAATATTCTTAAATATTTACAAAAACAACTTCTAAAAGCTAATAATAGTATTGCAAAGGAAAAGCAACAATTGTAGTCCACTTTATTCCACATTGGTTGATCCTAGACAAATTTACCCACTATCTAGGTCTATTTTATTCTCTAGTGTTTTGCTGAATATTTTTCATACTTCTTTTGTTTCAGAGATACTCTGTTTTGATCTAGCTTCCAGTAATTCTATTTGGGCTGTACTTTACCTAAACATAGTAAAATTAGTTAGTTTACCTATTTGTCTATTTATTTTCTAAAATTTTCAACCTACCGTATTCTTACTTTCCTCATATTATCATTGGAGCCCATTTCAGCTTTTCTAGTATCCATTATATTTGTTTGATGTTGATTTTTGTCTATTTTCTAGCTTTTTGTCTATTATCCATCTTCCTAGTTTGTAGCTTATCTGTGACTTTTTCTAGCCTCTATCTAGTTTGCCTATTATTGTTGCATCATGATCCGCCTAGCTCATAGACTAAAACATGTAAATAGATTATTTTAACACCTCTATTTGTCTATTTTCCTATTATTATCTTACCTTGTATTTTAGGGAGTTATTCCTCAAAATATATCAGCTTTAGGATTTCTAGCAATATAGCGTAGTATTCAGCAATCCTTTACGAATTATTTTGCACAATTTTTAGATCTACACAAGTGCAATTTTATTTAATAATTGAAATTTTATTATATTATCACAATATAAACACAACCACCTGCGAAGAAACACATTCTATTTTTGGAGAAGAAATGCTATGTTGCCATGTTGACATTGAAACTTTTCCTGAGATTTCTTGGATTTTTGCACATTGTAAGAATGTGGCAGATTTAATATTTTTCTTGGTACAACTTGTTGTTTTTAGTTATGTTTTCATTGTTTATATTCTTATAAATAGTTATTCCAATTATTATCAATAATCTCTCTATAGCTTATATTCTTAGGATGATAGAGTAAGCCCGTAATAGCGGCCTACTTGCCCGCCCTTAGAGATTTCTTTAAATCTTCTGTTCACAGTGTGTTAAGCCCTGTGCGGCAACTTGGTGACTTTTCTATTTGCCTGTCTTTTTTTTCTTGTTACTTCTATCTTTTATTTTTGCTAAACGCATATCTTTTCTTAATGTATAGTGTTAGTATAGCTCTTTCTCATTCAAGCTAGTAAGTAAGAAAAAGATGTTAGATTTAATTCGTTTATTTTTAATGTATTATTTTAGTTAAGTTATTTTATACTCCTTCTCTGTCTGGTCACTTGTTGGTCATTTGGTGGTCCTTTGATATATCGATATACAAAATTTTGATGAATTGATTCTAATTTATTAGTTCATATTTTGACCACCTATGGCGCTGATTCTCCGATTTGCTATGAATTTTGCTGAAAATACGTTACTCCTTGTCCATCACTCGCTGCAGTTACAGAAGAAATTTTATTTCGCGATTTTTTTCGCCAATCAATTTGGATTTCCTAAATTTCTTCAAACAATGGTGCCCAGTGTTTTATTATTTGATGGTTTGTGTTGATATTTTTGATTTTGGAGTCACACTGACTGACATATCGCCGAAAGGTGGATTTTAATGCGATACAGTGTATGGACATGGTTGTCAAACCCTTTAACATCACAAGGTAATTAATTATTGGTATTTTATTTTCACAGTATTTTCTATCCATCTTAGTTTTATATTTACTGAGCATCTTTGTAGTGTCGCGGATTAAATATTTTTGCCTTTAAAAATGTTATTTTTATGTTATAAAACATCTAATTTAATAAAATAATTATTAAGAGAAATAGCAAACTGTAACAAGGGATTATTACAATGAATGGTTTTACAATTTTTGCTTATGATCCACGTGGGTTTTTAATTGTCACATTGAGATCACGTACATTTTAAAGAGCAAAAAACTGAAATGCCAAAATTCTAAAAACCACGTACACTTTAAATAAAATTGTAGTACTGTTGTATGAATTATAGTTATCAAACTACGTACATTTTAATCACAGTACTAGTGTAAATCACGTACTAAATGGCAAAATATTTTATTTGAAAAAAGAAAATACAAAAATAATAAAATAAATAAATTTTACCAAATAATTCAAAATAAAATACATTTTCTTTAAACAAAATAAAAGAAACTAAATTAAAATAAAATCCTTAATTTTTCAGAATAAATTATATTAAATAATTTTATATCAAATTAAAGTTATGTAAAATAAAATTAAATTGGTATTGCTTTAATTATAAAATAATAAAAGAAAATAAATTAAAATAAAATAAAACTCATGGATATTTATGGCCTATGGAAGAAAATTATTTTAAATAAAATTGAATCATGCTAAATAAAATTAATTTATTATTTCCAAATAAAATAAAATATTATAAAATAAATTAAAATAAATTATTCTATACTTGTTTTTATAAATTAAATAAAATAATAAATTCGAAATGAAATTAAATTGATTAAAATTAAATTAATGTAAACTAAAATATTACCCTTTAAATAAATAAATAAATACACACAAAGATTGCTCAGTTGTTTTACTGCTTACTACATTAGTGGAAATATTGTAGGGTCCTTTCCACGAGCTACAAGGATTAGTCCTTCCCATGGGCTACAAGAATTAGTCCTTTCCACGGGCTACAAGAATTGGTCCTTTCCACGGGCTACAAGCACTAGTCCTTTTCCCTGGGCTTATACTGGTTCCTTTTCTGGGACTTCATAAATACTCGCTATTACCTTGGACTTCATGCGTACTGCTTTCTTGAAACATCCAGTTGAAATTTGATATTTCAAATTCTTTCACCCACAACAAGTGATTCAGAGATGCAGAGTAGTTTCCTGACTTGTGACATTTCCCGATTGAGACGATAGAAAGGAGATTGGTATGATCGAACCTTTTATGATTATTATTTTTATTTTTATTTCAATATCAATTATTAATTATTGGTGATTAATTTTTATCTAGAGATGCAATTTCTGGATTTTCTTATTAATTGTTAAATTTATTTGTCATGAATTTTTACTTAATTATTTATTTTATTAGGAATTTAACTTTTCATATCCGTTGTGGATAAATACGGTTGCGGCGGCGTTTATGTAAGCGGTACATGATCATGTTGCGCGCGCACGTCCAACGTTATTTTGGGTTATTACCCGAAATGTAATTATTTTATTCTAAGTTATTTATTTGCTTAACTTTAAACTTCCTTTTCATTGAATTATTATCCACTTTATTAACAATGTTAATTCTTTTAAATTCTTCAATGAAATATAGTACAGGATTACAGGAGAAATAGTTCTTTTACCTCTCCTCTAATCTGATAAAATAGAATCCTCAAAAAGACCGAGAGATTGGAAGGTCTGCTCACTTCTTGGCGCCCTTATATTTTCGGTGCTGTTTTTCTCAATCAATTTATTTATAAAGAACCACCCCACCGCTCTCGAACTCTGTACGCACCGGGCAAACCTTTTTGCACGCACTAGCGGCTCTAGAGTATTCAGATTGGACTATGTTTTAATTATGTTAAATTGAAATAATTTTTCTCTTAAACACATTAAGTGCGTTGCAAGGGTAAGGTGGTAATAGTTGATTTTTTGGTGGTAGAATCTAGGGGGAGGTGGTAGTAATTGATTCTTTATTGGTAGATGCTAGGGCAAGGTGGTAGTAGTTGATTTTCTGTTGCTAGAATCTAGGGGGAAGTGGTAATAGTTGATGTTTTATTGGTAGAGGCTAAGGGAAGATGGTAGTAGTTGGTTTTTTGGTGGTAGAATCTAGGGGAAGGTGGTAGTAGTTGATTTTTTCGTGCTAGAATCTAGGGGGAAGTGGTAGTAGTTGATTTTTTATTGGTAGAGGCTAGGGGAAGGTGGTAATAGTTGGTTTTTGCTGGTAGAAGCTAGGGGAAGATGGTAGTAGTTTATTTTTTATTGGTAGAGTCTAGGGGAAGGTGGTAATAGTTGGTTTTTTGCAGGTAGAAGCTAGGGGGAGGTGGTAGTAGTTGATTTTTTGGTGGTCGAATCTAGTGGGAGGTGATAGTAGTTGATTTTTTGTTGGTAGAGGTTAGGGGAAGGTGGTAGTAGTTGGTTTTTTGGTGTCAGAAGCTAGGGGAAGGTGGAAGTAGTTGGTTTTTTGATGGTAGACTCTAGGGTGAGGTGGTAGTGGTTTATTTTTTAGTGGTAGAGGCCAGGGGAAAGTGGTAGTAGCTTTGATTCATTGGTTAGGATTTGTTTGGACCTCAAACAATCCGCTCTGACATCGAAAATTATAAAAAAATCGTTGGTAAAATTCTGGTCAGTTAAATAGGTAGTCCCCAGAGACGGGAATAACAATTCGTTGAGGGATAAAAATACATTTTTTATCATGAGGATTATACGTTATTTTTCGTACTTTTTAGTTTTTAGGTTTTGACGTTTGCATTTCATTACAAAAGTGCCAAAAATATTATACCTTTACTTAATTTTAAACTATTTCTCTCCTAAACTCATGGTTGTGCATAAGACGTTGTAGGTATGCATCTCAGTCATAAATTGCGTTTAACCACAAAAAAATACTTTTAGCAAAAATGTTAAAAATAGGGGCGATTATATTGTGTGCGAGTTTTTAGGCAAAATCTGTCGAAATGACGTAATAAGGGACCCAGCTCCAAATTCACTTCAATAAAAATTTAAAAATTCATAACTCCGCCATTGACGTTTGTAACAAAATTCTGAAATATAGCGGCGATAGAAAGGTGATTCCTTTATAATATGTGCAAGTATTTAGGCAATATCTGTCGAAATGACGTAATAAGGGACCCAGCTCCAAATTCACTTCAATAAAAATTTAAAAAGTCATAACTCCGCCACTGACGTTTGTAACAAAATTCTGAAATAAAGCAGCGATAGAGGGGTGATCCCTTTATAACGTGTGGGAGTTTTTAGGCAAAATCTGTCAAAATGACGTAATTAGGGACCCAGCTCCAAATTCACTTCAATAAAAATTTAAAAATTCATAACTCCGCCACTGATGTTTGTAACAAAATTCTGAAATATAGCAGCGATAGAGGGGTGATTCCTTTATAACGAGTACAAGTTTTAACGCAAAATCTGTCAAAATGACGTAATTAGAAACCCAGCTCCAAATTCACTTCAATAAAAATTTAAAAATTCATAACTCCGCCACTGACGTTTGTAACAAAATTCTGAAATACAGCAGCGATAAAGGGGTGATCTCTTTATAAGGCGTGCAAGTTTTAACGCAAAATCTGTCAAAATGAGGTAATTAGGGACCCAGCTCCAAATTCACTTCAATAAAAATTTAAAAATTCATAACTCCGCCACTGATGTTTGTAACAAAGTTCTGAAATATACCGGCGATAGAGGGGTAATTCCTTTATAACGAGTACAAGCTTTAACGCAAAATCTGTCAAAATGACGTAATTAGGGACCTAGCTCCAAATTCACTTCAATAAAAATTTAAAAATTCATAACTCCGCCACTGACGTTTGTAACAAAATTGTGAAATATAGCGCCAATAGAGGGGTGATCCCTTTATAATATGTGTAAGTATTTAGACAAAATCTGTCGAAATGACGTAATTAGGGACCCAGCTCCAAATTCACTTCAATAAAAATTTAAAAATTCATAACTCCGCCACTGACGTTTGCAACAAAATTCTGAGATATAGCAGCGATAGAGGGGTGATCCCTTTATAACGTGTGCAAGTTTTAACGCAAAATCTGTCAAAATGACGTAATTAGAAACCCAGCTCCAAATTCACTTCAATAAAAATGTAAAAATTCATAACTCCGCCACTGACGTTTGTAACAAAATTGTGAAATATAGCGGCGATAGAGGGGTGATCCCTTTATAATATGTGTAAGTATTTAGGCAAAATCTGTGAAAATGATATAATTACGGACCTAGCTCCAAATTCACTTTAATAAAATTTAAAAATTCCAATGACGTTTGTAACAAAATGATAATATATAGCGCCGATAGAAAGGTGGTTTCTTTACAAGTGTTTGAAGTTACAAGTGAAAATTCCAAAAAATAAACGAGTTCCTAATATTTTTATTGTTCCAGTACTGTTTATCTGGTCCACTGTAATTTTGTGGAGCTGGCTGCGAAGGAGCTGGCTCCATGGAGCTAGTTTCACGGAGATTTTTATGGTTATTTCTTAACTGTAAAATTTCTCTGGATTAAGTTTAAAGCTTCTCTTAAAAATCTCCTTTTAAACATTTTTCTAACTGCTAGTTTCCTATTTATATATAAGTATATATATTATATAGTTTCTTATTTATGTTCTGCTATTTATGGTGCAAAAAAAATAATAAAGAAGAGGACAGATTCAAATTAACCAACCTTTAATTCATAATTTCTATTCACTTAGCTGAAAAACATCATTAGCAAAACGGCACGATAAATACTATCCTTGATTTAAAATCCATATAAACACTATCCTTGAAGCTGAGCCACAATAGACCCGATAGTAGTCGCTGTAGAAGGGCTCCAAGGCCCACTCACATATGAATCATGAATCATCCTTAAACCTCTACCAAATGGAAAAAATGGTCTCATATAACGCGTACTGTGAGAGGAAGTTCACTGGAATGTCCCTATTGAAACAAAACTTATGACTTGACTTATTCTAAGCTAATGTTTTAAGCAATAATCACCTACCAAAAGTCTCTAGCTCACTGAGAAGTATAAAAATTATCTGTTGCAAGATTTAAAAAAAAGTTAGGTAAAGATTCAAGTTAAAAGAAAACTTTTTGATATAATTTTTCTCAAAATTTATTAAATAAAAAAAAATAAAAAATGCTTTTATATAAAACACTCCAGAACTAAAATAATATTTGTATTTGTCAACTAATTTATGGTAAAATTGACTGCTAAGAACCTTTCTGATTTCTCTTATACATCTTAGTTTATAAATGGGCACTTAACTATTTCCCTCCTTTCTAAGTAGGGGCCTTACAGAACACACGGATTCGAAATGAAATTTAAAACAACGTACCTGGCCAAACCGATCTGGCAATCCAAAAAACACAAGCAAAGACCAAATTGAAAACTCAAGAAAAAGGAAAAACTGAAAAACATTCAATTTCATTGATTTTAGCACGCAAATATTGACATAACCACAGATTAGGAAAATAAAGACGTAAAGTCACCCAACCAATATGAATAACACTACCATGTCTATGGTGTATTCGAAGAGGAGCCGCTCAAAAATTAATAAAATAAAATTTGAAAAAGTGACACTATTTTTAAAGGATTCCTAATGGCTCCCCCGATGCGAAGATTTTTTTTGGTATTTTCCACATATTTCATTAATAAAAACATAAAATACGGCAGTGACGTATATAGAAAAAAGTTTCGGGGGGGGGCCCAACACAGTTTTGGGGGCTCTGGTACAAAATAGCGCAGGACAAAATAGCGTGGACAAAATGGCGCAGGACAAAATAGCGCAGGACAAAATAGCGAAGGACAAAATAGCGCAGGACAAAATAGCGCAGGACAAAATGGCGCAGGACAAAATAGCGCAGGACAAAATGGCGCAGGACAAAATAGCGCATGTCAAAATGGCGCACGTCATAAATCCCAAGTCGATTTGCCCTGTCCAGCCGAAGTGGACCAGGGGCCGAATATAGGTTAGGTTAGTATCCCAACAAAGTTTTTTTTTTGTAAAAAAACCTAACCGGGTCAGGTTTTTTTACAAAAAAAACTTGCCTGAACAAATCAGGTAAGTTTTTTTTTGTAAAAAACCTAACCGGGTCAGATTGGGACACTAACCTAACCTATCCTCGGCCCCTGCTCCACTTCGACTCGGGCAGTTTGAGTGATAAGGTTAGGCCTTCACTGTTTATTAAACTAACCAAGTAAGGTTAGGTTATTTTTTTAGTATCTTTTTGAGATTTGCGCTATTTTGTCCTGCGCTATTTTGTCCCGCGCTATTTTGTCCCGCGCTATTTTATCCTGCGCTATTTTGTCCCGTGCTATTTTGTCTGCGCTATTTTGTACCAGAGCCGTTTTGGTGGGGGGGGGCGAGACCCCATGAGGCCGTAGTTTATGCTATTTTATGTTTGTATTCATGAAATATGTGGAAAATATCTAAAAAAATCTTAGCTACGGGGGGGGGGCGGGCCCCCCTCGTATACGCCCAAAACTGTCTCGGGCACATCCCGAAGCTTTTTTCTATATACGCCACTGAATATGACCAAATTAGGAACCCTGGAACGCCACAAATAGTCAGAAAGATCGGTTATAAATTTCTTAAACAGTTTGACACGCAATCACATCGAAAAAGTTATTTAATCAAAATTTGTAAAAATGATCTCGGCTGTGACGTCATAATTTTGAGAAAAAATCGCCCAGCTATAAGAATTTAAGCAATTTTCAACAGGTATTTAATTATCATTTAAATTTAGAATTTTTAGAATATTCTTTACACAAAGTACATACTTAAAATTACCAGTTCTCTAACAAGCAATATTTTTGTACAGTTTTATTATTCAAAAATGTTTAAAGAATATTGTAGTGTTTTTTGTAGAATGTATTCATGCCATGAATATTATTAAAATGTATGTGTATTTTCTAGTGCATTCCGGAATATTCTTAGCATGTTAATCTCAGAATATTCTTGGCACGTTCATAAATGGTATATACTATGTATGTACTAAAGTGAAACATTCTCACATGGTATATGCCAAGAATATGGTATCCTGATTCCTAAAAGAAGATCCGTCACAGTATATTCATCGCATATACTTGGGATGTGAATCTTCTTTTTAAAATATGCTAAGCATATCACTAAAAGAATATTCTTTAAAGTACCTAAAAAGCATATACAAAGCAAGTGAATGTTCTTTCAATGCTATGTGGGAAATAATGAATTCATAAAAAGTCATTTAAATGAATTGTTTTATAGTGTATTAGTATGTATTCAGATGTATTAAAAATGAATCATTGTATGTTTATTCGGTTGTATTGAGAAAGGAAGGAATTAAAAAGTATTCGTTGGTATAAATAATGATTACATAAAAAGGTATTTAATTGGTTTGCTTTAAAGAGTATAAATATAATATAATATAATAATAATAATAATAAATATTCAAATATATAGAAAATGAATACTTGAAAAGTTTATTCAATTGTATTGATAAAGGAAGGTATTGAAAAGTATTCAACGGGATAAATAATGAATTCATAAAAAGTCATTTAAATGGATTGTTCCATAGCGTATTAGTATGTATTCAAATGTATTAAAAATGAATTCTTCTATGTTTATTCGGTTGCATTGAGAGAGGAAGGAATTAAAAAGTATTCATTGGTATAAATAATGATTACATAAAAAGGTATTTAATTGGATTGTTTTAAAGAGTATAAATATGTATTTAAATATATAGAAAATGAATACCTGAAAAGTTCATTCAATTGTATTGGTAAAGGAAGGTATTGAAAAGTATTCAACGGTATAAATAATGAATTTATAAAAAGTCATTTAAATGGATTGTTTTATAGCGTATTAGTATGTATTCAGATGTATTAAAAATGAATCATATTATGTTTATTCGGTTGTATTGAGAAAGGAAGGAATTAAAACGTATTCATTGGTATAAATAATGATTATATAAAAAGGTATGTAATTGGATTGCTTTAAATAGTATAAATATGTATTCAAATATATAGAAAATGAATACTTGAAAAGTTCATTCAATTATTTATTATAAAAGTATTCGTTGGAATAAATAATGATTACATAAAAAGGTATTTAATTGGTTTGCTTTAAAGAGTATAAATATGTATTCAAATATATAGAAAATGAATACTTGAAAAGTTTATTCAATTGTATTGATAAAGGAAGGTATTGAAAAGTATTCAACGGTATAAATAATAAATTCATAAAAAGTCATTTAAATGGATAGGTTTCAAAAGATATTGAGAAGTATTTAAATGTATAAAAAATGAATTCAGAATTTGGTATATACATGTAACCAAAAGAGTTTTGGATAAAAAAGTATTGGTTGGAATAAATTCTGAATACCTATCCTCTGCTCAGGGAATTGAGCAGGATACATAGTTATTAAAAGGTATAAAAGCTGAATACTTTTTAATGCCATTGAATCCATTATTTTTTATAGGGTACCACTTACTTTGTGTCTTTTTAACTTTTCACTAAAGTACTTGATATCACACATTCTCTTTGCACGCAGGATCATTTCGTGGATTGTTCATAACAATCCCACAACCAAACAGTTTTCAACATCGTATAATTTTTTATTAAATTTTCTATTATAAGTTTATTTGGAACAGCCCTCGGCATTACTTAATTTGGTTAATTTTTAGGTCCGGTCTATGTGGACCTCAAGATTTTATTTGTAATCGAAGTTCATATGTTAAATTTGCACAGTTAATTATGTAATCGAAGGTCTTTATTTCCATTTTATAAACAAACGATAACAAAAACAATAACACGCGACCAGCAAGGCTGACCTACCCCAAATCAAAACAAACTCATACGTTTTCACTAAGGATAATACCGGCAACACTAGAAAGGGCAACGAAAATTTCCGCACGATGATGATGGCCGACGTTAACTAAAACAAACATTCATTCCCCCCCGCGCGAGAACAGCCACCCATACACCGCTGAAAAACGGGTGAAATTGAAACTTTAACCCGCGCGGCGCTGCCGCCTTGTAATTATTTAAGTTAAAAAAGTTCACCCAATTAATCGCTCGTTGTTAACCATAGATAATAAAAAGAACTAGACAATCATGTCGTAAGGGAAGATTTAACTTGTTTAAATAAATCAATTAAAAATGCTGTTTGTTGTCTAGTTTTGGGGGGGCACTGCCCCATTGCCCTCCCTCTAGCAGCCGCCACTGCACCCAAATACCACATTTTTGGCGTTATCGCAAAAAAAATATTCGTCGAAAATAATACCTTCTCTAGCCATTGCTGCGTGGGCTAGGAAGGTAAAAATATATGTTTATAGAAACCTATTAGAATTTTACTGTAAATATACAAATTACAGAAATGCCAGTTACAGAAAATCAAAAAATTTATTGTAAACTACATTACATTCATGCCAAAGTGATAAGATTGGGATGTCAATTGACTTTGTGTATAATGTGATCTTAACACACAGTTTAGGTCCAGTATGTGTAAAGGGTATGCCTCTGCTCTACGTAGCAGTAGAGTTTGTAATAAAAAAACACACTTTTTTATTTTAATTCGTATACTGTTGCATGGTGTATGTACAGTGTATTAAATTTTTTTCTGATAAATACTTTATCTCAAAAACTAAACAATTTTTTTAAAAACTAACAACGTCATTATTTTCTTTAAAAAAAGTTGCCTTAAAAAGGTTTTTACAGAGTAAAAATATCTTGCAAAATAGACGAGATATAACAGTTTATTAAAAATGCAATTTTTTCAAAAACTACCTGTATTAGCGAAACTACGCGGAATGGCAAAAATATGATTACACCGTTTTTAAGGGCTCAAAAAAAGAGCACGGGATGGAAGTGTAATCAGAATTTCGGTATCTTTAATAATAACCGAGTTTTCCATTTAATCCCATCGAAAATGGGACACGCTGTACACTAGTATAGTTAAAAATATAAAAAGCGTTGTTCTCTAATACAAAGTCTACCGCTGCCCAGCGCAGAATGGCTCTGCGTAATAATACAGATAGTAAATACTTGTTCCGGCGGTCTATCCGCTTGACTTTTGTGAGTTAATTGGGCAATGAAAACTAGCGCCTATTTTGGCAATTTTATTTTTTTTATTTATGGGGTAACTAAAAAGTTATTAAAAAACGGAATAAAATGTAAAATTTAATTTTTATATGTAAATAAAATTTATTTATTTTTTCTACCCTTATCTTATCTTGAAGTATTTTAATAGTTTTTCTCAATTTTTCTTTTTTCGTCTTCTCAATATAAACTATTTTAATAGTTTTTCTCAATTTTTCTTTTTTCGTATTCTCAATATAAACTATTAAAGATAAATAAAAAATATGCATTTTTAGGAATTGAAAATAATAATAAAAAATTTTTAACTTTTTTTTAACAAAACTTTTTTAGAACATCCCGTATAAAACTATTAATATCACCATTACTTAAAGCCCTGATATTTTTTAGAGAAATGTAATTTTTTTGGTACTTTTGTTCTACGATGAATACCTAATAAACTTACCAAAGTCAAACGCAGGCAATTGGAACACCCTGTAGGTATAATTAACTTATCTAACATTATCACAAACGTATTTATAAAAGTTTGTTACATCGATTTTTTTCTTATTTTTAGAATAGTATTTTTATTACAATTACTAAAGTAGGTGAGGGGTATAAAGCCCACCTTATGGGTACAAGGCCCACATTATGGGCGAAAGGCCCACCCTATGGGTATAAGGCCCACCGTATTTTTACGACCGAATTATAATAAAACAAAAGCACAAGTTAAGATTGCTGTGGTAACTTCCAATGCTTTATAATGTATCCAACTAACCCCACAAAAAAAAATTAACATTTTTAAATACAGATAGAAATATTGAAAAAATATATTGTTGTACAGTCTTTAACCGTAATAAAAAAAAATTAAAGGAATGACTGCAAATAATTTTATTGTAAAAATATGTAAGGCAACCTCCAATAAAAAAAATTTAATCGTCAAGCCACATACCTGAAGTTTATATTATAATTTCTTTACCAAAAAGCACATGGCAGATTTCCGTGGGTTATCACATATCACTTAAATGTAGCTTAACTTGTTGGCAGATTTTGTATTGCTTAATTTCTTTAAAATATGTCATACATACAGGGTCTAATATTGCTTACAGAGTTTCTTAGATACGACGGGTGGGCATTACTAAAGGTCGGGCCTTATACCCCTCTGCCACCTTATATTTTCTTTACATAGGTATACCGAATGATAGGTAACAATTTTTCCTAAAGGTACTAAATTTGGGGCTGTTTACAGAACACGCAACGTTTAAGGGGGACAATGTGGCAATATATCAATATATAAAATCCAAAGATTAAACATTCTGAAATTTTACAAATAGATATCTTCTTTATATTATGTTAAAAAAATACTAGAAGGAGATACAGTTGCCCCATTAAAATTTGCCATATGAAAACGGCACGCGCTACCGGAATCGTAAGAAAAATTTTAGGATTTCCGGGTCAGTGCAAAAATTGAAAAATAATTTTCAAATTTCGGAAACATTTAAGTATTTTAAACACGACTATAGTTGGACGGTGCAATGCAACAACCGCTTAAGTCACAATCTGAAAAATTATATTATTTGTTGAAAAACGTTTAAAATTAGTTATAGAACGATACGCAAAAATGATGAATGAACCCACAACCAAAGAATTGCGCCATCTATGATTAGTATTACTAAACCACAAATCGTTATTGCCGCTATAAGAAATTTGCAACAGTGATTTATCTCGGACCTCTCAATTGTGGCTTAACCGGTTGTTGGATAACACCGTCCAGTTGATATTGTATTAAAGTGACACCGCGTCATCAAAACCTTGATGGGCAGGAAGGGAGTATAGGCAGTTTTTGCAAAGTCAGTTGAACAAAGATAAAAGCCGACCATCGGCATATCCTTTATAGAAAGTGACATGGGCGGCGGTAGATATACTCATGAAAATTATTTTATTTAATTATGGCGTACACTAAAGAAATAAAAATAGATAATAAAACTTTCTATTCCTACACCTACAGGAACGACACGGATTTATTTTCTAACTCTGCATACTGCCGACTAAAGGGGTCCCAAAAACCACACCCGAAAGCAATTAAAAGCGCATCCCAAAAAAATCTGCCAATCAGGTGCCGTCTATCCACCTGGGCTCGGTCAGTCGGAAAACAAATACTTTGTGGTCGGACCGCAAAGAGCTGCGCCTCTTCTGTGTCGGTAAGGTTGAAATTATACCAGGAAGATTTTATATGAATTTGGATAACTTTTGAAGGGCACAATGAAGCAAAATTTCATGAAATCGATAGAATCCCGTATTAGGAGTTATTCAGGTGAGTTTACAAAAACTATACATACTACGTCAAGCAAGCTTTACGATGAGTGTCCTTAGTGCATACAGTGGCACGCAGTTCCTTTAATTTTTTAATTAGTCATTAGCTTACTATTTTACTTGCTTTTTATCGATGTCTTATTTTAAACGATTTCATTAGAAAGGAACATATATACTCTTATCTGGTTATTACGAACATATTATTGATTTAGCCCGGCTTTGACAGTTTCTATTCGTTGTTGTTTTGACTGTTTATGTCAAACAAATTATGACGGAGCTTTTTACAAAACAAATTACCGTTTTTGCAACTCAATCAATAATTGCGCACATTTTAATATAATTTTGGATCCTCTTTGATGTTTTGGATCTTTATTTATTATAGTTCAGGCAAGAATCGGGAAAATCCACTTTCTAGAAGCATTTTATATTACTTTTTTGCAAATGGGCAATTCCCCCTATTTTGACCCCGCTGACTTCGAATATCTCTGTTGCCAACTCGAAATATCGACAGGGGCTGAGATATTCAAGATGGCGGCCAAAATGGCGGCGGAATTTTAAATTGCCGCTAGAATGCCCAAATTGTCACAGGTGTACATTCAAAATATATATTTGTATAGTTAAAAAATAATAACATATTATTTTTTTTTAAATGGCTTCTAAAACCTCCAACCCCCCCCCCAGACCCCCCAAAATCTGAAAGTTTGAGGTTTTTTTAAATTTTCTTAAGAACTAAGCTTCTAAGAGAAAAATGTATAATTTACTTTATTGTAGACAATAAAATTCCCTTTTCAACATGGTATAACTTTATAAAGTTAGACTAATAACAAGCTCTCCAGCGGCGTCCGTTAATTGAAGTAATTAAAAAAAGTTTAAAAAATACCTATGTTTTTTCCAACATTTATTTAATTTTTTTAAAAACTAATACCTACAGAAAACCATGTATTACATTTTGGTATACTCAATAAAATTTCCTTCAAAATGACGTATAACATGATTAAATCGGTTTTATAAATAAAACTTCAGGGGCATCCGTAAATTAAATTAATTTTGAAAAAACAGAAAATAAACCATTTTTGTTACAAGTTTTATCTAATTTTCTCAAAAACTAAGCTTAACATGAAAAAACTTGTTCTACACTTTTTTGTAGACAGGGAAATTCCCTTTTTAAGAATGTGAAACTCGGTGGAGTTTGACTTATAGCAAACTCTCCAGCGACGTCCGTCAATGGGGGTGATTTCAACAAATCATCAAAACAAGTTTTTCATACGTTTTATTCAATTTTCTTAAAAACCAAGCTCTTTGTCAAAAAATATGTTTCATACTTCGTCATAGCCAATAAAATTTCCTTTCAAACGATTTTTAACAAAGTGGAAGTTATTTTATATTTACCGCTCCAGTGGTGTTCTTAATTTAAAGAAATTATTTAAGATCAATCCAAACTAATCAATTTTGTGTCTTATTAGCTTTTCGGTGGATAATAAAGAGCGGCGGATAAAAGGTCGAAAGTACAAAAGGTCGAAAGTACAAAAGGTCGAAAAAATAAGGTCGAAAGTACAAAAGGTCGAAAATACAAAAGGTCGAAAGTACAAAAGTTCGAAAGTACAAAAGATCAAAAAACAAAAGGTCGAAAGTTCAAAAGGTCGAAAGTATAAGTGCCTAATTATGATTATTCCCCCCCCCCCAAACCGTTGCATAAGATTCACCACTTTATTTTTAGTTCCATATGCTTAAAAAAATAACCAAAAACACCTGTGTCAAAGTTACTACTGTTATTGTCTGCACAAAAATATTGCTTAGGGGGGGGGCATGGCCCCTATGCCCCCTCCCCTTATAACCACCGGTGTTTTTTTGCTTTAAAGAACTTATTTAGATAAATCAAAATATCTGATCTAATCAAAAAACAGTTTATTTTAATTTGGAAACATTTTATTTTAGTAGGTAAAAATTACGAACCTTTTTGAAGTATTTATCATAACATTAACCTCACTTTGTAATATATCATTTAGAAAGAAATTGGCTTATCCTCAACCAAGAATAAAGGCACATTTTCTTCTGAAAATCTTAGAAAAGATTTTTAAATATGCAAGAGAAACTGATTATTTCAGTTATATTTCTAAATAAGTTTATATTAGTACGCCCCTGAAGCCTTAAATATGGTAACAACCCAACATTTTAATAAAGTTTTTAAAAGAAAATGTTATGTTCTGCAATAAAGTATACTACATATTTTTTCCTAAAGGTGTAGTTTTTGAGAAAATGTTGAAAAACCAATAATAAACATGTTTTTTCTAAATAATCCCAATTTACGTACGCCACTGAAGAGCTACTTGCTTTTCCTAACCTTATTGACCAATACATCGTTGGAAAGGGAATTTTATTCTCCACAAAAAACTGTTCTTTGCAATTTTTGATAAAATAGTTAGTTTTCGAGAAAATTGCATAAAACTGAAAAAAAACAGATTTTGGGGGTTTGGGGGGGATTTTCTCCGTCCCTGTCGATTTTTCGAGTTGGCAACAGAGATATTCGGATTCAGCGGGGTCAAATTAGGGGGAATTGGTCTGTTGCCAAAAAGTAATATGATTTGCTAGACCGAAAACGGAAAGCCTTTTAAAATAATATGCTCTGACTATTAGGTAAATATCTATTTAATCTCTCCCTTAAAAGGTCTTAGTGTTTTATTCTTCGAACATTAAACCCCGAGCGGCACACTGCAAGTACAGGGTGTCTCATTATATTTGTTCCCACTCTTTTAGACCATTAATAATTGATATAGGAATATACAAGAAATTGTGTTCGAATTCGCGAAACTTTTAAATTGCATCTTGACTTTATTCGCGCGCTCAAATTTATAGTTTTTGCCAAATTGGATGTTCCTTATATTATTTAATTCATAGATTAGGCTTGGAACATATTTTCCAAAAATACCCGATATGCCGTAGTTTAGAGCAATTAGCAATTATAACAGTACCGCTCTAGTGTTAATTTTAGTATTCTTATTCCAAATGATGTTAGTATAGTAGTATCAATTGTGACAATGACACAAATTTGTTGTCGTTACCGGTTGTCATTTTGAGCGTCATTTAAAAAAAAATAGTTGTCATTGTCACTGTTTAGACATGGGAACTAACAGTTCGAAATAGGGACACTGAAATTAACACAAAAGTGGTAATGTTATTTTTTTATCATTTAAAAATTTATCGCTAATATTTCAGAAACTATTTATCAAAACTGCGACATATGCGGTATTTTTGGAAAGTATATTCCAAGCCTAATCTATTAATTAAATAATATAAGGAGCATCCAATTTACAAAAACTATAAATTTGAGCGCCTGTCAAATATGGTAAGCATCCGGAATAAGATGCAATTTAAAAGTAAAAATTTCGCGAATTCGGACACAGTTTCTATTATATTCCTACATCAATTATTAATGGTCTAAAAGGGTGGGAAAAATATAATGGGACTACCTGTCCAAAGTGAAACACGAATTTTTAAGGCTTCTTTACTTAGATTTTTCCGCAAAATTTGGTTTACCATAGCTATGACGCGGTGCCATTTTGATACAATATCAACTATAGGTATTCCTAGAGTCCCTGTATATTGACATATTTGGATATATTATAATATCTAAATATGTCAACATACAGGGACTCTAGGTATTCCTAATTTCTTTAAGGAAAAGTATCAAGCACCTAACCTGCCTAATCCCTTTGTGTAAGATTTAACAGAGGACTATCGACAAACATAACCTGCACCATTTAAGAATAGGTTTCACACTTCAAATATAATGACTTTTTTTATACGACAAACTTCAATGAAGAGACTATACCAAGATAATCTTGTCGTGGGCAGGTTAGACGTTTGCTAGAGTTACAATGGAGAGGGGATTCCCGGCCTTCTCTGGGTTTGACTTTCAGAATACCGAGTGGGCCAAAAAAAAACCGGACAATTTTTTTTCATTATAACTTTTAATCTATACAATCGATTTTAATGAGACAAATTGCACTTGGTAGAGAATTATTCAGAGTTTTGACTAGATATATTTTTTTTTTGCGCCTGTCAAATATGGTAAGCATCCGGAATAAGATGCAATTTAAAAGTAAAAATTTCGCGAATTCGGACACAGTTTCTATTATATTCCTACATCAATTATTAATGGTCTAAAAGGGTGGGAAAAATATAATGGGACTACCTGTCCAAAGTGAAACACGAATTTTTAAGGCTTCTTTACTTAGATTTTTCCGCAAAATTTGGTTTACCATAGCTATGACGCGGTGCCATTTTGATACAATATCAACTATAGGTATTCCTAGAGTCCCTGTATATTGACATATTTGGATATATTATAATATCTAAATATGTCAACATACAGGGACTCTAGGTATTCCTAATTTCTTTAAGGAAAAGTATCAAGCACCTAACCTGCCTAATCCCTTTGTGTAAGATTTAACAGAGGACTATCGACAAACATAACCTGCACCATTTAAGAATAGGTTTCACACTTCAAATATAATGACTTTTTTTATACGACAAACTTCAATGAAGAGACTATACCAAGATAATCTTGTCGTGGGCAGGTTAGACGTTTGCTAGAGTTACAATGGAGAGGGGATTCCCGGCCTTCTCTGGGTTTGACTTTCAGAATACCGAGTGGGCCAAAAAAAAACCGGACAATTTTTTTTCATTATAACTTTTAATCTATACAATCGATTTTAATGAGACAAATTGCACTTGGTAGAGAATTATTCAGAGTTTTGACTAGATATATTTTTTTTTGTCCGCCATCTCAAAATCCAAGATGGTCGACAAAATTAAAATGTATCTTTCAAAGATTCTCGTTTATTCTTGTGTTGCGAACATGTTTTATCCATTTTTTAAAATTAGTAAAAAAGCTGCATTCTCGCCACGCACAACAAGGTATGAGTCAGCAAAATCGGTTTAGTGGTTCTAAAAAAATATTTTTATTTCAACCATTGTTTTGCATATTATACGATTGCCTTGCCAATCATGTCTGCATTTATTTCCTTATAAATTCATTATTACTGAACCGATTTTAATAAAATAAAAAACATCCTAGTGAGAATTGACTGCTTTTTAAAGGTCATGAACAAAATTTATACTTAATTTTTCAAAATAACGTGTTTATTCTTATTTTCCGAAATAATTTATAGCAAAGCACTACTTTTCCCCCACACAACCAGGTTCAAATTAATAAAATCAGTGTGGTGATTCTTAAAAATCTAATATAGTTTTACAGATATATACGATTACATGGCCAATCCTGTCTGCATTCATTTCCTGGTGAGTATTGATTGTTCTTTAACTAGAACGTATTAAAATTGGATCAGTAATAATGAATTTATAAAGAAATAATTGAAGGATTGGCAATGCAACCGTATAATTTGTAAAACAATCGTTTAAATAAAATCAGATTTTGTAAGAGCCACTACACCGATTTTATTAATTTGTATATCGTTATGCGAAAGAAAAGTAGTGCTTTTCTATGCTCTTTTAAGGGTCAAGTATGATTCTGTCCGACATCTTAACTCTTAAGATGGCGGGAAATTTCGATTATAATGTTTAAAGAACAATAATTCTTACCATGATTTCTTTTATTTCACTAAGATCGGTTCAGTAATAATGAGATTATAAGGAAATGAATGCAGACAGGATTAGCAATGCGATCGTATGATTTGTAAAACAATGGCTGAAACGAAAATAGATTTTTGAAAACTACCACACCCATTTTAGTGATTTGTACCTCGTTGTGCGGGGCAAAAATAATGCTTTTTTAAAAATTAAAAAAAAAACTAAAACATTTTCAGAAACTAGGAATAAACGCGTCATTTTTAAGAATCAAGTATGATTCTGTCCACAATCTTAAATCTTAAGATGGCTGTAAATTTTGATCATAATCTTTAAAAGGCAATCAATTCTTACCAGGATGTTTTTTATTTCATTAAAATCGGTTCAGTAATAATGAATTTATAAGCAAATAAATGCGGACATGATTGGCAAAGCCATCGTATAATATTCAAAACAATGGTTGAAACAAAAATTTGTTGTTGTGCGTGTTAAGAACGCAGGTTTTTTATTAATTTAAAAAAAGCAATTAAAACATGTTCGCAACACAAGAATAAATAAGCATGTTTGCAAAACTCTTATTAGTTCTTTGGCAAGTGCAGTTTGACCCATTAAAATCGATGGTATAGTTTAAAAGTTATAATAAGAAAAAATTGACCTGTTTTATTGGCCCACATGGTATTACATTATGATTTGTAAGAAAAAAAAACAGCTAGTATTTTGTTGGATTCAAAATTTGTAGACAGGGTGTAAATGATATGACTCACAAAATTTTAAAAGTTGATAGAGGAGGCCAAAATAAGACAACAGTTCATATAATATAGGGGTCAAAACTCAATTGATTTTTCTCTGAATCGTGTCAAAGTCTTAAAATTTAGAAGTCATTATCTTTCAAATACAAAAAATTTGGCGCGTCTCACCTTAATAATTTTTTTAGCAGGAATATTATAAAAAAGTTACATGAGTCTTGGCCTAAAAGTTAAAAAAATTATTTAAAAAATACTCTGCCAATATATAGCTCCCTAAGCTCACACTAGGTACTAGGTACTATAATTATAGGGTACGTGTAAGCTAACTAAACACTGAGATATATTTTATTCAAATCCAGACTCAATTACCTTTCGTTTAATACCACACAAGCCATATTTTCACTTAAACTCTAATTTTTGAAATCTACCCCCACCGAGGGGTCATCAGCTTTCAACAGTACTGTACAAATTTCACAACAGTACCCGACAGTACCACGACAGGATCCAACAGTACTCGACAGTACACGACAGTACTCAACAGTACTCGACAGTACCACGACAGGACCCAACAGTACTCGACAGTACACGACAGTACCCAACAGTACTCGACAGTACACGACAGTACACGACAGTACCCAACAGTACACGACAGGACCCAACAGTACTCGACAGTACACGACAGTACCCAACAGTACACGACAGTACGTAACAGTACTCAACAGTACACGAGAGAATCCAACAGTACGCGACACAACCCTCTTACCCGAAACAGTGGCGTAGATGCAAAACGACAGGATGACCTTTTTTTTTTTTTTTTGTTTTTTGGAGACGGCGCGGTTCAAATTTCTACGGCGCGGTTCGGTTCATTCATTCATATATGAAACGTGCGAAGGCCCTATCGGCCTTCCCCAGGATGACCTTTGTTTTTGGTCGCAAGATTTGTGAGCGCGGCGCGGTTCCCCAAAGATGATGACCTTTTTTTTTTTTTTTTTTGCTCGCATGTTTTTTGAGGGCGAGGCACGACGACAGTACTCAACAGGACCCAACAGTACACCACCAGGACCCAACAGTACACCGCCAGGACCCAACAGTACTCGACAGTACACGACAGTACTCAACAGTACACCGACAGGACCCAACAGTACTCGACAATACACGACAGTACCCAACAGTACTCGACAGTACACGACAGTACCCAACAGTACTCAACAGGACCCAACAGTACACGTCAGGACCCAACTCCTGTTGGACGCTGTACAAAATTTTAGGGTGCCGATGACCCCTCGACCCCCACCCTTTTTTTCAAATAAACTAAAATGTATTTTGTTTAATTCCAGACTCAATTAACTTTTGTTTGATATCACACACGTTATATTTTTACATAAACTCTAATTTTTGAAATCTACCCCTACCCTTTTTAAATTTTTTTCTGTGGATTTTGTTCATTTTTAAATGGGCCCATCTCGACCCAAGACCCAGCCTAGGTACCAAATTTCATTCAAATCGGACAAGCGGTTTTTGAGTTATGAGCGTTGGTCGTTACAGACATATATACAGACTGACAGACAGACATACAGCAAACCGAACCGACAGACAGCCAAAGCGACAAAAAAGTTTCAAAATTATTTAAAACGCAAAGATATATAAAAAATTTTGAAATCGAAGTAACTTTTTTTTTCTCTAAAAAATTAGGATTACCATAGCTCACACTACTATAGTATAGTACCGTAAAATGGCGTGAATAGAAACACTTTTGGGTCTTTCAGTGGTTAAATCTTAAATACAAGGCGCTCTAAAAATAAAGTAAAAATGCCGAAAGTCCGGTCGCTCCTAGAAGATTGAAACTATGTATTCATTTTTAGTAAGATTTTTAAAAAAATAATGTCCTGTTTCTATTCACCTGGCAGTCGCAGTCGGGGTGAAAAGACACATCTGTTTGGTTTTCACTTTATCGGCCATTATACCACTCCAAGGGTAAATAGAAACAGTTTCAATGTTTTTAAAATGAAATTATTTTATTTTCAAGCATTTTTGAGTTAAAAAATCCACTAGATATTAAAATTATTTTATTTTTCATACAATTTTATCAAAAATAATTCTAAAAAATTACAAAAACACTTGGTAAAGAAACTTTTTCCAAAAACTTTTTTTTAGTTTTTGGACAAAGAAGAAACACATTTGTAAACTAACTTAAAGTAAGTCCATTATGCGTAAAACATTTCTTAAAAACTAAATAGTTAACTTTATATTTTGGGAAAAAGAAGAAACACCCTAGAGCAATTCCACGCCAAGTCATCCAATTTACAAAAAAGTGTTGCCCTGACATTTATTTTTTTTCTTTAATCATGTTTGCTAAATGAAACAGCTTATGCTTAACCACTTTTGCACAATTTTAGATTTTTAAATCCAATTAGTCTGTTGCACAAGAATTTGAAAATTCTAAAAACGGGCAAAATGGGACTTTAAAGAAAAAAATTATGCTCATAGTAAACAGCACCTAAAGAAAATCAACCTATAACTTTGAAAACATGCATAAAAGTAGTTTTCAAAAAAATTAGAGATTTGGAAAAATCTTTTACACTGCCTTGATTAGAACAATTTAAAGAATATCCAAAAAACGCAGAAATTTCCGAAGTTTTCATATTTTTTTAAGGTAGAAATGTAATGATTTCTTAAATTTTTGATACAGTGTTGGAAAGCTATACACAAGGACTATATCTTCCTTGTATAAAACATATTTAAAAAGTAGACGTTACCTTGGAGTTGCTCGAAGCAGTTAAGAATGTCTGGGAAATCCCTCAACTTCAGCATCAAGAATGACCCTGTCTATCGGGGTGCTGGTGGTAATCAAGTATGGTAAATTTTTCACTGTATCATATACTTTTAAAAACAAGAATAAAAAGTCTGGGTCTGTAATCCTTAAGGTCACTACACATTTTTTTGTTATTCTAATATTTTTAGTGATGTTAAATTACATCACAAATTACAGGCATGGATCTACGGGTGGGGGATGCCCCCCCAAATCTGAAACTTTACTTAGTTTTGACACACAGAATACACCTCCTAGTCACTACGCAAAATAGTTTTGTGAAATATTTATTATGATATTTTCCCCCCAAATAAAGTTTCTAGATCCGCCCCTGCAAATTAAGGTTTATTCATATGAGCACTGTTCACTAAATTATGATCTAACCTCTCTTTACAAGGTCACTTCACAATTTTTTTAAAAGTTTATTTACTTTTTTAGTAGTTACCCACTGTCATATTTAAAAAATCGGAAAAGAAGTTCTATAACTTTAGAAACCGAACATTAATTTTCTTTTCTGAGCTTGATGTAAATTTAGCATCTATAGTTAAATCATCCAGAGGAGTGAAAGAATGGTGTCCAGTCGTTGTTCGTTCGTTTCACAGTACTTCCAACCGCATCACATGGACTTTTAGCATGCGTTAGTTTAGTGGTTAGTTTTTATAATGCCCAGTGGCGTATTCAGACATTTTCCAAGGAGGTTGGGAGAGAGGGCTTTAGTAAAAGCAAAGTCATGGAAAACCGTTTATTTCTTCTTTCAGAAAAATTCAATCATTAGGAGAAGTTATTTTATGCCTTTGGAAGGATTAGGCCTCCAACCCTCCTCCCTCCTACGTACGCCACTATTAAACCTGAACCATTTCATTTACCAAAGAAACAAACTAATTAATGTCCGTGTCTCAAAAATTTATTCTTAAAAGTAAAAAAAAAAATTCCGACAGTGTAAGAAGATGGGAACCCATAAACTAGGATGTCACGCAAAACAGTATGTGGTTATAAATAAGATCCCCTGACGATGATTTTTATAGACAATTTTTAGCTCACACTACTACTATACTATAGTAGTGTGAGCTATGGTGATCCTAATTTTTTCGAGAAAAAAAAAGTTGCTCCGATTTGAAATTTTTTCATATATCTTTGCGTTTCAGATGATTTTGAAACTTTTTTGTTGCGCCGTCTGTCTGTCTGTCTGTATGTCTATCTGTCTGTAACGACCAACGCGCATAACTCAAAAACCGCTTGCCCGATTTTAATGAAATTTGGTACCTAGGTTGGGTCTCGGGTCGAGATGGTCCCATTTAAAAATGAACAAAATCCACCCAACACAAGCCAAATAAAAGGGTGGGGGTAGATTTCAAAAATTAGAGTTTATGTGAAAATATGGCGTGTGTGATATCAAACGAAAGGCAATTGAGTCTGTAGTTAAAAAAAATATATTTAAGTTTAAAAAAAAGGATGGGGGTAGATTTCAAAAATTAGAGTTTAAGTCAAAACATGGCTTGTGTGGTATCAAACGAAAGGTAATTGAGTCTGGAGTTGAATAAAATATATTTCAGTTTTTAGTTATATTAGCTCACACGTACTCTATAACTATTGTACCTAGTGTGAGCTTAGGTGCCCATATATTGGCAGAGTATTTTCTCTTTGCGACTAGATAAAAAAAAATGATTTTTTACATGCTTTAACCAAATAGCTTAAAAGGTGATGTTAAAATGACAGACCCAGATTTTTTATTTTACTTTTATTTAGACGATACATTGTCAAGTAAAACAAGGTACAAGTGAAGTTTCAATAGACAGATAGACATGTTAATTTTTTCAGTCAAAAGTTGCAATTTCTGAGGTTTTTGCGGTTTTTCAAATTTTAAAAAATTTAGTTTGCTGAAACCAATAGACCTAGAAATTTTTCTATTGCCTTGTATGATAGTCAAGCCACTGAGGTTTAATGTGCGTATAGACTTTTTTTTGATGAACCATATTCCGCACCGGTGTAAATATTTAAAAATCGAGAAAATCATAAAATTTACTATTTTTTTAAAACTATTTTTGCCATGTCAAAAAAGTGAGGTTAATTTTTTTTTCTGTATAGGATCGTCCAATCAATATTATAGATTTCTTCTGTCAAGATATAAAAAAAATTCAGGCCCCAACTGATTTTCTTCTTTTTTTACTTTTAAAGTGGCCTGTAAAATACGGGAGGCGAAATTAAAAATTAAAATTTATTAATTTGATATTCCTAAGGACACTAATACATGTTATCAAAATTTAGATTTTTTTCGTGACATAGCAGCTTCCCCCGTTGGATGATTTGGCGTGGAATTACTCCCTAGTAAACTTTTTTTTTTAAGTAAATAAAAAATTGTGAAATCTTGAACGAAGAAGAAACTCTTTTGGGAACTAACTTAGTTAAGTTCATTTTGCGTGATTCCAAATCTTGAAACTTCCTTTTTGATGTGCCAGCGCATTCTTCAAGTGGAAAAACTTTACCCACAAGTTGCTCGAATGTAAATATGGACACATCAGGAACTATGGGAAACTTTAATAGATGTCCTGGAAATTGCTAGCTTGGTCGGTATTTTCAAAACGTTTCTTCAAGTCAGAACCGCCAACATCCAATAGGTTGTCATAAAATAAACAAGCTGTCTCTATTTACCCCGAAAAGACAAAGAAATTGAGGTTATTTGCAGAAATTACTACAGGAAATTATTGTGATATTTTTTAAAAAAACTTAAGAATACATTATAGCAAATACATCTAGTGTGGATTTAAGTTAAAAATCATGTTTTTTCCTACTTTTCCTTGCAAAGCTTTACCGACCATGAAAAACACCGACTTTTCATCTCAGAATTCTGACAGTCACCAACCAATGTTTCAAAATTTGGAAATTCACCTTTTGAGTTGTTAAATATCCAAACAACTGGTTCCAAGTAGTTTTATCGTGATATAACCAAATTTCAGTCTAACAGGTAAAATTTCTAGTTTTTGTTTCTATTCACACTGGTTAGAAACACCATTTTACGGTAGTAGTGTGAGCTAAAAACACAAGTTTTCCTAAATGGTAACGAGTTTAAAAATAAACGAATAGAAATAAACGAAAACTTGACTTTTAGCTTTGTCTGTACATCTTCGCATAGGAAAATTCTTTTGTAGATTAGCTGACAAGTTCAAACTTTAGACTGCAGTCGCGTGTCACCTCACTGTCTCGTCTCAAACTGAAGGTGGTCTGAAGATAGAGCGTACGTAAACAGACCGGGCGCGAGCGATGATCACATCTTACAAACATTTTTGCTTAAGACTTAAAAAATTAGTATGCTCATTAGTTATGGTGAAGTTCACCGAAGCTCTGATTTCGCTGTGAGAATCTATCGTAAGAGAATTCTATTAAAAAAAAAATGTGCGTTTTAAAAAAATAAAACCTCTCCAGAAAAAATAGAAAAATAGCAGTGTAGGTGAACCGCTCAAAATTCAATTTTGATGTCAGTGAGGTGACTATTTTCACCAAAAATATCACGTTTTGCGGGTAAATAATTGTTTCAATTAATTTTAACGCTTTAACTTTATCAAAACAAGTGCTCGTACAACCTGCCGATAAAGCCTAATTTTGTGGTAAGTACAATTTAACTTTATTTATCAAGCTGTTTTTCGGGTATAAAAAAAATGGTTTTTACCTAGTTTGATTAAACCGTAATGCTCGTATTTAGGTACAGTCGGATACTTTTTAAATTGCCGTCCTCGTAAATAAAAAATATTCCTATTTGTCGGAAACGTAGTTTGAACGAAACCAAAAAAATTGTGAACCTTACCGCTGTCTGTATACATACAAATTAAAAAAAAATTCATGTTTTTACATGATTAATTTTGAAAGAAAAAAATACAACGGCAATTTAAAAAGTCCCCGACTGTACCTATGTACCTGCTCATAGTGCTGATCAACACTAACTTTGGGGTGAATCGTTCTTTTAAGCGAACATTTTGTTTTTAAAAATTGGCCAGTTTAAAACCGATAAAACATTAAAAAAGGAAACCGTAAAACGAGGTTACTTTGCTCCACTTTTTTGAGCTAATTCGAAAAATTCAAAGAAATAACCAAAAATTGTACCATAAAAAATGTTTTTTTTGGTTTTAATGAAAAACACATGGCATAGTTAACAAAGGACATTTTTATTACAAAATACTTATTATTATAAATATTTTTTTAACTTGAACAGTGGAGCAAAGTTTCCAATAGTCCGAGGTTACTTTGCCCCGCTTTATAAAATATGAAAAAATACATTGGTGTTTTATATGTTGGCGCAAACCACGGTGGATTGAATAGACCGGTGTTCGAATCTTTTAAATATATGGCACCCCCGCTAAAAAATAGTCACAACTCAAAAAACATTGTTTTGAAAAAATCGCTGTTAAAGAATTTAGTTCATTAGAGAGATTCATTTTTCACTTACATGACAAATTACGAGTTAACATGTTATTTTATATCAACAGGAACCTATTAACTCAGTGTAATTGATGCAGTACGTTTCTGAGAAAAAATTATTTTTGTTGTTTTTAGTTTAAAAAAGACAAAAACCCGATATTGTGACACTTTTTTAGAACAAAGCATCATGACGTTGTAAATCAGTATGTCACGCAGGATGGTAAATATAAAAAAAGAAAACAAATAAAGAAGAAACTTTGTATTTATTTTTACAACGAGTTATAAAATGCTGAATAACAACTGGGAATGTGATTATTCTCTAATAAATTCAAAAGATTTTTTTCTTATTCTCCTTAATTCTAAGTACACTGAACAATTCGAAAAAACAGTCACAACACAAAAAAGAACAGTATTTTACTTATTATATGGGTCAGATTTAACCAATAGTTCACACGAAAACCTTCACAACTCTTTTCAGCATGAAACTCTACGTTCACGCTGTTATAAAGTCAAAAGTGACACTGTAAAGGAACGCATCCTCAGCTAAACTGGACAAAACAAAAGAGTCACATCGCCATTTCGCGGTGAATTGTCGAAACATAAATGTGACGCTTTATGGAAGAAAGTACAAGTTATTTCGATGATGGCGACAGGTTTATCTCAATAAGGGCGATTTTTGAGTTGTGACTCTTTTTCAGCGAGTGTGCGATATGTCGAATTTTCATGTCACTGTGGTGGTCCAGCTGATTTTTATAAACAAAGTTAGATATGATATTGTCAGGATAGAAAATAATGTCCTATTAAGTAAATGACACAAGTTACGTTTATAAGCAAGTGCACATTAACCCTAAACATTCTAAGGAAATGAACTTCTGTATATAGTTCAAATTGTATTAAAATTAATAAATTGTATACAGAATTATTATAAACAACGCGGTTAATGAGATTTCGATGATGTTTATACAGGAAACAAAACACATCTCGATATCCTATCAATGGCAAACGGTTTGTAATAAAAGCATCTCCAAAAGAGTTTAGCAGTTCATGAGAACCTAACGCCCAGGCTTAGTTAATAGTGAACAAGTAGTACAATAGTCAAGTATAAGAAGTTAAGCGCATCAAAGAAGATTTGTAGACAAGATGTATTTAAGTACAATGTAAGTGGTAAATATAAGTATTATAATAAAACCATTACACCTAACTTAAACTGTGTTCGTCACGATAAAACCCCCTCGTGACATATGGTGGAGGCACCGCTGTCTTTTTTGACAAGAGACATATAGGCATATAGTGGAAAAAATGTATTTTTCAAATTATTTTTAATTTTTTTATTTTTCTTAATTTCACTCTTTTGACTATTTGTTATTTTATTTTTATTTTTTTAAAATTATTTTAAGGAGTATCGAAATTATTATGACGCTCCAGCCGAAACAATCGATTCCGGCATGCATTAACTAAATATTGAATATTACATTTATTTATTTTTATAAATTATATATATTATATAAATATCATTTTCATAAAATTTTCAAACTAGATGGACAGAAAAAATAATATATTTTTTTTTTAATAAAAAAACGCAGTTTAAGTGTGGTGACATGTTACCTATTATTAGTGTATATTTTTTCGCATATTAGTTTAATTCATTTTGTCTCGACATTTTCAATTCGGTATTTTTATACGTTTTTTTTTTCTCTTAAAAAGATTGTTTCTATAATTAATGGGTACCCCAGCCAGAGTCATTAGAAGCGTCACAAAAAGTCTTAGTGAAGACGATAAAAATAACGTCTTCGCCTCTAGTTCGCAAACTGCGAGCAGTCCCTTTTTAAAAAGCACTAAACTCTCAAGAAGTCCTGTCAGAAAGACAGTAAATTTCGACTTATCCTTCGTCGATCCGAGTGCCGAAAATCACTCAACTCCTAAAAAAGTTTTACCAATTTCAAAACAAGATTTTAAATTATCCCGTGGGCAAAATTTATCTTTTGAAGATTCAAATAATTTAACGGTCATTTCCAATAAAACGGAAATTCCTTCGACCGAAGAAACGTTGCAAGACGAAAAAAGTCAAACCATAATTAACCAAGGGTTGAATACAAAATCTAGCTTCAATAAAAAACAGGACTCAGCCATCACAAAAATTTTTAAAATGACAAATACAACGCTAAGTGACGCTCTGACGGGTACGACCAGTAATCCGGCATCACCCAAATTTATAGACCCACCTTACTTTAACCCAGGGTTAGACTCCCCGGTGAATTTCATTACAAAATACGAAAAAGTATTTCAAGTAAACGGTTGGACCGAAACGCATAAGATAGCATATTTTAAAAATTATTATGATTTATTCAATATGGCGTATGAAATTGACGAAAAAATGCCATTTGACCAATTTAGAGAACATTTTGAATGTGGGCTACATAGCTCCTATACAGAGTCATACGAATTAATAACCTCATCCGACCTGGATCACAAAAAACTAAGAGAAACAGTTTTGAAATTAAGTGCTATTAGACAAAACGTTTTAATAGACAAAATGACAAGACAAACAGAAGTTTTGACAATCGAACAAAATGAGGGAAGCTATCCTAGGCGAAACGGTCCTAATTTTTTAAGGCAAAATGGCCCAAATTACACGCGACAAAATGAAACAAACTATTTTAGGCAAAACGCGTCGAACTATCATCAAAATGGTAGAGGTAGGTCGAGGTTTCGCGAATTTAGAGGTAGATCAAACAATTATAGAGGTAATCTAAACAGGCTGATAGGTCAATATCATAATCGAAATACGGGAAATTATAATCAAAACTCAAATCATGGGTATAATAGGAAGAATTTTGGCCAAAATGTAAATAATTTTGGACAAAACAACAGGAATGAACAAAGAAGGCTGCAAAATAGTCACGTAGAGTCACCCAGAAGGGATCACTCAGGAAGCAGGGATCTTCCAAATACGAGGTGTCACGACGGCAGGCCGAGATGCAACGATTGCAATAGGTGTGGGCATTATGCGTGTAGCAGGAAGCATAGCAGCGAAAGGGGACCCCAAAGAAGAGTATCGTTTAGTAGAGCGAGTAGGTCGCCATCCCCAAATGTGCAAGGACGACTCAATTAGAGTGCCCCAACGGCGTCGTCCTCCAAACAGGGGCAAGTAATAAAATTCTGGTAGTTAAGGGTGTCGTCAATAATTTTAAGGGGGTAGACATAGTCCTGGATACCGGCTCTGGAAAATGCATTATAGAGAAATCTCTATGTAGAGACATAGAGCCTTTAAAACAACAATTTGCTTTATCAACTGCCGGTGGAAATAAAGTAATGCCACTCGGCCTAACAGAATTTAAAATTAAAATCGGCGAAATGTGTGGTTACATTGAAGCCATAGTCGTAGAAAAATTACCAAAACCTTTAATTTTGGGAATGGACTTTTTAGAAAAAAATAATGCCCAAATTAATCTCACCGACAAGACTGTACGACTAACGAACTGTTACATAACAACAACACTTTCGTTTCATAAAGACGAAAATTATCAATTGGGCACTTTTTTATTTCACCTTCTTTACTTTTAGTACAGGAGGAAAGCCAGGATTTAAGGGATATTTTTAAAGTAACTTGTTTAAATGATTATTTTATTATACCGAGTGAGCATACAACAATTAAATTAAAAATAGAAAAATTCGGTTCAGTTGATTTAAAAAATTTTATTTTTGAAGAGAATGACGCATTTTTAAGACCTAAAGGAATTATTTGCTCTCCCCCTGAATTTGATGACGACACTTGTACAATGCAATTAACCACCAAAAAACATAACTCAATAAAAAATTTTAAGGAATCGACCTTAGGCTATCTTAAAAAGGGGTTTAGGTACGATATAGACTCCCTACCCGTCCTTAACATTGAAGAGACACAAGAGATACAGGATGAAGAGAGAGTGACAATGGCGGACCACAAAATTAACCACATAAAAGATGAAAAAATTAAATCGCATTTATACAATTTATTAGAGGAGTACAGCGATGTTTTCGCAAAAAGTCCAAAATATATGGGCCAGACGGACCTTGTAGAACACGTGATTTACGTGGGTGATGCGAAACCCATACGTCAAAAGCCATATAGGGTATCTCATAAGGAAAAGGAAATTATAGACAAACAAGTAAATGAAATGCTTCAGGCAGGCGTTATAAGCGAAGCGGAGTCAGAATGGCCAAGTCCGGTGGTACTGGTGAAAAAGAAGAGTGGAGAGACGCGGTTCTGTTGCGATTTTCGCCGCGTAAATCATGTTTCACGTAGAGCTAACTTCCCGATGCCAGTCATAGACGACCTTTTGACCTATTTAGGGAAGGCCAAATACTTCACAACACTCGATATGTTCAGTGGATTTTGGCAAATAAAGCTTAGCGACGATTCTAAACAGTATACAGCCTTTTGTTGCCCCGGACAAGGTGGTACATACGTTTGGAACAAGCTATGCTTTGGATTATCGGGAGCTCCTGGAACATTTCAAAGATTGGCAGATATGGTTTTTCGTGATCTAAAACGGAAAACGCTCCTGGTCTATTGTTACGACATCTGTATATTTTCAGAAACACTCTCTGACCATTTAGAAAAATTGCGCACCGTTTTTCAAAGACTACGGGATGCAGGGCTAACACTAAAACCCTCAAAATGCGAATACGTAAAAGAAGAACTAGATCTGCTCGATTATTCTGTATCAAGCCAAGACCTAAAACCCGACAAAAAGAAATTAATTTGTATTAAAAATTTTCCAAAAATTAAAACACAAAAAAATGTCATGCAATTTTTAGGCCTTGCAAATTTTTATCGAAAATTCATAAAAAACTTTTCTGCTATAGCCAGACCGCTTCACGATTTAACCAAAAAAAAGACACTTTTCTTTTGGGAAGAAAAACATCAAAAAGCATTTGAGGAGCTAAAACGAAGGCTGATCACATCACCAGTTTTAGCGCATTATCAACCCGAAAAAGAATGCGTTTTACACGTCGATGCAAGCAGGCAAGGCCTAGGCGCCATACTTTTACAAGAGGTGGAAGACACTTATCTTCACCCTGTTGCCTATGCCAGTCGAAGTTTAACAAACGCAGAAAAAAATATGTCAATCTCAGAATTAGAGCTGGCAGGAATAATATACAGTTTAGGCTATTTTAGAACATTGGTATATGGTAAGCATGTGCGAATCGTAACCGATCATCACGCACTGTTCTGGTTAAAATCAGTTAAAGATCACAGAGATGCCGACTGCATGAGTAGAAATCCCGTGCTAAAACCGAGTGAAAATGAAGAGGAACAATTAGAGGAGATACCCACGTTCATTATTGAACCCGAAGAGATGGGAAAATTACAGAGAGAAGACGAAAGTTTGCGAGAGATCATAGACGGTTTACAAGATCCTGACAAAATTGGTAGTATTGGACTAATAAAAAGAATAAAAAATTTTAGGCTTATAGACACAGTTTTACACAAAATAAATCCTAGGCCAGAAGGGCGAGAATTTTTACTAGTCATACCAAAAAATTTAATTGGAGAGATTTTATTTGCACATCATAACGAGCCGCTAGGAGGCGCTCACCTAGGAGTGGCCAAAACAACAGAAAAAATTAAAAATCGATATTTTTGGGACCATCAACAAAAACATATCGAAGATTTTATTAAAAGATTTAAGCCAGAAAAAGACAACATAATAGAATTCCCATAGGGCTATTACAACCTATGCCGATAGGCGTTCCTTTTGAGAGAGTGTCTATAGACCTTCTCGGGCCATTCCCATTATCAAAACTAAAAAATACAATGATTGTAGTCGCGACAGATTATGCGACAAGATGGGCCGAAACAGCGCCATTGCCGGACGGAAAAGCAAATTCTGTCGCAAAATTTATGGTCGAAAAAATAATCACAAGACACGGATCGCCCAAATATCTGCTGAGCGACAGAGGGCAAATTTTTTGATCCGAAGTAATAAGAGAGATGTTAAAAATGATGTGCGTCACAAGCCAGTTTACTACATCATACCATCCACAGTGCAACGGACTAGTAGAAAGAATGAATAAAACTATCGCAGATATGTTATCAATGTACACAAATACGTCACATACAGACTGGGATACATTTTTACCTTTAGTGACATCAACCTATAATTGTTCAAAACAAGCAACGACCCAGTACTCGCCATTTATGCTGGTCTATGGTAGGGAACCCATATTACCTATAGAAGCAAATATCATGATGAGTCCACCACCGAGTAACACGGAAGAAATCCGAAACCGGGCACTCGCAGTGCGAAATGCCGCAGCGGAAAATATAAAAAATCAGCAGCAAAAAGACAAAGTTCACTATGACGCAAAACACAGACACGTAGAATATGAAGAAGGCGAGAAAGTGAAAGTTTTTACTCCCGTCAGAAAAGTAGGAAGAAGCGAAAAATTATTGCTCAGATGGTTCGGCCCATATTACGTTACACGCAGAATGTCGGATGTGGATTACGAAATAAGAAAAGGACCATCAAACAAATGCAAAAAAGAAGTGGTTCATGTCAGCAGGATGCTACCTTACTACGACCCATGGACACCGGAAGTAGTCCCAGTGACAGAAAATTAAGCTGGCCAAAAAAATTTTTTAAGGCCCTTATGGCAAGGCCCTTAGGGCAAAGCCCTTATAACAAGACCTTGTGTCACAAATATTCCCCCTGTATATAAAGACACTATTTAAAGTGAAGTGAAATAAAATAAAGGACGCTATTTTAATGAAGTGAAAAAGACATTTTTGTTCAATGCAAAATTTAAATTTTAAAAAAGATACCTACCTATAATTAAATTAGATTTTTATTTTTTATTTTCAGGGCAAGTATAAATAAAACAATTAAAAACCGATTAGGAGGTGTACGGTATCATGTTATTAAAACACTACACCAGATAATATAACAAAGTGTCAAGCAACGACCGCTTTGAAATCTTTACCTACATAAATATAAACTGTTTATAGGAAATATAATATCAATGGTAAACGACAGACTAATTAGTAATAATAATAAATTAAATTAAATGTTGGGATAACACTCCCGCAAAGTTTAAAAATAAGTTAAAAATTATTGAAATATTTAACTTATAAGTATCAACTAATTAAATAAATTGTTTTAAAAACATTTAAGGAATATAAAAATTTTTGATTAAATTTGTTGAGACAACTCGGAGTTTGTTTAATAATATCCAAGCCGGTTGTTTTAAAAACACTTAGAAGTTTAATATTTTTCGTTAAACATTTATATTAACGATCAAAACTTTATAAATAATTAAAGTATTTTTTTGTTGTGTGGAAATAAACCACAACTTTATTTTGATAACTTTTAATATTTTGCTAACAAGGAACAGACGGCAATAAAACAAATAAAATACAAAATAAATATCGTAGCCAAACGCTATGAATGCTATTATTTATTATTTTATTAAAATAAATTTTAATTTTAAAAAGAGACATCTAATTTTTTAAACACATCTAAAGGCATGTAAATAACATATATTTGCAAAGATTTTTTTTAGATGGAACTTCATATTGTGCATCATAGCAATTAAGGCACAGAAGCCGAAAACAACCAATCCTACCTAGTAGAAGTCAGTGCCGGAGCATTTTGGAAGGCACTACCGCAAACTGTAGCATACGAAGCTACGATTCCGATTACATATAAAATGGACTGGTCAGAAGAGATCATGACAGAACCAGAGTTACCAAGATATATCTGCGAGTCATATGGCGACAATTGTAACTTGGTATCACACACACATGAGTTAGGGAAGGCATTTAAAAAAGAATTCGATTTGTTAAACGGTAACTGGGGCGCATCTTCGATGAGGACACAAAAATCTAAACAAAATTTAAGGCCAAAAAGGGCACTAGGCTTCATCGGAGACGCTCTAAATTGGTGTTGTGGGGTCGCGACCGAAGAAAAACTCGATATAATTTCTGAGGATGACGAAACAGTAAAAAGGCAACTTAACACAATCAGTAAAGGGCTAGGCGAAACCCTTCACAGTATCGGGGAACAGTCAAAACATTTTTCCGATTACACTACAAAAATTGGCGATACTTTTAAAGATACAGAACGTAAAATAAAATTTATCGACTCAAAAGTTTCAACTTTAAATAGAGGTTAAAGTAATCCTGAGGGATGAAGAAAGTTTTGCTAGCACGTCTCTGGTCAATCAGTATCAAAATTTAAGGCAAATAATATCTTTAACTCGCGCACTAAGAAAACAAAAAATTATTGAATCATGCAAAGCAAGAAAAATCCCTATTGAAATAGTTAATCCAGAGGTTTTACGAAAGGATTTAGATAATCTGGAAAAACAAATCTATTCGTCAAATCAAGGTTTGGCAATTTCAAAAGAAAAAATTTCAAAATTTTACGAACTTCCAATATGCGACTGCAGCATCACGGAAAATAAAAATTTTATTCACATTAAAATACCGATTATACAACACAGACAAAAGTGGGACTTTTATGAACTGACCACCACACCCTTCGCATGGTTCAATCAAACATGTACAATACCACACCAGGCATTGTACATCGCTGTCTCAAAAAATAATTACGGAAAAGAAGAGATTAGACAAATTTCAGGTACCGGGCTACACTTATGTAGACCTTATCACGACAAATTATGTTTAATTCCTAGGTTTTCTGCTGATAATATACAGGGACCAGAGTGCGCCAAAAAATTGTATCACGGCGCGTCTGCAGAAGAAATAAGTTCATACTGCCCGATGCATTGCCACTCGGGTAACTCGTTGATCATCTCAGAAATAAATGACATAACATACATACTTACACATCTGCAAGCAAAAACCTATCTTTCATGCGGTAGTGGAAAAACCGAGCTAAAAAACGTTTATAACAAAAAAGGAGCTTTAAAAATTAAAATCCCATGCAATTGCCAGTTAGAGTCATCCGGAGAAATTATTATCCCAAAAAAATTCCCATGTAACAATAAAATCGAGACGGCGAGCATAGTTCACATTATACCTGCAGTTTGGTCAAATCTAAAATCATTTATTTTAAGACCAAAAATGCAACACATGCAACCTACATATAAAGATATGCAAGAATGCCTTAACTCAAATTGGACACTAAATATACCACATTCAAATTTGACGTCATCAGAGACAACATTAAAACAAATTGAAAATTCAGTAGACACTATCATACCGCAAACATACGATTTCAGCGATAAATACGGTATGGGAAGTCACGGAATTTTCTTGCTATGGAATTTTCTGCTCTCAGTGTCGACTGCATACCTATTTTTTCATCATCCGATTGTAAGTCTGGCAGCATCACCAGTTCAAGTTGCTAACGCACAAAATATTTTAAACACAACACAGATACACTACGAATATGACATATTATTCGGTGTCACGTGCCTTTCCCTGCTTATGTTTTTAACCTATGTAAGTATAAAACTTCTCAAAAAATATTCAAAAAAAATCGGCGTCACTAAATTTAAAAGAAAATACACCCGAAATCGTAATCAACTACGGTCACACAAAGTTTCAAATCGAATTGAAAGAACAAAAAGATTTATTCTCCCTTCAAATCGGCGAAAAAGTTAATGCAAACATTGTCAATTGTGGCTCCGGCGAATAAAAAATTCGTCGTATAATTAAATGCCGTTATATTTTATTTATACACGTGCTTAATGTAATTGTAAAAACCGCATAGATTACATAACCGTATACTATGCCGGTAGTTTTGTATAATAAATAATTTTTATAAATGTTTACGACCTGCACTGCGGGTCGTAGTCCGCAAATGGAAGAACTCATTTTTACCGTGATATTTCATGTCAAAGTCTACGCGAAAAGATTATTGAAGAAATATTATAGTAAATGATAGGAGCTAACCCATTTGCCGACAAGCTAATTGCCACATAGAAGAGATCGCCAAGTATAATTGTATATTATTACAATGTTAATAATTTTTATGAATCACAGGGGTGAGATTGAGAGATGTAAGGGGAATAAATTATAATAAAGGGCGTATACCATAGAAAAAATAAATGTATGACATACATAATATTTTAAACTTAATTAAATAATTTCTATAATGTTCTTAAAAGGTGCAAAACGCACACATTGTTTTGAATGTATAATAAAACAAATTTTGGAAGGTATAAACAAAGGTGTATTAAATTAAACATATTTTTTCGAATGTTATCAAATGATATAAGTATAAGCAGGCTAAGTAAGCAGGGTTGCCAGGGTATAAATAATTCTAAAATGAACCGAGAACAATTAAATTATTTTTTCTCATTTTTGTAATTTTTGTCTCTTTTTAATGTAAACATATGTAAATATTTATTATGTCCTAACATCGTCTGTGCATTAATTTTTTAGATCCACCTATTCTACTCGTTCCCAACTTGAAGAAAGAAGACATGGAAGAATGATGACAACCTGACATAACCAAGACGTCACAAAAGGCCTAGCAAAGCGGCCAAAAAGATCAACCAAAGTAATGCAAAAGACGAAAAAGTGGTGAGCAGGGCCGATTAGCACTGGTGTACAGCAGACAAATCGCCATAGAGCCAACATACCAAGTAGTCAACCCAGACAGAGCTAACAGCCGATAACACAAGGCAACAGCCGATACCACAAGGCAACAGCTGATAGCACAAGGCAACAGCCGATACCACAAGGCAACAGCCGATAACACAAGGCAACAGCCGATACCACAAGGCAACAGCCGATAACACAAGGCAACAGCCGATACCACAAGGCAACAGCCGATAGCACAAGGCAACAGCCGATACCACAAGGCAACAGTCGAAACCACAAGGAAAGACAGCTACCCAGAGCGCAGCATGAAAAACCGGGGGGAGCCAACTCTAAACCCCCGCCAGTCGTGCCGCCAAATCAAACACTACGAACAGAAAAAAGGACCTACTATCCAGGTCTTCCTGAGGGAATGGATCGCACAAGTCAAAACGAGATAAGGACAGTTGGCAACAAAGCGAGATCCGAACATTTTCAAGGCAGCGTGCAAGACCCACAAATTCGTCACGGCAACACTGCGGTTGATACTTCTTTATAAACCTACATTGGACTAGATTGCGTCACCTGAAGAATGCAAAACAATCGGAACGAGTAGCATGGGGATGGATAGACAATTATTTTAATTAATTAGTTTTTATAATTTATTAGGTACAGACGACTGTTATATTTTTTTTTGTGAAAAATAGTTTAGTAGACAATCTGTGGGGACAGATTTTTTTTAAAAGCAAGGGGGATGTGTCAGGATAGAAAATAATGTCCTATTAAGTAAATGACACAAGTTACGTTTATAAGCAAGTGCACATTAACCCTAAACATTCTCAGGAAATGAACTTCTGTATATAGTTCAAATTGTATTAAAAGTAATAAATTGTATACAGAATTATTATAAACAACGCGGTTAATGGGATTTCGATGATGTTTATACAGGAAACAAAACACTCTCGATATCCTATCAATGGCAAACGGTTTGTAATAAAAGCATCTCCAAAAGAGTTTAGCAGTTAATTGTACGCTGAGAACCTAACGCCCAGGCTTAGTTAATAGTGAACAAGTAGTACAATAGTCAAGTATAAGAAGTTAAGCGCATCAAAGAAGATTTGTAGACAAGATGTATTTAAGTACAATGTAAGTAGTAAATATAAGTATTATAATAAAACCATTACACCTAACTTAAACTGTGTTCGTCACGATAAAACCCCCTCGTGACAATATGAACAACTAATATGTTTTGAATTTCTTAAAAAATAAGGCAATTTTCCTACTATTTTTTAGTATATTCTTATAAAATAATATTTTTCAGACATACCAGTCGTTATTTTTTTTAGTCCGCTTCATTTCTCTTTACACAAAAATTAAAATTCGATTAAATAAAGTATTCGTTTCAGCTTCAAGAATCATCCGCTGACCTACATCTTTGTTTACTAGCCAATAGTCCTCGGTTCACCTTTGATACTAAACGATCACATTCAGTTTGACTTGTAGTTTAAGTTTTGTGTAATAAAAGATAAGGCGGGCTAAAAAAAATAACGATGATACGTCCGGAAAATTACATTTTATAAGGATGTACTAGAAAACCGTACGAAAATTGCCTTAGCTTCCAAAAAATTCAAAAAATATTTGTTGTTCCGTTGTTCATATCAGATCCAAGTTTTGTTTACAAAAATCAGCTGGACCACCAGTGATGTGGAAAAGATCCGAACACCGTCTATTCTATCCACCGGGGGCGCAAACTACACCCAATATTTAGTTAGCTTTTCCCCAAACATTCAAAATGGTATAAATAGGTATTTAATTCAAGTATCACCTTTGAGATTAAAGGCGATGAGTGAAAACCCCAGCCTTTCGAAAGAATTCGCTGGAAATGCGAACTTTTTAAACTTTAATGACCTTTATTTCGAAAACTAATATTTGACCCTAATGTTATATGAACTTTGAACATTGAAATATTGTGAGTCATACCGCTTACACGCAAAAAAATTAGGTATTAAAAAACATTTGGCATAACAATATACAAATTAATTTTATTTTCCAAACTTATATACAGGGTGGCGACTTTAAACCAAAAGCTGTCCCAGAGGGTTTATATTTGGATTTTTTGAAAAAAAAAAGCAAAATGACGTCAACTTAGTTTTTACGGGCTTCCTTTCTAATGCAAAAAAAATTTGTTCTGACTTCCGGAAATAATTCTACTCACATACAACTTTTTTTAAATGGAATTACACTACCTGCTTACGGTACATCGTTCAAAAGTATATAAAAAGAAAAACAAAAAATTGGGATTTTGACTTATGTAAAAAATAAATGGATTCATGACGGATCTAAAACCTTGCTAGCCAGCCTATTAGATTAGCATACTTCAAGTGAACTCCATGATATGTCAGCCTTGAAAACAGCTTTTTGTAAATATCTCAGAAACTCACACTCCTACAAAGTTTTTTGTTATAACACAAATTATTGAGAAAAATCTGGTCTACTATATTTCGAAAAAAAAAATTATATTGATACGATACTCCGTTAAAAAGTTAACATTTTTATAAATTTTTAATTGTCAAAAAAACTGTCATTGGCATTACTGAATTTTGCCCAAAATCTAATCAGTTCGTAACAGTGCCGAACACTATTATACCTAAAATGTTTATAAAAATCGGTTTAGCGGTTTAGGAGCTATCGTGTTACGGACAGGCATACACACACACACACACACACACACACACTATTCACATCACATCACGACGATATTGCTAGGATAGGTCAAAATACACCCAAATAACACATTTTCGGCGTTATCTCAAAAAAAATGTTGTCGAAACTAATACCTCCTTAGCCATTGGTGCACGGGCTGGGAAGGTAAAAACAGTGGCATACCCAGGAATATGTTGGGGGGCCCCGAGGTCTCTTGGGGGGGGGGGATGTCCGAAGCCTCATGATGTCGAATTTTAAGCTATTTTTTGTGTTTTTTTCATGAAATATGTAGAAAATATGTAAAAAAATGGGCCCCCATGCGCCCATGGTAAAAATATGTCATTGTATTAGCCAATAAAAAAAAATTGCGCCAGGAAGAAAATCTAATTGCCTTATTTTAGTTTTTTTTATAAAAAGTCAAAAATAAACCCGCTATAGTCAGCGTTTCAGTTAATGTCGCCACGTTAATGTGTGTTGATAAAATAATATTGGAAAAAGAGTAATTTAAAAATCAACTTAAGAACGATTGTAGAAGAACAATTGAAATCTCGCACCAGTATTGTTTGTCAAATACATATAATATATATGTATATTTTCTATTTAAAACAGTTGAATTTTATATTATTTCCAAGCACACAACACTCAGGTTGATAATCTATTTGACCAATTTTTCACAGTGTACTTTATTTATATGACACGATATAGTATTGCGGCTTTGGTGGAGTAAAACTTTCTCATAACCGCTTCGTGGCTGCGATGCCCTGTATGCTTTAGTCAACATTTAAGTTTAATATGACCCCTGTATTTGCCAACTGCGGTTCTTCGACAAAAGTCTGGGGGGTGTGGCTAATGGTCAAACGGTGACTAAAAATGAGCGCACGGGGAAAAGCGAAATGGAAATAATCGCATAGGAATAAAGCCCACACAGAAAAAATTGCACGCGGATAAAAAAACGCAGACCAAAAAATTATCAGGTTAGGTTAGGTACTTTATCATCTCAAAATTGCCCATAAAATATGGGAGTATAATACCAATGATTATACAACGAGATATGCAACCCATCAAACTTAATGACAGCAGCGGACAGATGGCTATGCCGTGTGAAACTACATGAATATACAGGAGAGTTTGTTGGGTTGCATATCTATTTGTGTAATCATTGATATTACCTATATCTTTTTATTTGTAAAATAATTAAATATTTTTGTAAATTTTAAACATTTTTGGAAACGTTCCTAACTATAAATGAGTTTTGTTTAGAACCTCTTATGGTTTACGTCTAATGCTCATTATTACCTTAGCAGAAATGGACCTTTAGGCTAGAATTATTGGTTGCTCGCAAGGTCTTTATACTTTGACATAGGTTACCTATATAATTTAAAAGATCATTGAACCTGACTTGCCAATTGTAAACAGATTAAAAAATTTACGTCACCGGGTTGCGTTATACTACAGTCGTTCTGTTAAGTTCATGACATGACTGGTCAAATTCTGCAGGCAACCTGTGTAAAAGTATAAAGACCTCGGGTTGGTCATAGGTAAGCACGGTGGATAGAAAAGACCGGTGTTCGGATCTTATATATATATGTCGAATTTTTCACGTCACTGGTGGTCCAGCCGATTTTTGTTAACAAAAGTTAGATATGATATAAACAACGGAACAACTAATATTTTTTGATTATTTTGAAAACTAAGGCAATTTTCCTACAGTTTTCTAGTACATCCTTATAAAATGTAATTTTCTAGACGTCCTGTCGTTATTTTTTTTTAGCCCGCATTATTTTTTATTACACAAAACTTAAACTACAAGTCAAACTGAATGATCGATTAGTATCAAAGGTTCGGTTCGGTTCGTATATAGATATATATATATATATATATATATATATATATATATATATATATGTCGAATTTTGACGTTACTGGTGGTCCAGCTGATTTTTTTAAACAAAAGTTAGATATCATATGAACAACTAATATTTTTTGAATTTTTGGAAAACTAAGGCAATTTTTCTACTCTCTTTTAGTATATTCTTATAAAATAATATATATATATATATATATATATATATATATATATATATATATATATATATATATATATAAATCGGAACACCGGTCTATTCTATCCACCGTGATAGGCATGGGCATAGATACGATTTTTACTTTTCAGTATAAAAAATTTGAACTCAATTTTTTTCTAAAACTTGTTTTATTAGACGAGGAAAAAATGTACAAAAAACATTTAAAATACCTTCTTTAGTTTAACTTAGAGATAAAGATATTTAAAACAAAATAGAGAGACGACAAATTTATTTAAATCAAAATCGAAGGACGGCAATATCGGTCCTCTGTACTTTAGCACTGTTTAGAGAGAGACGCACTTTCCGTCCTTGTTAATTCATAAGCTTTGGAAAATAAAAATAAACGATTTTTGACAAACATTTACAGGGGGTGAAAGACAAACGGGTTTGTTTTTTTTTATTTTGGCGGTGACGTAATGATATATTTCCAATGACGAATCGCCATTATAAACAAAAACCGATAATATGTTGCATAATGATTGCTATCACTCACCGTTGCCAACATAAATTATTATAGTGAAACGCCAATAAACTTGGCAAGAGAATAACATAACCAAAAAATGTGAGTTTGCATGACTTTAATGGGTTTGTCGCGTCTCCTTTTCTTTAAAATATGGCATACATCCAGGGTCTCTACTTTAAGTTAGTTAGTTAATGTATGACATATTTGTATAAAAGAGAGACGCGACAAACCCATCAAAGCCACTGAAACTAATATTTTTATTTTTTGGTTATGTTGTTTTCTTGCCAAGTTCATTGGCGTTTCAGTAAAATAATTTAAATTGTCAGCAGTGAGTGACATCAATCATCATGCAACAAACACGTTTGTCAGCACCCCCTGTATAGGTTTTGTTAAAAATTGTTTATTTTTATTTTCCGACGCTTATGATTTAACAAGGACAAAAGGTGCATCTCTTTCTAAACATAGCTAGAGTATAGAGGACCGATATTTTCATGCTTTGATTTTGACTTAAATAAATTTGCCGTTGAAGTTTGTCGCGTCTCTTTCTATAAAATATGTTATACATACAGGGTCTCTACTTTAACTCAGTAATTCTTAACCAACTTTTGAGGCTTTATACGGCTTCGGTTTAAAAAAGGTCTCATTTTAGTTACTGCATTCAAAGCAGCGATACATTAAAACAGCGACATTTAAAACAGCGACATATCAATAGGACGATATACAGCGATAAATTCGTCGATTTGCTAAATTATGGCTATTTCAATTTTTTGATATCTCACAATAAGCAGCGTGCCTCAATAAGATAAGTTTTTATCAACTTGAATTAAAAGTGTGAACCCGAACCGAACTAAACTGGTTCGGTTCAGATTCACACCCTCTACGATCCCGGAAAAGAAGTCAGGGAAGTTTTTTTGGGTTATATTTGCCATATTTTGTACTTCCGACCTTTTGTACTTTCGACCTTTTATCCACCGACGTCTGTGATAATATATCTGTGTTGCGATATAACTCACTTAACTTGGTTAATACTCACATGGTAAAACTTGTGTGTACAGAGTGTTAAAACCAAATACGTTAGAGCATAAATAGGGGTCATACCTATGCATTCTCACACGCGAGGCCTGAAGCCAGGACCCCCAGTTGATTCTTAATGTTCCTTTTTCGGGTGGACAGGATTTCGGTAACTGCGCATGCGTCAGTTTTGGTGGTTTTGGAACATACTCCGTTACGTCACTATATTATTTGACAATAAAATTGTCAAAAATGTTGTGATATGTCTATTATTTTTTGGTGAAAATTTATCAAATTATGGATTAAAATTGTAGGTTTTCTAAAATTAATTGTGCAGATTTATTGTGGACACCATAAAGAGTGTTTAGTGGCGTCTATAAACCACTCTAAACTTTAATAACAAATTATAAAGAAAAATACAAGTAAGTAAGTACCTATGGAATGGTACTCCATTACTCCTCCCGGACATTATTGTTCCACAAACCGTAGATGTCTTACATTAATTATTTCCCAATTTCCACACAAAAAATAAATTTAATTTTACACGACAAACGCAAAATATCGTAAAATGTAATAAAACAACAAATATGGCGTCGACCCACACGGCAGCTGTGTCTACATGACAAAACACACGCATGCGCACTTGGAAATTCGCCTCTGCGAATTTAAATTTGCCATTGTTTCCAAAGCAAGCTTTGAGTGCTTTACTTTTCGATTTTTTGAATATGTACCTATTTATGCTCTAACGTATTTGGGTAAAGCCATATGAATGTGAAGTGTATATGAATCTAATGGAGAAATAGTGTGCTATATTTCTAAATGTTTATTGCAGCATAGAAATAATACGAGTATATATTTTTGACTTCAAAACAAAAAACTAATTAAAAAATGTAAAAATGTATATTGTGTTCCATTTAAAAAAAACATACCTTTAAAAAAACTGTTGCAGTGCTTGAAGTAAACCGTCCAGTTTTGTTTGAAATTTTACTCCCAATAATAACCAAGTTAAAGGGCAAACCTATTTATCACGGATCCGTCATGACCCTCAAAATTTCGAGTGGATTATAAAAACATATTTTTGGGCATACACAGAAAAACGCTGAAAATTACGAAAAATTGCAGTTATAATAATAATTTTTGTTGTCTTTGAAAATTTTTGCAATTTATTCGAAATTTTGGAGGAGTACGTAAATGGGCTCGGCGTATCGAAATATATACACAAAGATAGGTAGGTCTAGTCAAATGTACAGACCAGTTTTTTTTATTTTATGTGTCGGTGTTATTATTGTTCAAGTTTCCGATTCGCAGCGAGATTTTTTGTTATATGATATTACATACATACATATAATATATTTGTTTTCCAAACTTTTCCAACTAGGTAATTGGTGGTTAGTATACAATTCAACATTTTTTTTATTAAAAAAATAAATAAAATGGTGGATCCAAAATGGCGGATTTTCCGATTTATGAACCGATTTGCATCAAAATCGGAACTTTGGGGTGTTTCAGGTCGCTAATTATGATTTCTAACTTAAACTTTAAAATAATCAAAATAGAGGTTCCACAATGGCGCGCTTTCTTATTTATAAACCGATTTGCCTGAAACTTGAAACATCGCGGCGCCTAAGATAACACAATACAATTTTTGACTCAAATTTAAAAACCTGAAAATGGCGGATTCAAAATAGCGGATTTTCCCATTTATGAACCAATATGCGTCAAATCGGAACTTTGAGATCTTTCAGGTCGCTTATTATTATATCTAACTTAAACTTTTAAAAAATCAAAATGGCGGTTCCAAAATGGCACATTTTCTTATTTATAAACTGATTTGCCTCAAACTTGAAACAACGCGGCGCATAAGGTAACTAATAATTTGTGACTCAAATTTAAAACCTGAAAATGGCGGATCCAAAATGGTGGATTTCCTCATTTATGAACCAATATGGATAAAACTTGGAACTGTGGGTTTTTCTAACTTAAATTTAAAAAAATGGCTTATTCAAAATGGCGAATTTTTCCATTTTTGAACCGATATGCCCCAAACTTGAAACTATGCGGTGCTTAAGGTCAATCAATACATATTTTGACTGAAACTTTAATTAAAAACATTAAACAATTAAAATAATGACACAATTATTTAAAATCCGGTTTAATGACTAATTATTTAAAAGATTTTAGTACATCTTATGATTTAAAATAAAATTGGAGAATTTTTTAATTTAGTAGCTACCCAACAAACAACTTGACGGAATTATAGTAATTTTGTACTTCAACTGCTGGCAAACGGTAAACGCGAACGCCATTTTCATGTTATTAAATTTATATCAAAAATTGTATTAAGTTACTTTAAGCGCCGTGATGTTTGAAGTTTGAGGCAAATCGGTTCATAAATGGGAAAATCCGCCATTTTAAACCCGCCATTTTCAAAAATTGTATTATCGTATCGATTTACAAATAAGAAAGTGCGCCATTGGGAATCCGCCATTTGGTTTTTTTAAAGTTTAAGTTAGAAATTATAATGAGCAACCTGTAACCAGAATTTGTTGCATATTGGTTCATAAATGGAAATATCCGCCATTTTGGATCCGCCATTTTGATTTTGAAAAAATTTAAGTTTAAAATAATAATCAGCGACCTGAAAGATCTCAAAGTTTCGAGTTTGATTCAAATCGGTTCACGCAAAAAAAAAAAAAATTATGTATACTAACCACCCAATACCTAGTTGGAAAAGTTTGAAAAAAGTTATAACCAAACAAATAAACAAATATATTATATGAAGTCAAGCTAAATAAAAATGTTTAAACAATTGCCAATGGTAATAGCATAAAACAAAAAATCTCGCGGCAAATCGGCCGGCGGCGAATTGTCCCCGCGACGAATCGGCCGCGTCGAATCGGCCGCGGCGAATTGTCTCCTACCCATTATTTCCCTTTGGTTTATTTCCCTGTGTGCTATTTTCCGATGCGCTTATTTCTGGATTCTGATAAAGGTAGTCAACAAAAATGTAATTTTTGTCAGCCTTTAATTTATCTGTAGTAGCTACCAGCCTTTATCCGCTACATATTTTTTTCGGGCTCTGAGGGGATAATTAACCCCTTTAACTGTCCCCCTAATAGAACCGCCAGTGGCTTGCAGTATAAGGTCGGAACTAACATGGTTTAAAAAACAGTGAGTTGTTTCGTTATTTATTCTATTTGACTTTAGCTATTGCGAAATGTCTCAGAACACACATTTTGAGAAGAAGGACTTTTTGTTAACAAATATTTCGTCAATTCTTTATCGCATTTATTACCGCGTTCAACAGTATCTTTTAGAGACTTGGTGGAATTCGGTGTATCACATATTTCGTGACTAGTTTCACCTAAGTCTTTGGTAAGTAACTTAGTCTGAACCATACTATCACAAGTCTCTTTCATTTCGGTCAGTTGTTTCTGTAAAATTCGATATTCTTCTAAGAATATCTCGAGCTGGGCAGCGTGATAATCATAAGGATTATGTGTTTTGGAAGTTTTTAGGTGGCCCTTGTAGAATAGTCTGTTTTCTAAGCTATTTATATCTAAAAGGGGAGTCGAAGAATCTTCTTTAGCTAAATTTAGGAAGCTACCTGATAATTTGTTTACCCTGTAATTAAGATTTGCTATCGTTTGTCTTTGAGATCCGATAGACATTTTTCTGTTACTGTTATTAGCTAAACTACCAACACTTTCACCACCACTACTATTATATCTACTATCTAGCAGCAAAGGAGCCTGGCTGTCATTACTTTTGTACTTTGTTAAGTCTTTTTTTCGAGGTAACGTATAAAATAATTCATTTATATTTGAGTAACTTCCATTTTCACTTTGCGTTCTGCTACCAGCAGCCTTATTAGAATTGGTACCGTATAAATTAATTATGTCAGGAATTTTTTTATTACTATTTTCAACTACACTAGTCATAAAAGAGTTTTGCTCAGGTTGATATGATGTAGATATGGTTTTGTAATTTGAACCTGTATTTAAGTTTCTACTAATCACATGATTACCGTTTGATAGGCTAGCCGTGGGGATTTCTGTGGTGGTAGTTTGACAAAACCTTAAGCTACTATAAAAAGGATTGCTGGGACTTATTGTTGTGGTCGGGGACGCCTTATATGTACCAAACGTCGAATTGTTTGTCCTCTGGATATTGTCTCTAGAAAAAAATACTATACTAAATGTTTGCCTAAAATTACTTGTATTTAAAATCTTAAAAACAAAACAGAATAAAAAAATTGTGTTTGTAAAAAAATCTACTCTTCAAGTTTACTGAAACTGGCACCGCGTTTTATTTTGGACAATTATTAGGAGTTTAAGGCTGGATAGAGATAGAACGTAAATTTTAGTACCCGTCAATTTAAAAATCAAACAAGTCTTCGTGGCTAATCAGGTAAAAAGGAGTTTTTGTTTGGCCTAAAAATTCCGCCGATTGACGCTCACGTCTGAAGGTAAATAAAAACGCTAATCATCGTTGATCTGGCCTGAAAGGCAGAAGTGCTATCGTAGGTCAAGGATGGTTTCTTTTTCTTTGCAATCGATCTTTTCATCGATCGATATATATATATATATATATATATATAGCAGTTTATCACTCGCCTGCTTTTGTTCAAGTTTCTCTCGTATATCGGTAAATGGCGCTTCTTGCGAGGGTTTTCTCACTGCAGACGTAGGATGAGAGACAAAACGGTCTGATTAACTTAGCAAGGGTGTCACATTGACCAAGCAGTGTTTTGAGGAGTTCCATAAGGACGAAACAGTTAACTGTCAACACTTATTAGGTGTCCATTAGATCTTACACCCCGTGAGTTTAAGCTTTCGAGCTACCCACGAAAAGAGAGAAACAAAAACTCCTTCTTACCCGATTAGCCATGAAAACTTGTTTGATTGATAGAGCTAGATATTTTGCCAAGAACACCTAAATTCAAGAAAGAGAATTCTACCCCTGAACTCTTAAAAGTGGTGCCAAAATATACTGAATTAACCATACTTTACCTTAAATCTTGTCCATCTTCATTTCTTAATAAATTGCCAAAAGGGTCTTTAGGCGAGTCTTTCCTTGACTCAATGGTTACCCTTCTTGATGTTGATGTACTAGGAGTTGCCATCTCTAGCGTGCTTTCGTCTTCTTCGTGCTCTGATTCACCTCCTGGCACCACCTATGGAAAATATTTTTTAAAGTACCGTACTCAACCCGAATTGCGTCACCCACCTGAATTCCGTCACTTTTTAAAAATGTTTTAAAATATTAAGCTAATCCTACAACTGAATTCCAAAAAAATACTTTTATCAGTTCACCAATATATCTTGCAACACTGTGCGCAAATTTCAGCTGTATTGTTTAAAAGAAAGCTGTGCGCGAAAAATTATTTTAGTCGTGCGTCAGGTATCGAAGCGGAACGTAGCATTTTATTATAAGGTAAGCACTTGCACGTACTCATTTAATCTAAGATTTTAGGTAGTTTATTATATTATGACCTAATATATTTGTATTTTTTACTAAACCAATGTCCGTTGTTTTTAATCAAATAAATTAATCAATTTGAATACCCCAGTTATAGGTTAAGCGAATTTTTAGTTATGTTACAATCAAACAGATAGACCGACAGATAATCCTAGAACAGTTACACTGACACACAGACATATACTACCACAAAATTTGGTAATTAGGTTTTTTTGGGTTTTTAAACAACTCATTTGAAGTGGTAATAAAAATATTTTATTGACGAACCCATTAGGCTTTCACGTCTAATGGTAACTAAAAATTCTATATTTTTCCGTGTGCGTACTGTACTCCTACAAATATTTGATTAATTTATGTAAGCAAAGGTAATTAGTACATTAAAAGTATTTGTTATAGGTTGTTTTCAGCATTCATTTTATCATATGACGGAATTCAGGTCAAAACTATGTCGGAGTTCAGGTAAGCGCTATGTCGGAATTAGAAATTTTGGATCTCTAACTTTTTTTATTTACTAAAAAAATATAGTTAGATTTATATTCTCAAAATAGAATACAATGTTTAATCAAATGTCCAAAGTTTCAGCACAAGTACATATAGAACATTGTATATCGTCTCAAAAGTGAGTCCATGAATACTAAGGGGATTAAGGTGACGGAATTCGGGTCGACTACGGTAAAGCCTAAAAGCGTACTTTAGTCGCTTGTGCCCTATCTCACCAACGTTTGTTTTCGTTGCTTAGCCGAAATAAGGTAACCTTGTCAAAAAAACCGCCTGAAAACTGTTAAAAACTCAAAAAATCCTGACCAGATTTTACTAGATTTAATTGACTTGACGAGTGATAGGCATTATAAATCAATCTTAATTATGGCTGTTAAAAACTTAAAAGGAAAAAAAAATTATCGCGAAGAGATCGTACAAGATTTTATTAGTCTACATGAGACATAAATTTTGAACAAATTTCGGTAGGTTTAATCGGCAGAATTTCTATAAGATTTTACGAGATTGTACAAGAATTGAACAGAGATTTTACTTTAAAATATTATACAGATTTTACAAATTAAAAGGCAAAAGTTTTGCCGAGATATGATAAAATCGCCGATTTTTGTACACCAAAAGGGAATACTTACGGTATAGTACCTATGGTATTTCCTGGTATTTCCTAGTATTTCCTCAAATTTCAATGGTATTTCCTAGTATTTTTCAAGCACTTCCCGGTATTTCCTAGGATATTTCCCAGTACTTCCCAAGTATTTTCTGGTATTTCCCCTAACCTGTACACCAAAAAGAAATACCGAGCCACCCCTCGTATTTAACCAGTTAAATAGTTTTTAAGAAAATTGACTAGCAATTTTTAAAAAATTTTTAATTTGTATTTAAAAGATTTTGCCCATTTTTAAGAAGTTTTGGCCAGCAAATGTTTCCATTTTTTTATAAGAACTTAAAAGATCGAATGAGAAATAAAAAACAGTTTTGGTAAATTTTTACAAGCAGGTTTTCCTATAAGAATTTAATACCCGCCCGTGGCGTGAAAGTTATACTGAGCCGTTAGGCGAGGGCTATAACACGCTGAGGGCGTTAAAAGCAGTTTAAGACCGAGATAGACTCAATATTTTATGCAATAGCGAAGTATTTATTTTTTTAAACTAGGTTAAATTTTTTTTATTTAACTTGGATTTGGTACAATAATGGTAATTTGTCGTAATATTTTGTCATAATATTACATAATGATATGTGTCAAACCACTGTTCATCAAATGAGGCAGTTGGTTATAATTTTTGACATGTTTTCCTCGGTTTCGCATTAGCGGCTCCTTGGTATTTTAAAAATGTGGTTTTAACACAGTCTAAAGATCTATTTAATAATGATACAGTTTTAAGATAGTTTGCAGCATAACTTTTT